>JAUCMU010000048.1:14096944-14120870 GCA_032275025.1 Enteromius treurensis | reverse complement strand
AGTGTCCTCGGACCTGTTTCATAAAGCAAGTTTACCAAATAAGCCAAGTTTATTTCAGTTAGTCTGACTTATTGCCAGTTCATATGGTTTTAAATAAGTCGGACTATCTGCCATAAGCCTGGCTTATTTGGGAAACTTGTTTTATGGAACAGGCCCTTGACCTCATGTTTGTAGGAATCAGAAATAAAGAGGAATTGTGCGCAGTGTGAATACAGTGTAGTTCTAAATGTGAATGTGCATTAATTCATCTCACTCTCAAAAAACAGATTTAGTATTCATCAACATGAATTATTACACAAATGTATCCAATCCCATTTTATTAAACAATGTCTTTGCTGCTGACCTTTGATGATCCAGTTCAACCATACTTACAAGCAAGAATGACTTCAAAAACTAACTACTGTGCTTTTTTAAGTGAACTTTTGTTGAACTTTCTTCTCCTGTGTTCTTTACAGATGTAAATTTACTTTTTGCTTCAGTCCGAGGTTTATTCTTGACAATTTTTGGTGTGCTTTTACATTAGCTATAAATAGAACTTAATATGTTAAACAAACACTCAAGCTCTGCCCATATTGAAAAAGTAATGAGAAACGCAAAAGTGACGTGCATTACTTCCCATAAAAAGGAACTAAGTAATGTAATTAGTAACTTTTTAGGGAGTAATGCAAAATTGTAATGCATTACTTTTAAAAGTAACTTTCCCAGACACTGTTCATATAGTAATAAAAACTATTTTGTTTAACAGTTCAAACCATGGACCCTTTCACAACACTGCATGACGCGTTTAACGGTCAACAGCATCGTAAATCCTTAAAGGTTTTTCTTATTTGTATTTAAAAAAAAAATTATGCACATTTATAACACCACTCTTTGTATTATATTACCTTTGCATTCAATTAATAATGCGAGGTAGCACACAACATCAGAACTCTGCAGTTATGGATATACAACTTATGAAAAATATCAATCATAATATTCATATGCACTCCATATACTACTTTAATGAGCTGTCATTAGTCCTGTCACGCCTGCATTGCAATCCAGTTAATGATGGGCTACCGCTCCTTCACATCAAATAAATGTCATTCATTTCTCTAATGTAAATGTCATAGTCTATTAACACATTTAATACCATCTATGGTTAGTGTAGTAAAAAAAAAATGAATGCGCGTGTGTGTGTGTTTTTACCATGGTTTACCTAGAGTAAAGTTGTTTAGTGGTTTTGTAGCTATACGGTTAGCACAAACCACATGTGCATTTCAAGGCACCTTTAATGTTACCTATGTTTTGCCAATGTTAAAACAATTATAACATTAATATGTCAATAAAAAGTGTGACAGACTTTTACTCTGGTCTTTATCGCTTAATTAAAATTAAGCAAAACAAAAAGACAAAGTTCACGTTCAGAAGCCGTCACGCATCGGCTTGTAGTAAGCGGTCTCTAGCCGGGAGATTCGGGAAGTGTCGGGAAACCGCACGGACAGTCCGACCCAATACGAGTTTTTCGAGCGGCAGAACCTCATGATTTTATTTAGACTATTTTTGGTCAACACCATGCTTTTCTAATGAAGGGGAATGGACTGTTTTCCCCCACACATCTATGACGCGACACAGACCAAGTCAATAAACATATATTATGTATTTGGTTGAGGATATCTCCGCGAATGTGAGGTTGTTGATTGTTGCTATGGTGATGACGGGAAGCTCTTCCGGGTCGTGCAGTCGTGTTTACGAATAAGCAGCCCTGCATTACATAATCTCTCATCGATGGTGTAATCCTTCGCTTCAGCTTCTTGTTACAGCTTTACTGCGGTACTTTATACATTACTAATGGGTCCAAACAGGATCTACATCAGTGTGGGTTATGCCACGTTCGGCATGTCGGTGGGATTTTCCGCGTTTATCGTGTGGAATGTGGTTTATAAACAGACATGGACGGCGGCGATGGGCGGATTATCAGGTCTGTAAATAAACTCAAGGCCACAGACTGTGTCGTTACACATTCGCTGTCAAATATAGACATTTCACATCCTGTTTCTTTTGCTGTCATGCTTTTTAATTCGTTGTTATTATAGTGTGATCTTGCGGTCGGGGAAATCTCCGGCTGTCAAAGTGTGGTTTGTTCTTACAACAGAGAAATAACCTTAATGGATGATTTTTTTTTGGCTAATTCCACTCAGAGAAAGAAATAAACATGTATGCATTCACAAAAAAAAACCCCCACATGTGTACACATCCAAAATTGTTTTTTGTTTATATATGTGCATGTACTGTGTATGTTTATTGCATATTCATTTGTTCTGTGGTTATATGTTATGGTTTTAAATCTCCAGGAGTTCTGGCACTCTGGGCATTGGTCACTCACATTATGTACATTCAGGACTACTGGCGCACATGGCTGAAGGGACTCAAATTCTTCATGTTTGTTAGTTCGGTCTTCTCTCTTATGGCTATTGCTGCTTTTGCCACCTTCATAGCTTTAGCTGTTATAGAAAAGCAGTGTAAGTACCTTCACATGGATAGCTTTGTCTAATAAAACAATCCACTAAATCTGTACAGTATGCATGTTTAAAATCATGTTTGCTTTTGTCTTCAGCGATAACTGACCCAAAGAGCTTCTATCTATCAGCCGTGTGGAGCTTCATGACTCTTAAATGGGCCTTTCTGCTGGGCATGTACTCCTACCGTTACCACCAAGAATTTGCTGACATCAGCATCCTTAGTGACTTTTGATTGGCTCCTTCATCTGTAATAGATTTGCAGCTGCCAGTCCGTGGCTTCACCTGCCAATGTGGAGATGGAAGGATGGATGGATCTCCTTTTTAAAACCGTCTTGCGGCCTCCTTGCTTTCACAGAAAAGACTCAAATCTCAGCCCCTCTTTCCCTCAGATCCAGGCTCTGGAGTAGAACGTCGGTGTATGTCTGTGATCTGCCTCTTTCCTGTCTTTTTGATTTAATTGGATGATTTTACATTGACATTGGCCAAAGGTATGTCAAGTTTTTCAAAGGAAGCGGATACACTAGGATGTGGTCACAGGTAGTTGTTACTCAGGGCAAATTCTCTCCAAATGTCAGATCTGAAATGAAGGCTTTCGTTCACTGTCAGAAAAAAAGTGCAAAAAATGTACTTTTAGGGGATGCAACTGCTTGTCCTTGGGCAGTAGACCATGTCTCTACCCCTTTTTTAAGAGTGTTCTATGCATTCTTAGGCTACCACTATAAACCATTTTGGGAGAATATGGTCCAAAAGGCTCACTTTGAAGAGAAGTGTATTGAATGGGTGTATGATGAAGGATTACCACAGCTTTATCTAGTGGTCTCAGTCAGCGATGGTGAAAATGACGTTTCAGACACAGTATTGTTTATTGTTTTCCATATATGATTTCTTTTTAAATTATGTTTATAAACAAATTTCGGGAGAAGCACATATGAATGATTAAAGATGGCATGACGCCTCATTCCCCGATCAGCCTATTATCCGATCATCCTATCAGAGCTTAGAGGTTTTCCTTTAAATGGAGCAAACTCTTGTATTTCTTGTATCTCTTGTATCTCGTTCTTTGCATCCCTCCACCTCAATCTACTCCACCTTAGACCTCAACTTCCTCCCGGGGAGGGGGGGGGGCACTCAGGGTTCGGGCCGGACGCTGACCTCTGTCCAACCCTCGCCGCCAAGGGGTTAACCGAGTCCGCAGAGCTCTCATCCCTTACCCTGGACAGCACGCCAAATACGCTTATTCTATTCGATTATTAGTGAGGAAGTGTGAACTCGTGAAATGTTGTTTGTACTAAGTTCTATTTAAATCAAGTTAAAATCAGTTTTCAATTTACGAAAAAGGTCTCTTATGTTCAACAAGGCTGCATTTATTTGGTCAAAAATACAGTAAACACAGTAATATTGTGTAATGATTTAAAATAAAACATTAATTTCTGTCTAGTGTGTACTATGATACATCTAACAGTTCACCCTAAATAGAAAAATATGCACAGTACACTCACAATGAAGTGCACCTGGCTTTCTGTTACCAACTTTATAATATCAGCCCCTTTTACCATGTTGACTCGTCTCCGACTAGTAAAAGCAAAGGCATGCAAAATAGCCATGCATTATTACTCACTGAAATGTGACAATGTAGCCATAAGTGTATTGGTGCATATAATGCTTTCTGTTTTGCATACTACCTTTTATATGCATAGTAAATATTTGGCGGTATGACTAGTATTTTGTTCCGAACTTTCCCTTTAATTCGTTATTATTATGCAGGTCCTCTCTTTTCCACTAGTTTTTGAGCACTTGAATTAATGGTGCTCAGTCCTCAGATGTTTTTAGTTACACTAAATTGTATTGAAACCATATACTAAATATGTTTTGTCATCACATGAAATGTTAGTTTTGGATCGCTTTTCTTCTAGATGTTCTATCAGAGTGTTTTAAAATTCACGTTTTGTTTTTTTAAGGGATGGGCGCTCTATGTGTGTGTTGAGCAGATGTTAAGTTTGTAATTTGCAGATGTTAAAGGTCATTTATTCAGTCATGTTATTTAAATCCAAATTTATAAAGTCAAAAAAGAAAAGAAAATTAAACCAACTTATATACTAGCTTTGTATGAGAAACAGACTAAAATTGTATTAATAATTAAATTAGTTTAATTATGAATAAATTATATTGATATCGCTGGTGAATAATTTTTATTTAAATTTTTTTTGGGGAAAACCATTTATTTTTAAGAGCCAAAAAGTAACAAACATTACTTTGCACTTGATTGCGTAGAAATGTTAAATGTATTATTTGTTTTAAATGAGTAGAAGGGGTCACCTTCAAAATGCTGAACATTTACCAACATTTCACTCTATAGCATGTATGTAAAGCAGTTTTGTACCATATTGCTTTTAACCAGCTGTATGCAGATTCGTCAACGATTACAGTTATACTACCTGCAGCTTAAAACTTTGCACAGTGTGTCTTACATTGGGACATTTGAAGGAGATTAAAGTACTGTTGTTATAATCTATCCCACAAATTCTGTGTGTTTCCTCATCTTTTCACAATGGAGAGTTGCCTTTCTTGATCTGAAGTGTTCAGTTGTATGTTTGAACGTCTCGCCAGCAGGAGGCAGCAATGCAATAATATTCTTTTACTACCGTTTAACGTTTTCTTTCCCTCACTCCCATACCACTTAAACACGCTTAACTAGAGGCCTCTAAAGTGGCAAAAACACAAACTGCATAGAGTTGCATAAAGTAGTATGAGGTAAAATATTAGCATTTGCTTTAAAATAGCTTTACATGTTGTCTTATATCTGTTTTCTTCTTGACTAAACGGGTGTTGTGAAGCTCTTTAGGCCAGACTCATCATTGTGAACAAATATTTTCAGTATTGTCGCTCATATTGATTATGTCTATACGCTGGGGTGGATTAAACGATGACGATTCTCGGGGCCCATGACTGAGAGGGGGCCCAGAGAAGCCCCCAATAAAATTGTCTCAGTTGTGTTGGGGGCCCTGTCAAGATTCTTTTCATGGGGCCCAAAATCCTTAGCAGCGCCCCTGTCTATACGGACTGAAACCGACATGTACATACACTCCTTTTCAAGAGGTGGCGATATGCTTTTTGAGCTGGATTAAACACAAAGCTTAATCTGGAATGAGGAAGAGGATCACAGTCTTTAAGCCCATCAAGTCTCAACAGGCGTCCTTGAATATGGTGGGTCCCTCAAGTCTTCTTAAATCATAATTAAGTGCAAGAAGCTACGTTTTTCAAATGTAAGTACTCCTTAACATAAACTTGCATAATTGTTGACATACCTGCGTTTAAATAACTAGTTTTTGAACTAAAAATAATAATTGTAGTTGCAATAATAAGTGTCTGATAATTGTGAAGTTCTGAAATGGCAGTTTATACGTAAATATAGCACATAAAACTACACCAGATGTACTGTATGTATAAATATATGTGCAGTTGTTATGTAATTAAATTGATTATCTTTAAATAAGTTATTTCAGACCTAATTTTGCTAAAATAGAGCAATTTTGCCTAATAGTTTGTCAAAATAAATGAGTAAATTACTTACTTTCAGTTCATCCGATATGTTGGCAAGTTTGTTTCTTCACCAGAAGAAATTTTAGCAATATTACATTTACATTTAGTCATTTAATAGACGCTTTTATCCAAAGCAACATATTTCTTGTTCATCAATGGATCCTTTGAAGTGAATGGGTTGCCGAGAGAATGAGAGTCCAAACAATTGATAAAAACATCACAATAATTCAATTGAAACAATAAAACAATGAACAATGAAAAGCTGCTTGTAATAACTAAATAAAAAATGAATAAGACATTTTAAAAACTTGAAATACTTGTTTCTGACAACAAATACAAGTTCTCTATCCATAATATTACTAATGAAGAAACAAATTTGTCCACATTGGCTTGTGTGGGTGAGTACATGTTCAGCTAATTTTTGTGTGAACTACTGTATACCTTGAATCAGAAATCTATTGCCAGAAAATGTACAAGCTTTTTATTTTCAGTTTGATCAAATAAAAATATTTGAGTTAGTAAAGTTCTTTATCATTAGCTCTATCAAATTTTGCTGCCTTCGTAGATATAATAAGCATTGTTTGAATATAAATGTCGTATGAGTAGAAGGATGGCACAGGCCTGTTGTACAACTCTGCAGTCATCAGGATGTTGGTTTCTCATCAAAAAAGTGTGAAGCTGACAGGGGAAAATTTGGGGCCAGTGTTGACACAGGAAGTGGTGTCTGAATGTGTATAATATATAGCCTGCCTTTTATCAGAAAACACAGCAGCTGCTGACTTCTTCAGGAACAATGAAGCTCATCAGAGGCAAGTATTCATTGCATGATTTCCCATTTCTGATCTTTAAACTATAATGAAGCTTATAAATAAATAAATATATGTTTCTTTAATATATTATAAATGTAAAACAAAGAAAAAATAATTATAGTTAACAATTTTTTAACAATATTGCAGATTTACTGTTTTTTGGATCAAATAAAGGAGCCTTAGTGACCACAAGAGACTTCTTTAAAAAAACAAACAAACAATAAAACTTTTAAACAGTAGTGTATTTTAATATCTAACATAGTTATTGCTGATATTGCACAGTCATCTGTGCTTTGCGTCTATAGCAGACATAACAGATTCTTGTGACAGTCAAAGATACCACAAAATATAATATAACATAAAAAAGCTCTGCATGAAAGAGAAGCATTTAATATGTTGCATTTTTGCCATAATATTTGCTATAAAATAGTTCAGCTCCGCATTATCTGTAACAACATCTACACACATATCAGGATGTGGCTTTTAATTTAGGTTTCCGCTGCTGGAACAACCACAGGCCTACTAACTTGAACTAAAACAACAACAGCCACAAACTACTCTCTTAACGTTTTTTGTTGAATACTTGATTCTGTCAGTGTATCGTGGTATTAATAAAGATTGTTCTATTGTTTTTCAGCTTTTGCATTCCTTTGCCTGGTGATTTCAGTCGGTAAGTCCACTCCCAACCTGTTTAAAATGTCATTCAACAGTCTCTCAAGGAGAACATTGCTTTTGTGCCGCTGGTGTGTGGTACGAACACACGGCTGCTAGATTAGAGAGCACTTGTGAGAGGCAGAACAAGCTGAAAGTGAAATAGTAAGCTTAGGCTGCTGCTGAGGGCACTCAGAGTAACAATAATAACACAGCACTGAAGTTTTCTCTCACTCATATGTCTCAGGTGCGCAGAGGAGTTACAGACTGGCCTGCTATCTTGATGTTTTAACACACCGCACATATGATCGGCTGTGCTCTCACATCATCCTCCCCTTGACCTCCACTGATGACCTCCAAATCTTGTCGGAAGATGACAGTGCTACTCTTACAAAGATGAAGGAGAAGTATGATTTTTGATAATTGTTTGGGTTCATAATTTAACTGAACTTAGTGTTTTTGACAGTATTTCAAAAAACAATTTTTATAAAAAACAAAGTATTTTTTTTTTTAGATTTTGTATATTAAAGTTAATGGCTATTTTATTTCAATTCATATTTTTTTTATTGTTTTAGTTTGAGCTTTTGTTTTAGTTAAGGATAATAACCTTGAACTGAACTGAATTGCTAAAATTCAAACATTTGTTAAAAAGAATGAATGAATGTATTATTTTTATCATTGTAAATAGTATTACTTTACATAATACAATATTTCAGTCTTTTACACACACTTAAAAAAAAAAAAAGTAAAAATGTGTTCATAAAAATATGTAACTTTTCCCAGAAATCCAACTTTGAAGATTTTGCTTGGCTTGGAAGTCAAATCATCAAGGTACCCTTTTTTTTTGCATGCACTTATCAATGGAGAGTATCTGTACAAACTCAATAATAATACAACTCAATAGCATATAGACATATATTTGCACCATCTGACTAACTAAATTTGCCATTGTTTAGGTTGGAGCTGATGTCTGCTAATGAGACTTTTGTTCAAACGATATTAACATACTTAAAGGACAAGAGTTTAGACGGTCTAGACGTGACTTTGCTGGAAGGCCCTACTTCTAAAGAATCCACAGATCTGTTCACAGATTTTATGAAGGTAAGGGCTAGTATTTTCATGTGTGCTTCGTTTTAATAATAACAAAGTGTATTTTTGTTACACTTAAGTGTTCTTTGTCTGTAGAGTCTAAAAGGCGCGCTTGATGAAGAAACCCAGCCTCTACATCTGTCAGCGTCTGTACTAGAGCCTGTTGACCACAGTACAGTCACTTATAATAAACAAACACTTTCACAGTGAGTATCGTTCCTACGCACTATTCATATTGGACTTGCTGTGCTGGGTTATTTTATGTACCTAAACAGTTTCTTTCCTTTCAAAAGGTATGTGGACTTCATCTCCATACTGCCTGCCGATCTCGAAAAGGATGGGCCGTACATTGTAAATTACTCAAATTTCTTACAATTTATTGAGATTGGCTTTTATTTGCTGACTTTAAAATTCATTGAGTCCCTCAAGGTTGACATATTTTTGGATATTAACATCACTCTTGTTCTCTCAACAAAGATCCAATAAAGCAATAAGCCCCAATAAGGGCCAATTTTAACAACGCCCCTAAGCTGTTATAAATTCACAGTAAACCATGACTTCACGGGGCTTACGGTTATTCCGTATACTGTATGTAGTAAGGTTCCACAAAATAAAACTGAGCACAATTTTTCCACTGGCGTTTGAATTACTTCAGAAATAAATCTTCAGACAACAATTTTAGAGTATTTATAGAAAAACATGTTTCCTGATAACCGAAAGGTTGTGAAAGTGGGCTAGTTAAGTAGTTTACTTGTTTGCTTTGATGGTAAAGGTCCCATTTAGCAACTAGCTCTAAAGAAATCTGGGTAATACTGTGTATTTAATATAGTATACAAAACATCTTGAGTTTGTGTTCACCACAGACCTTATTTTCAGCATCTAACCAAAAACTCATTTAACACTTCAGGACGATGGAAGCTGAAAAGCTAAATGCTAATATGCTAACTCCTTTCTGGTGTTCGGCCTACAAAATGCAGCTCACATAATGTGATGAACTCTGTTAGGATGCATTTCTGCATCCACATATTTTGATTGTATAGGGCTAACCCCTTTAAAACTGCTCCCAAAAAGGAAAAATTATTGTTCTGTAAAACTTTTGTAGCATCTATAATTAGATCTGCTTATGAATGTTATTCCAGAAACGGCAGGGACATAGACCTGTCATATTTGGGTAAATCATATTTATCTGTTAGCGTGTTTGCATTCTAACTCTGGGTTTACCTCATTACTCGTTCTTTATAGGATAAAACAGTCCAGCACTGGCAGGACCAGCAAGTTGACCTGCAAAAGCTCAATCTAGCCATGCCTGCTTTTCAATGGCGGTCACGTCGAAGGCATCACCACAGAGATCACCTCAAGCACGATGACATGAATACAGAGACGGAAAGGAAGGATCACATCCACGTTTTGGGCTTATACCTGGGTGAACGGGTAGGCTGTAACCGCAGATAGTATTAGCTTAGCATTATTTATTAGCTTCCTCAGGGAGAGCTTAGGCTAAATTGCTTAATCATCTAAAACGCTTATCCTTTCAGGTGTGTCAGGCCATTAAAAGTGGACAAGAGCGGTTCATTACTTTAATAAGTCTCTCAAATGAGCATAGTCTTGTAGCAGAGGTAAGTGAAGTGCAGTTTTGTATGAAGAAACTACTAGATAGATAATCTGAAGATGATGTTGCATTTGTTAATGTCCAGGTGCTCCAGAAAGGCTTTGGCGGCGTAGGAGTTGTCTTCATAGATCTGGACGTCTTCTATAACTCCATATGTGCAAACATTACCCAGGAAGAGCGAACGATGGTTGAATCGAGGGTGATTGTGCATTCGCATCATGAGCATGGTGCTCATCATCACAGGAGGAACCATCACCACAGCCACCACCAGCATCATCACTCTCATCTTCCTAACCGCAGCCATGGTCACCGTCAACTTGAACATCGACGTGGCCATCGTCGCCATGGTCAACGTCATCACCATCATCATCACCATCATCCAATCATTCCTCAAAGCAACATAACCCTGGCAGAACGGCAGGGCATAGAGTGAACTTAACACATAATTTGCATATGATAATGAGAGACTAGATCTATCTATCTTTCTTTCTTTCTTTCTATCTATCTATCTATCTATCTATCTATCCATCCATCCATCCATCCATCCATCCATCCATCCATCCATCCATCCATCCATCCAAAATATTCCTACCAGCTTTTGTAAGGTGAAGTTCTAGCCACCACAGCTACCTTTTTTTGCATGAGCAAGCATGACTTGCAAACACTAATAATAAAGTACATACAAATGCACAGCACTCACTATCACACCAAGCATATTCGTTCATAAATTCCTCCTCTTTGACCTTAAAATCTGAATTGCAGCATTAATCCAGAGCTGGTAAATGAGAACAGGCATGTCTGCTGTGACTCAACATGAACAGCTGGTACACAGGGTGGGTTATTTTTTTCCCCAGAGTCTTTCTTGTTGATTGGAGGATGTTCTGTGTTTCTCTCTGTCGTGCTGAGAGTAGTCTGATAACAGAGTTTGTGTGGAATGCACAATTGTTCAAGCTGTGTGATATTTTGCAATGTGTGTGTGTTGGGTGGATGAGATCTGACGAAAGCCATCAGACAGTTTTGGCGATTTCTGACGGCAACAAACACATCTGTGTGCAGCCTGGAGTAGATAAACAAGCATTTACTCAGACTAGCACCAGAAAGACGCAGTAAGCTCCTCAACCTGTCTGTGTCATTTAGCAGTACAGCGTCCAGACCTCGAGTTCATCTCAAGCTCAGCTCTCACAGACTGGCATGAATGCGCTCTCAAGCTGCAGTTCCTGCAAACAGACTTCATATTATGTCCTTTTCACACTTTTGCAGATGATTCCTATATACTGCATGACTGTTTGGAGCCTGTACTTAGACCTACTGTAGGAGTTGTAACTGTAGTGTGGGTTCAGCTAAGTGCAATGCTCTGTATCAGAGATGCATTCATAGTTTGTAGTGGTGGTAGAAATGGTCAGAGGGTCGAGGGGAAAAAAGGCAAATAAGTGTTCTTGCAGAAGATTAGAAAAGGAAGCTAAATTGGCTGAGTTTAGAAACAGTGTCCAAACAGCGAGGGGTATGTTTTTTGCCTATACGTAGATACCACTCATTATTAAAGAGACACTATTTATCTTGTGCAGTGCTTCTACCACTCATTAGGGCACATAGTTCTTGTCTCTGTACCATATTATGCTTTCAACCATAATGCATATTAATGATATAGTGTGTTACTGTAATTAGATCATGGTTTGGTTTCCCTGTTATTTTCTCTATGTGTATATATTTTATTCGAGTGTATATATATATATATATTATTGTTATTATTATTGTTATTGTTTTTTATTATTTCATTGTTTTAGAAGCTTTTACTTATTATTTTAAAATGTTATCAATACACTGTTAATAAATAGGATTTATTTTTTCCTGGTACAAAAAAGTATTTTATTTTGTTATATATATATATATATATATATATACACACACACACACACACACACACACACATATTAGTACTACATCTATACTGTAATACACAATGTTTGTGTTTGTTGGGGGGATTGGTGATATATTTTAGTATTTAGACAAAAAATATTTTAGAAGTATTAGTTAGTATTAGTATTATAATAGTACTTAGTTAGTACTATTAGTACTATTATTACTATTATTAGTTAAAGGGATAGTTCACCCAAAAATGAAAATTTTATGTTTATTAGCTTACCCCAAGGGCATCCAAGATGTAGGTGACTTTGTTTCCTCAGTAGAACACAAACAAAGATTTTTAACTTTAACCGTGGCAGTCTGGTAGTCATATAATGGAAGTGGATGGGCTCCAGACCTTGCACCAGACCTTTCGAAGTAAAAAAAAACATGCACACACAAATCCAAATTACACCCTGTGGCTCGTGACGATACATTGATGTTTTAAGACATGAAACAATCGTTTTTTTGTGAGAAACTGAACAGTATTTAGATAATTTTTTACCTCTGATAGACAACCATGTCCAAACCGTCTCTGGCTCGTGCTTTAGGGTAGATTACGCAAACCCCGGAAGTGATCTGTTTTGAACTCGCGCTTTGAATTTGCAAACGGCGAATACGCAAGCGAGCGAAGTGATCTGTTGTGAATAGCGTTTTGCGTATCCTATTGGCAAGTTCAAATCTTTTTTTGTGTTCTGCTGAGGAAACAAACTCACCTACATCTTGGATGCCCTTGGGGTAAGCTAATAAACATCAAATTTTCATTTTTGCGTGAACTATCCCTTTAATAATAGATATTGGTATAGTAGTCATTAGCTGCAAGTTAGCAAACCAAGGCTCCAGATATTCAAACAGGTGCACAGACCTGTTTATTAAACATAGTAGCTGATCAGCCATCTAAAGGCCAGCTTAGACCCATGTTCTTGTTGCCTTTGTAGACTGGAATTTTCTAAAAGGGGTGGATTTGGACAGTTTGGTCAGATGTTGTTGTAATTACCCGGCTGCACCAGACCTGAATCCATCACTGCACATGAATCTGGCATTAGCTATGGTATCCACTTACCTCTAGTCTGGGGTTGCCTAGCGCTGTGACCACAGTAACCAAGCAACATCAGAATTCACATATTACACTGCAGTCAAGGTCTTACCTGAGTGGGCACTGTTATGGATGCTCCAGCCACATTTAGAAAGCTGTCTCAGTTAATATGAGCAGGTGGTGTCAAACAAATTTGGTTCGAAACTATAGCTTTTTGTAAAAAGCATCAAATGTCATGTAGTAATTTTTTTTTTATTTTTCACGTTGTTCAGGTCAAATTCATTTTTAGTTTTGCATCAGTTTTATTTATTGATTGATTAAAGCAGGCGTGCACAATCAACCACCTGAATGGTAGTAATGTGTTTTGCTTAAACCGTGTATGACCCTTGCCAGATAAACAAACCCGTCTTCAGCATATCCATCTATTGTTATCAAGTTATTAAGCATAACTTGTTTAAGTAATGCCTGCAAACACACTAAGGTCACACAAAAATGTCTCAAACAGTGTCTTTAATTGGAGGAAAGGGTATGGTTTAAACAAAACAGACACCTGGATTTATGCATGTTACCTTAATTTCTCTTTGCATGTTAATGCCTTTATCAGTATTCTGTCAGCTTGTTCAATGAGCTCACGCCTAACTGTGAAACCGTTCGGAGGTCAAGACTGGAGAAGAATGCGATTAATGTCTGCAGGGGGAGGGAACAGAAGGTTAATGTGACGTTCCTGAAGGGACACGTGAAAGGTATGTGCTATACGACATTAAGGTGGAAGTCTGAGGAGGTAAGTGACATCGTTAATGTCGGTCCAATGTAGCGCGGACTCAGTCTTCGACATGGTAGGCAGATATTTATGTCCCGGGTGGAGAACCAAACCAGTTCACCAGGTTGGTATACAGGAGTAGCCGCCCTGTGTGTGTCTGCCTGAATTTGATTTTGAATTTGAATTTGAGTCCCATACCCTTTCTCTCTCCCGGAACCAGTAATATACTGCTGGGACTGAGGATGGTTCTCCGTTCCAGGGGAAGAGTGGTGGTTGAAACCCTAGAACTCAACGAAAAGGAGTTTATACAGTAGTTTCTTGCCTGAGGGAGTTCTGAGCATATTCAGCCCAGGGTAGTGGATCCAAGAGTTTTGATGTTCACGGCAATAGGCTCGCAGGTAACGGCTGATCTCCTGGATCTTGCGCTCCTTCTGGCCGTTTGACTGCGGATAATACCCCGAGCATAGGCTGATGGATACCCCCAACAATTGGAAGAATTCCTTTCAGACACGTGATGTAAACTGGGATCTTGAGAGAAGAGAGACTGTGCACTATTCAGAGCGGTAGGTAAGCCAGTTAAGGGAATCAGTTTACAGGCCTTCGAGAATCTGTCGACCACTACTAGAATGGTTGTATAGCCATCAGATTCAGGCAGGTCGGTAGCAAAGTCTATCCTGATATGAGACCAGGGTCTCTGGAGTATGGGTAACGGAACGAGCTTGCCCTCAGGTAGGTGTCTGGGTGTGTTAGTGACGGCGCAGACGGAGCATCCTCGAACATATCTGCGAACGTCAGGTTCTGGATCTTCTGTGGTAGGATCTGGCTGGTAAATGTGGGATAGGGCGTCGGCTTTAGTATTCTTCGTCCCCGGTCTATAGGTGATGGAGAAGTCAAACCGGGTGAAGAATAAGGCCCACCTCGCTTGGCGTGGGTTGAGACGCTTTGCCTCACGAAGGTACTGCAGGTTTTTGTGGTCCGTAATCACCTGGAAGGGTGTTTTTGCTATTTCCACTCCTCTAGTGCCAGTTTGATGGCGAGCAGTTCTCTATTTCCCACGTCGTAGTTCTGTTCTGAAGGAGATAATTTCTTTGAATAATATGCACAAGGGTGTAATATTTTTGTTTTACCGTGTCTTTGTGAAAGGGTAGCTTTCTCCTTTTAGGAGTGAGGTGAGACCTGATGAGATTTGGCTGTATCCAGAGATGAATCGTCTTTAAAAATTGGCAAAGCCAAGAAATCGTTGAAGTTCCTTTACTGTTGTCAGAAGACCACTCTGCAAAAGCTGACACTTTCTTTGGATCCATTTCGATTCCTTCCTGGGAGATAAAATACCCAAGAAAGTGAACACGAGAAAGATGAAACTCACACTTTTCTCCCTTCAAGTAGAGTTGATTTTCTCTTAGAAAAGAGAAGTTGGAGTACCTGGCGGATGTGAGAAGTGTGAGAAATTAGATCAGGTGAGTAAATCAATATGTCATCGATATAGATGATCACAAATTGGTGAAGCATGTCTCTGAAAATCTCATTCATAAAGTCCTGAAAGACTGCTGGAGAGTTTGCAAGCCCATACGGCATCATGCAGTACTCATAGTGGCCGTTAGGTTTCACGAAAGCGGTTTTCCATTCATCTCCTCTTTTTACTCGGATTAATTATAAGCACTGCGTAGATCTAGTTTGCTAAATACTTTGGCCTGCCTGAGCTCCTCCAGTGTCGATGGAATTAGAGAAAGTGGGTAAGCGAATTTTACTGTGTATTTATTTAAGGTTCGATAATCAATACAGGGACGTAGACCACCATCCTTTTTTGCCACAAAGAAGAAGCTTGAGGCGGCCGGTGAGGTAGATGGACGAATAAAGCCTTGTTTCAGAGCCTCCGCTACATACTCTTTCATGGCTTCCTGTTCGGGTAAAGAGAGAGGATATACATGACCTTTTGCATTGGGTACAAGCTTGATGGTACAATCCCAAGGACGATGTGGCAGTACTTTAGTGGCTGCCTGCTTGCTGAATACATCCAGAAAACCCTCATATTCAGGAGGAATAGGAACTTTCATGGCCACATCAGGACTTTTTATTGAAAGGTCTGGTTTACTAGCCAGATCCTGCGTGTCTTGCTTCTCCAGCGTTTCTGTGAAAACAATTCAGCTCTTCCAACTTTGGTTTCTAATTTACTTTTTACTTTTACCTTGTTTTAAATCTCACTCCAATTTTAAGTGATTACTTTCTGTACTCCATTCCTTGTGGGACCTAAAGCCATCTGGGTCTGACGTCGGCTGAATCGCCATCCCAAACCACAAATCTCGCCAGCCTGATAATTGTTCAGAGGTTGAAGGGAAACTAATATGTTAATTGCCAGCTGCCTACTGCTCGCTTTTGCCAAAAATATAGTGTACATAGTCCTTATCCATGCCCAACGTGTCAATTTCAGTGATATCAGAAATCAGGGGGTCTCTAGATAAAACGTGCCTACTGCTCCTATTTTTTATGCCCCCAGTTTGCATATCCTGGTCGAAATATTTATACGCGCCAAAGCCTCGGCACACCCTACTAGAAGTAACGATTTCAACAATCTAAGATGAATCAAGAAATTATATTTAATTTATTCGTCAGGTAAAATTATATCAAGCCAATTACACAATTAAACAATGTGAATACAATTCAATTTCAATTTAGAATAATGCATCACCTCAATACATCAAAGATATATAAAATGCAAATAGTAAAATGCATACCTGACTGTCAGAGAAAACACGCTGCCACATGGGAGATCTGGAGCTTTTAGTTCCAGACCCTTACATGTTGCAGCGTGGAGGTTGTTCTGCTTACAGAATCCCTCCAGTTCTGGTTCACCCTATTCCTTATATACCCAGACCAAGAAAACAAATGAAACACAGATGCCTTTGGGCAGCCGCTCTCTTGCACCTGGTTTTTAGGTTACCAACTGTTGCTCCAGGGACTGACCACAACTCCTTCACAATACCAATTCTGTGAAAGCTTTGAATCTTTTTAACAATGTAAGTGACTACTGTGAAATTTAGACCATTTTACCATTCGCACTCAGACCTTTCAGATGAATCTAAACATGTCAATGAAAAAACAATCTTCACAAGATATTGCACTTGTAGTGAACATTATTCTTAGTGACACTCTTAAGGAGAAGAATGTAAGGTGGGAGATTCAGAAGAGGGAGGGGGTCATAAAAAGTGGGTGATGGTGTCAGAGGGGGGTGACTGTTTTGTTGTCCTTTGAAGATTCCCAGATTTAGCTCCCATTGTTTTTATTGCTCGGCCTCTGCAAGCTGCGAGAATTTCCTCAACATTATTTTCCCGGAAGAAGATATCAAATTTTTTCAACCCTTACACTATAGTGGTGGACAGACAGGGGATGTTTCGCTGTGGAAGAGATGGTAAGCCATTATCCATACAATACTGACTCCACTTCAGTACTCCACCTGGCCGCCAGAGGATTTTGGGATCATGGGTTTTCAACCAAGGTCGTCCTAAGAGCAGATCAATAGTGCAATCTGTAGGAAAGAGGCGTGGTTGTGCCTCGATGTAGAGTGAGCATTGGAGAAGAAATCCGCTACATGAAACACTGTCTCCAAAGAATTGAGCAGGGCGTGCAACTGGACTGGCTTTGGTATTTTGAGCGCGTACCTCATTCAACACCTGCAGAAATGCCATGTAAGGTTCCGATGATGCCGTGTCTTCCTCTTTCTCCATTTCTTTCTTTATGGGCTGAGCTTCTGTCACGCTCAGTCAACAGGCAGAGACCAGGAGGTAAAGTTTAACAGGTGAGTTTTCTTTATTCATACAACAGGAGCAACACAGAGAACGGTGCAGGTAAGTAACTCAGGTAAGTAACATAGGTAAGCAAACTCAGAGGGCTCTGTCCACAGCAGGATTTAGAATAAATGTCTTTAGAAACAGGGCAGGTAGCAGCTCCAGGAAGCTAGGTAGGCTGGTGAAATCAAAGTCTTAGGATGTTTAGCAATCCTAGAAGCTCAGGCAGGCGGAGTGAGGAACAGAATCTGAGCGTCCTCCAAGATAGGCTCAGAGGTGTAACCTTGAGCTCAGCCAAAGCATGTTTGACTGAAGCTGGGTTTTGTAGGGTGCTGGTGATTAGGAACAGGTGTTAGAATTCAGGTGATTGTGATCGGGTGAATTGTGTTGGTTCAAGAGTGGTTGGTTGCACCGTGTTTGTGACTGATCCGGGAACAGATGTTTGTGAGGATGTGACAAATACTCATTCATTTTGACTATTATTTTTAGATTATAACTTGTTCTAAACTTACAATTAAACTTACCATATTGTTAGAAAAAAGCAATCATCATAAAATGCATTAAACACAGCATTAAATTTGGGCTTTTTAAACTGTGTTTAATTTAAGAATGTAACTGTTATTATTAATACTACTACTACTAACAATAACAATTATAATATATTAGTGTCCTCAAACCATTAATCGTGATTAACTGCATTCAAAATAAAAGTTTTTGTTTGCATTATATAAATATGTTTACTTTGTATATTTATTACTTTATGTATATATAAGTACACACACATACTGTATATATATATATATATATATATCATTTATCATTATCAATGTGAAATACTTTAGAGTTCAATATTATAGTTTAATTAATGAGATTTCATTCTGCATTGGTTAATGTTATTAAATAAGAATAATATTAATAAAGATAACACTGCCATTCTTACACTAAACACAGTTTGTAAAATCTTAATGTAATCTTAATGTAAATCTTTATTTAATTGTATCATTTTTAAAAATCAATACATACTCACATTTGGTGCTTGGTGAGCATAACTTTTAGGCTTTGCTGATTAACATCAGTATTAAGGTTTAAACTGGCCATTGGAATGGTTAGCGCATTATTGGGTTTTTACTCTGAGAAGAAGAAAAGAAGACAAACAAGCTAGCAGATTGAAGGCAGGTATGGAACAGCTCAGTGAGTGGCGCTGGTCACTGGGTCAGAACAGCAGGAACTGTGTGAAATGTGAATTTGAGGTGGCGGCATCAAACTGCAGTGCGGTTTCCATTAAAGGAGAAATGAAAAGTCAAGATTGTGATGTTGAAGTATAAAGAACTCCACCTTATGTGGCAGCAGTTTAGCTCCCCACAACGCTAATTCTACTAAGTCACATGGAAGCTAACGCTCAGCACAAATAAACCATTCGAAGAGGAGTGTGTGTATGTAGATATATTCATGTGTCTGTGAATCAGCTATTCTGTATATACAGAAAGCAAACATACTAAATATGACTGACTGGGATCTTGTGCAATTGAGCACTTTTCCCTTCAGAAGTGTGTGTTTGTGCACGTGTGTGTGCTGTCGAGTGCAGCTGAGACAGGATTTTCTCACCACCCTAAAAATAACCACGGGTGACCTGGGAGAAATCCAATCCCCACATCCAATTGTGGCAGACGAGGCTGCTCTTAACTACTTCAAAAGGTAGAGTGATGAGATTTCAGCCGATCGATACCGTGCCGGGGACCGAACCACAGCGCCTGGCCCCGAAGTGCTTGCCTGTTTGCCTCTCATCTGTAAGCTCCTGTGTTAGCACTCGAAAATACTTGGCATGTCCAAACCTTCACTTGTAAGTAGACTAACCTTGGGACCCCCTCTTTAGGGACATTGTCAGGTCGTTGCTCTCACAAATTGTCTCAGTGTCTACTTCACACTCTCCATTTAAATCCACAGGTAAACAGACATTCACACTTTAACAAAGGCAGGGAAAAAAGGAGTTAAACACAAATGAACACAGCCTGATTCTTAAAATCGTATCATTGTGTCAGAGGAAATACTTTGTTGGTTTATTAAACTATCTGTTCACTAGAATCGGTAAATTGTTAATATTGTTGCATCACCATCACATAATCACAAACCAAGATGTCACTGGAATTGTTTTATTTGAATTTATTTAAAAGTGCAGTGCTATATAAGATTTCATTGTCTTTATCTATTTAATTTTTTTTTTACTGTTTATTATGAAATATGCAGTTGTTCTTCATTTCAGTTATGGAAAAAGATGCCGAGCTCTGTCCAACTTTTGCCGCCTAGGGGTTAAAGTCCCTAGGGCTTGGAGTCTCTCCCTGGACAGCACGTCAAACATGCTTTTCTATTTGCTTGTTAATGAGGAAGTGTGAACTCGTGAAACATACTGTATATTGTGTAACCAAAAACTTTTATTTTGAATGCAATGGTTTGAATGCAATTAATCAGCATTAAACAAATACTATGCAAGTCAATGGTTAAATTTATAAAACAAATTGTCTTCAACAGTGTTTATTTCTTTTACAGACAATTGTCATCAATGACATTTTTTTCACAGATAAAAATGAGATGACAATCAAATGAAATTAATATTTATTTATTTATTTATTTATTTATTGGTCAACAAATAAAAACGAGACAAAAACATTAGGAAGGGGTGATTTGGTGATTTATATATTTTTGTGCGTGAACTATCCTTTTAAACGTCAAATATTTTGCTCTATGCAGAACATTTTGCTGACAGTGATGCTTTCAAGTCTATGACTAGAGGCATATTAAAGTGCCCCATAATATTTTATGAAAGGTTCATATTTTGGTTTTGGGAGTCCCAAACAACAGGTTGGCAAAGGTCAAAAACACTTTCCTTTTCTTAGAATATGCATATATTTTTACCCTATTCTTCCAAACAATTTGTTCAAAAATTTTTTTTTTTTCAAAGTGATTGGTTGATTTGGGCTTTTAAACCTCAAAAAGTAGCACCTAGCGGCAAAGACAAAGAATGACTTTGCATTTTCATTCAGACCAGTGTGAAAAGACCAACATTATGGCGATTATGCTAATATTTTATGTTGATGTCAACATGAAATGGCTTGGGACTTTTTTTCATCGAGGAGATAAGGGTAGGACAAGCAACTCGCTCCAATATTTTGAGTTTGAACTGTAGTACCCAGTTCAACTGCTAGCTGTCAATATTCCACGCTGCTCCTTTAACTACTGTAGAGTTGTTCTTTAAAGGAACACACCACTAGAAAATAGGCTCATTTTCTAAACCTCCTAGATTTAAACAGTTTGTTTTTTACCGTTTTTGAATGCATTACGCCGATCTACAGTGTAACTACAGAAGAGTCAAGTTTAAATAGGAACAAAATCACTACTCTTTGGTTATTTAAGAGTGTGATGCTAACAGTCTAATCAGATTCTATGATCTATGCTAAGCTTCAGCTAAAAGTGCTACCGCCAAACTCAACTATTTAACTCTTGGGGAGTTGAAAAATGAGCCTATTTACAAATAAGTAGCGTGTTTCTTTAAGCAACAGTATGTGCTTAAAGAAAACTACCGTGGGAGCATAGATTGTGATACAGATGAATACTGCAGTCATGTAGAAACGCCCACCAGCAACCGAGAGCACAATGACATACGACCTCCATCCAGTTAATCACTGTCAATGCGAACGCCCGACGGAGTGTACACTTGACTTCAGTGGTTTCTGCTGGTTGTTGTTTGGGTGCTGACACGGTTTTGCTTTAAAACTGTCACTCCCATTATAGGCATCCTATCTCTTGCTAAATTACTGAATAAGAATGATTTGTTTTTAAGAAGTGCTAATGGGATGCCATGTTCCCCGCCGCTGATCGTGACCGTCATGATGGCTGACAAAATGATATGCTTTTCATCAACACCAAGCCTGTCATTTCGCTCTAGTGTTTTGAGTTGTCAAAAGATCTCTCTGCGCTGGTGCCCAATTTTGTTTCAGATCATAAATGTGCATTATTATAATCTCTCAGAGTAGCTGGCTCATAGATGTGAGGTTATATTCTTTCTAAAAATGGTAATTTTGATTAAAACACCCAATCAATACTGTGAAAATTATTATGCTTTGGTGAAATCCTTTTTCTGTTACTTGGTTAATTAATGTCCATCTAAAGATGCTTGTGATTCAAGTAAAACTGGCTTTATGTCTCAGTAGATCCAGCAGTGATACAACACTGGTTTGCTTTTATGTGAAGTCATTTAACTGTACTAAATGGAGCATAATTTGTATGTCTGCTTTTTACGATCTTTGTTCAGTTTTAATGAAGTCATAACCCCATCGGCGAGAAGGCAGGGCTGTTAAAAGGAACCAAAGGAAGGTTCTGTGATCGTACAGTTTCTGAGAATTAAAAAGTTGCAATGTGAAGCATTTGTATGCAGCCTTTTTACACCATTTTCCAAAGTGTGGCAGATCTGAATTGACATGTACGATGACAGGCTGTAAGGAAACTGGTTCAGAATTCAGTAATAACAGACTTGCAATGACCTTACAGAAGCTGCTGAAATTGGAAACAAGTCACAAATACGTGTCAACTTTCAGAAAAAGCAGTAAGGACTAATTTTAAGTTCACTGCTCACATGAATATGGTTTGGTATATGTATATGGTGTATGGTTTCACTTATAGTGCCTGACAAAATATGTAAGATTGGAAACAAAAAAATGGCAACTTTATTTTGTTTAAAAATACAGCAAAAACAAATTTTGTAATATAATAGTTAGTTATAAATAAAGCAACTTATAATAGTTATAACAAAACATGCTTTGTAAAATTATAAATATCTCTACTGTCACTTTTAATCAATTTAATGCAATAATATGTAACAGAGAAAAGGAAAAGTTCCTGAAAGATTCTTAATTGATGTTATTGAGAAATTACGACATTGGCAACTGAGAGCTCCTCGCCATCAAACTGGCACTTGAAGAGTGAAGACATTGGCTGGAGGGATCCACTCAACCGTTCGAGGTAATTACTGATCATAAAAATCTGCAGTACATGAGAGATGCCAAAAGATTGACTCCACGTCAGGCCAGATGGGCCCTTTTCTTTAACCGGTTCCAGTTTACCATCTCTTACAGACCTGGTCCTAAGAATGTTCGAGCCGACGCTCTCTCCCGTCTCTATGCTCCAGAGGTGGAACCTGAATCGAAAGAACCCATTCTAATTGCGAGAATGTTCACAGCACCCATCCAATGGGTAACCCCTCCAGCCGCAGCTGATCCACCACAGAATCCTCCGCCAGGTTGCCCTCCCAACCTCCGGTTTGTTCCTGAAGAGGAGCGCATTCCATTAATTCACACCACTCACTCGTCACTGGGCACTGGGCATCCAGGGATCAACAGAACCCTCTCGCTCCTTAAACAACAGTTCTGGTGGCCTAGGATGTCGGACATGCAGAGGTACGTGAGAGGGTGTCGGGAATGTGCCATGGCTAAAACACTACGTCATCTCCCTGCAGGAAAGCTGGTGCCTCTTCCCACACCTAACCGCCTCTGGTCACATCTAGGGGTCGACTTCATCACGGATTTGCCCGCCTCTGAAGGTAACACATGCATCTTCATGAAGTTCTGTCGTCTTGTACCCCTCAAAGGTCTGCTTGTAAAGGGGTATGCAACCATTGATATATGGCTTCCTGTCGGCGCGAGGCCTCTCGGTGGAATTTGTCTCCTCAAGTTTCAATGTTCTAATCGAATCTTATGTGTCTGATTCCCTGTGATCCATTACGTTGAAAAGGGCAGATGTTAGCTCCGCCCCAGCGGGATGGTAGTGCACAAGCAGACAGAACGTGAATGAACTTGAAGGACAGAAGGCTCAGTGACAAGTAAAAACACAGATTAAGTGCATGTGACAAAATCGGGAAGAGACATGACAAAAGACGAATAAAACAGGCCGTCGTTTCCTGGGAGAAACCGTTTTATAATTTATTTTCTTCTCATTTATATTTCTTATTGGCTGGGTTTCTTTCTTTGGTTTGTTTTTTTATTTTTCCTATGGTGAGAATTGAGATCCTAATTACCGTCATTGCTGAGTACCCATGTTCCAGTTTGGATCTGCGAGCTATCCTATCCTTGTGTGCCGGGAAATGGTAAAAAAACAGTAAAGTCTTTCGAGCTGGTAGGATTAAACGGAACAGGTTATGAATATAACCCTGGTTCCCTGAGGGAACGAAACACTGCGTTGAAACGCTTTGGGAACGCCT
>JAUCMU010000048.1:14083487-14096844 GCA_032275025.1 Enteromius treurensis | reverse complement strand
TCTATCTATCTATCTATCTATCTATCTATCTATCTATCTATCTATCTATCTATCTATCTATCTATCTATCTATCCATGGCATTTAATAATAATTTATTAATTTTCCACACAAAATTCTCATTACTTTTGATGTACTTCAATGTGTTCAAATATTTTATTCCTATTTTTGTCAGATCCTAATAATTGTGGTTGTAATGTTAAAATGTTGGTAAATAATAGTTTGCAATTTGTAATTTTTTGGCATGACAGAAAATAACAGTAATCAGAATGACATTTTTTGCTTTATAGGGAAGACAATAATGTTAATGGATATTTTCGTAATACTGCAAAAATAATATTTTGTACTGAGATTTAGATTTTGTTGCATTGCAGTTATTTGCACTGTGCTGCTAAGATTTTCTTTTGCGTTAAGTTTTCATGCTTTTACTGATGATTTTAATAATCGCTTAACAAAAATGTGTTTCAGAGCATTATGAAATAAATATGTAGCATTATGGAATAATTTCACATTGTTCTCTTGAACAGTAATGCAAAGCTTTGAGAGATCAATTTGAGTACTGTGCGTGTAGATATTCTTCAGCAACTTTATTTGAATGACTAAAATTATGATTTCAAAAACAGGACTGGATGAAGCCCTACACAGTCTGAGCCTCTAGAGGGCGACTGGCTTCTGTGTTCAGGACGGCAGGTGTAGGCATGGCTGGCCCAATGGTGGTGAAATCTGCTTTGCTTTATGCATGAGTAGATTTATGAGGCTATTACTTGGACATCCTGGGGTGTAACACACTAACACACACACACACCTGGTTCTTTAGCTGCCTGTGGCTCTGAAGAGCAGTGGCACCGTGGGTGTGTACAAGGATCCTGCTGTTTTAGACTTTAATTGGGAGCATTTGGAGATGCGGGTAAATTATAGGCTGTTCTCTCCTCGTATGAGAACAGGTTCCTTAATGTCACCTCGGCATCACCAGCTGATGAGCGTCATTTAGCATCTTTATCATTTTTAGTGCGATACAGATTTACTTAAAGTAGATTTTTGTAGTAAATTCACACAATTTGAGTTTAAATGTGCATTTTTGGATTATTCGATTTCTAATTGATTTATTTTTAAATTCAGTCCAGTAAAAATGGATGTTAAGTATTTAGCAACATCTTAGCAAGATCACAGCTCATAAAGAACTTAATTTTTTTACTTAATTTTTTTTAACTTTAATTTTATTTCAATGAAGATGGTGTCAGTATCGATTAATTTCGAGTAATTATAAGATAATGTTTAAAAAATATTAAAAATATATTTAATTATTTAAATATAAATTTTCCATATTTAATTTGCTGCAAAATGACAAAGCTAATTTGCCTCTTTTCTGTACTTTGACCATTGCACTTTTCCTTTTTATTATAATAATTATAATTATTAGTATATATATATATATATATGTTTATTATTCTTCTTAAATAAATTTATTTATTATTATTTATTTTTTTACAAACTAGCAGCAAGCAAACAAATAAATATAAAAGGAAAAAATGTTCTTATAATCTTTACATATTACATATTAAGCTAATTTTTATGCCTTTACCCAAAGGGAAAAATACTAGCAATAAATAAATTATATATATATAATGTGTGTGTGTGTGTGTGTGTGTAATTATTTCATAAAGAGTAATAAATTACGCCTTTTAATTCTAATTTCTTGACTATGTTTTACTTTTTTTATGAATGAAAAATAAGATGTTTTTGAGAATAGCTCTACAATGCACCATGCCATTAATATTTATATAGTTTTATGCCAATTATTTCTCTTAAATTCTCTCAAGTGCACGACATTTGACTCTAAAAGTCTTTCAAAACTTACACAATTATTCAAATATGCATGCATGAGAAAGTGATCCATATCCCACTTTGGGCAGCTATTAAATGAAAGTTCCTGCTAGGACACTGAGAAAGAAGCTGGCGACAGTTTAACATCTTCTGAACCATTTGTCCATTTTATGTCGAGTGAATTAGAAAAGAGTAAATTGAAAACACAAGATAATTGTCATTTGGAAAGCATTTTTGGTTAGTGACATTTAGATAAAGATACAGGCCCAATTTAATAGTGTCTTTGAGAGTCTGAAGTGTATGAATCTGTAAAACCAATAGTCAAGGCTGAAAACAAACTGACCGCACTGACATATATTCCCCTCTGTCCTTTCATTAAAATGGAAATTCCAATTTGCAGCATCCTAACAAGCAGCTGACCATTACGACATAAATAAACTACTTCAATTTAGCCAGACTTACAGATGACACACAAACATATCCAACAACCTCTGGACAGTGATCAACTAGTGTGATTAATCTTACAGATCCTCTGCTAACACGATCTATTGTCTTATAATAAACAAGTTTACAGAATATGGTGCTATAAATCTCTGGCCAGCCGCTGGCCGTTACACACTGACTCTGGACATAGCTGGTCACTGTTGGCTTACATTATAATTTATGTTGTCCATTGTCTCACTCGGCTGGTCTGATTGCAAATAAATGTTCCATGAATGGTATTGGTAATTAATTTAGGCGTAAAATTGCAAAGCCTCTGCATTTGGTTAGAGGATGCTTAATTACTTAAAGTCCACTTGAGCAACTGGGCAATGCATCATGTAGTACACAATTAATTCTGTTGTCTGTTTACTCCGATGTGAGAGATGAAATTCTGTGAGAAAAAAGATTTATCCACAGACTCAGTGAAAAAAAATGTAAGGGCAAAAGCCACCATCACGGGTGCTTTGGTGCAGATGCTTGGGTTTAGTATGTTGTGTGTTTGCTAGGTAAAAAAAGATCACTTCAGTCTATTTTATTGCCTACCAACACAGTTAAGGCTAACCACCTTCTAAAATCATATCTGTCCTCATTAAGCTGCATGGATTCCGTTGTGTTTAGAACACAAGTTTGGTTACAAGATCTTTTAAAACTAGGCCTGTCTACACAACAGCAACTTGTAAAATATGTACGATTTAGCAAAACTGGTATTAATAGGTCATACGAATTTATTAACCACCTCGTAAAATATGTATGAATTGCTGTGAGACTGATTCTAGATACAATAATGTTTTTAAAGAACTCTTTAATGCTCATAAAGATGCTCATTTATTTGATCAAATATATGGTAGAAACTGTAATATTGCATTGAAATTAGAAAGTTAAATAAAATGGGCATGCTATAAGTTTTATGTTAAGACTACTGAAACTCAGGTAAGAAGACTGTATCACTAATAATTATTATTAGTATTATTTAGTTTTATTATTTTCGCTCAAATAATTGAAAAATGTGTTTCAGTATCGTTCAGCACCAACATTCTGTAATTAATCTATTGAAATAATGATATTTGATGTAATGTACTGCTAGCAAGGCTCAAATTATGCCAGAAATATGCCAAAATTTAATTGTAATATATATTATTTAATATATATAATAGTTTATTCTAAAATTGTAAAACAAAAGGGAAAATTTCCAAACAAAATAATAAATAAAAAAATAAATAAAAGAAATAGTAATTTTTAGACTTTGACTGCTCTGCTAATGAGGCTTAAATTAGGCCCAAAATAAAATCATTTCAAAGTTTACAACTAAAATGGCCATATGTGAGAGTTACAGCATACTTTGTTATTTTACACCCTTCATAACTACAGAGTTGTAATCCACTTACTCGTAATGAATTCTCTGTGAAGTGCCATCTGCCTGATTATGCACAGTGTCTCTGCCTTGACCTTTGTGTAATCGTTCAGCAATAACAAACCCTTTCAGCTTCTCAAAAAGCACGGTAAGAGAAATCCCTCCGAAAATAACCCGTCGTCAGAGCTGGCTAAGAGCCTATGTGTCGCTTTTCTCAGTTGAGCTGAAATGATTGGCAGCATTGTTCATGAAATTCAGATGTTAGGGTTATCTTCTTCTAATTAAAGCAGACAGTGGACCAGGCTTTGTTCAAGAGCCGGACAGAAATTTAAATGGACTGTGTAAAGCTGTAAAGAGGCTCCCGAGGGATATCATTATAAACTATATGAAGAGGTCAATGCACACTCCGTCGCCTCCGTGCACGTTAATATCGTAACATGCTTGTATGTACATATAGGTGCTGAGTACTTGATTATGTAGTTGGGTGATTTCCATTATTACTCTGACTCCAAAAACAGGCCCCTTGCTCATGACTGAATTTACTGGGGTAATAAGTGCTAACTGTGTGTTCGTGTGAATAATAATGGAGTAGCTGTTTGATGCTATGATTTGGCGTACGTGCCTGTGCTCCACATCAGCAAGCTTATCTTTCACATGCACACCAGCTGATATGGTGTCCATTTTTACTGTCAATCACAGCTTTGTCTGATTGTATCGGTCTTCCCATATTTTGCGCTTGGCTGAATCCAATAGACTGCAGTGAGCAATGGAGGAAATGCATGTGACCAGAGTGAAACATGCAACTATTTTTTTTTTTTTAGAAATGATTTCAGTTGCATGTGCGGTTTGGTATATTCTATATTTCATTATTATAATCAGTACTGAACCTCACATGGAAAATAAATAATTTCCCCTAACCTTTAGACCTGATAGTGATGTAGATTTTTATGTGTGAAATAGTGTTAAATGTAAAGTGAAAAATATTATTAAGCAAAATCCATCATATTTCTGTACTCCATAGTTTCATTTCATTCAAAATGATACAATTTAATGTAATTCAATTTTGAAATATTAGAAATGTTATATGCTTGAAAGTAATGGTGTATATTTTTTATGCAATCATTTTTGTATGATTTTTTTTTTTAAATGGCGAAGCTATTTAATACAATATTATTAATATATTAAACTAATTAAAAGTTATTATTATTATTTTATTATATTACACAGAAATAAAGGTGCGAAAGCTGTCACTGGGGTGGTACCATTTTTTGAGAATATAATAAAAGTTATGTAAAAATATGAAATATTTGTATTAAATAATAAAAAATATTAAACTCACCTGGCATTTAATATTTCTCATTTAGCACATATTGAATGCCAGTGAGTTATATATATACATACATATATAGTGTTATTTTAAAATTGAATATTCAATCTTTTTCATCTAGCACATATTAAATGCCAGGTGAGTTTTATGTATATATAATTTGTTGTTATTTTAAAATGATCAGATATGTAGACTTTTTAGTCGTATCTCAGAAATTCATGATATTTGTTAAAAAAAACCCACACAAATATATTAATTTGAAAATTATTTAACAATTAGCAACTATGTATTTAAAGTGAATAAAAATTATCAATAATTTTTACCTGATGGTTAGTTGACCTTTATACTTTAGTGATTGAACAATTTGCAGGAAATGGTAACATAAACACAAAATTAATTATTATTCAAAAGGGTATGAAAATTAAAGGATGAATGCAAATATTATATTTAAAAAATCTTGTTTGCAATTTATTTGGACCCATATTGACATTAAAAACTTTCAATTTGACCTATTCCTCTTAATGAAAGTGAATTCAAATTCCAGAGACCCAGTGTGAGAGCAGATGAAATCTGACCTGTAGTGTCTGGACCACTGGGGGGCACTGTGGCTCTGTCGAGTCAATCTTTACACATTCAGTAAAGCGCTTCCACAGCTTCAGTGAACAGTCTCGTTTGTGTACTGAAGGATGCCGACAAACAACCTCAGAAACATAAGGTTTTAAAGTTTACTCTTAAATCACAGATGTAATCTCAAAAGCATACGTGTGTACGAGAGGCTTACAGACGGAGAGATCAGGTAAAAATAATTTAACGACAAAACATTCCCTGGAGATTCAATCCCACTGGAGCAGGACATTTCAGGATAAAAAGCCTTTTTATCCAATTAAAAATACACAGGCATTTTAAGACGAGTTAAGGTTACACACGCGAAAGTAATATTTGTCGCTCCCTTTAGCTTTTTAGTAGAGGTGAGTTTAGGCCTAGTAGTCGAAATCACCCAAAGACTCTGATTCTATATATTTGTTTTTACAAATATTTGTTTTTGAATTATTAGTTAAAGACAACAAATAGTTTTTATCCTTCATATTTGTTGTAAATGTTAGTCTCTCTTGTCTGTTGTGACTGATTTCCTGTCTTCAAAGACAATAGAAAGTAATATTAAGTGAGAGACTATAATTTAGTGTTTTATTGGTTTTACATAACTAATGAATATGCCTCCTTCAACAAGCGAGTTGGTTTATGATTCAGAGTCTCAATAAACAGAATGGATAATGTACAGGAGGGGCTCATTCATGGATTGACTGAAAACCGAACATGCTGTTTGTTACATCCCTCATTTCAATCTTGTTCTACTTCCTGTCCACATTCTCATGAAAAGTGTGTATGCCTCTCACTTAAAATAATGCTTGAGTTCCTGTTTGATGCGCAAATTATATCGAGTGCGCGATTATGTCAATCAATCATTCGCTTGGAAAAACATCGATTTGATGTCCATCTGTTAGAGTTTTACTGTAGAGATCATATCTGACATTAGGTTTGATAATGAAAAAGAGCATACTGTTAAAACACACTTCAGTCAGAGCAGATGCCACGTTTGATTGGATGGTATGTGAGGGACAGAAGTACAGTCTGTTCAATGTTTTTAGATGTTGTGAACCTGACAAACTTTAAATATTTATTTCGTTTGACAAAACACATTATTTTACGTGTGCCAAATATAATGTGTCATTTATAAATTGGAGTTGCATCGTCACGCAATGCAAAAATGCCTACGTACCTAATCTTATCATAGTTTTGGATGAATTGTTGCATCAATGCATGGATGATGCTGTTGTGATATGTCTGCCTAAGTTTGTTTCCATGCGTGTGTGAGAGAGACAGGATTCATTTGTGACATTTATATGTGTGTGAGGGACAAGCAAAAATAGCAAGTGTCAGAGAGAATGGCAATGTACCCATGTTCCTATATGTGTTTCATTCTGTCGTAAAGATGAGTTATTGGCTGCTTGCTGTGTCATGGCATTTCAACACCATCAGAAAATCATTAGAGATCAGAGAGGAACTGGACAGAATATTCTGAACATTTATAAGAGCTTTAACTCCTGTGCACCATATCTAGGATGCGTATCCCACTCTATATTCATCTGATTGGTCTATTGTTATGCAACAGATATTGATCTGCAGTCTTCAATGCTACAAAATACAGCTAGTCTTGCGGTAATGATATGATAATGATGGGCCTTTCAAAATAGCTCATGATTCATACTAGTGGTCTTTTAATGGGTGTTTAAGTTAGAAGTACAAATTTAGGTTCCTGGAAATGTAACTTAATGGCACGAGATCTTAAAGAGGTAGTGCATATTTAGACCTGGCACATTTACAATGCAAAGAACCAGACAGAAATTACAATTTGTTTGTCTGTGCATCGAAAGTCAATGGGGCACAATTTTGTTTGGATCCTAACTTGTTTCAAAATGTTTTTTTTTTGTGCTCTATAGAGAAAAAAAGAGACACAAAAATAAAATAATTTAATAATAATCATAATATATATATATATATATATATGTGTGTGTGTATATAAACACATACACTGGACAAAACTATAAACACAACATTTGGTTTTTGCCCCCATTTTTCATGAGCTGAACATACAATTTTTTTCTATGTATACAAAAACACTATTTCTCTCAAATATTGTTAACAAATCTTTAGTGAGCACTTCTCCTTTGCCAAAATAATCCATTCACCTCACAGGTGTGGCATATCAAGATGCTGATTGGACAGCATTATTATTGCACAGGTGTGCCTTAGGCTGGCCCCAATAAAAGGCCACTCTGAAATGTGCTGTTTTATCAATTGGCATAATGACTGCAGGAATGTCCACCGGAGCTGTTTCCTTTAAATTAAATGTTCATTTCTCTACTATTACCGGTCTACAACGGCATTTCAGAGAATTTGGTAATGTGTAACCATACCAGCCCAGGACCTCCACATTCAGCATCTTCACCTACAAGATCATCTGAGACCAGCCACTCGGACAGCTGCTGCAACAATTGTTTTGCACAGCACAAATTGTGCAGAAACCGTCTCAGGGAAGCTCATCTACATGCTCGTGATCCTCATCGGGCTCTCGACCTGACTGCAGTTTGTCATTGTGTCCGACTTGAGTGGGCAAATGCTAACGTTCCATGACGTGTGGCACTTTGGAGAGGTGTTCTTTTCACAGATGAATCCCTGTTTTCACTGTACAGGGCAGATGGCAGACTCATGTATGTATATTCTGTGGGGTAGCGGCTTGCTGATGTCCTCATTGTAGGGCGGGGTTATGGTATGGGCAGGCGTATGATCCTGTATGAACAATGAACACACGTGCATTTTATTGATGGCATCTTGAATGCACAGGGATACTGTGACGAGATTCCATCCACGACCATCACCTCATGTTGCAGCATGATAATGCACGGCCCCATATTGCAAGGATCTTTACACAATTCCTGTAAGCTGAAAACATCCCATTTCTTGCATGGCCAACAAACTCACTGGACGTGTCACGCATTGAGCGTGTGTAGGATGCTCTGGATCAGTGTGTACGACAGCGTGTGTATTAGGAGTGGACCAACATTCCAAAACAATTTGTGCCACGTTGACCAATCAGGTGCTTGCTCTAGTAGGGACATGATTACTAGCAAGCGGAGGCAGAATTCCGAGACTATGGAGAAACTTAAGGAGACCTGGTAGACAGAATATTCTGGTAGAAAAAGTTCAGCTCATGAAAATTGGGGCAAAAACAAAAGTGTTGCGTTTCTAAATTTTAAACATTGCACCCGGTTGGGCGTTGACATACAGCGTAGCTGCAAATGTTAAGTAACTCAATGCACCCAAAGCTTGAATTGGATGTGAAAATTCTGTTAGTTCTGTTAATTGTTTAGTTGGAACTCCATGCATCTTATTTTGGAAATGAATGGCATAACTTCCAGTCTATCATTTGTTGGTTGTCCAACAATAATTTTGAATACACTATTGCTTTTTAAAATAAGCTTGAAAGAAATAATCAAATACTTGCAGGTAGTCTATAACTTAAAACACTGTTTGATCTCATTAGTGATGATTACATGGCAGTTCTGAATTTACGAATCCGCCAGGTTTTCTAAAGTTTCAGTATGTGGCCTTTTGGCCTGCCGGTGCTTTAAACATAGAACACCCCCCTCCCCTGCACTACAATTTGTTTAGATGTTGATTTATGAACTAATTGCCTATAATTGCTGCTTAGCACCACTATTAATCCATGATGTGTGGTTCCAGGAGCACATTAGTCTGGATTTGTATAATGAAGTAATTAGTTCAATTATAGAAGAAATAAAAGGAAAGAAAAAGGATGTGGAGGGGGCATGTATATTTTAGAAGAAGAGAAGCACTTAAATGATAAGAGAGACGATGTCAGTGTGTGCGAGACATATTTTGCTTGCGCGTGAGCTCATTTCCTGCTGCATTGCTCATCTGGTTGAATGCTGCATTGCTCATCTGGTTCCTTCTGTACTCAGTTCCAAACCTTTCAGTACTGTCTCCCGTGTGCTTTCATTGCCATCTTCGCCCAGTCTATCCTGTCTCCATGAGGTTGACGTACAGACTGCATTGTCTGCAGGCATTGTCATTGTTATTAGCCTTGTGGATTGCTTCAGGGGGTATGTGCAAGCTCAGGGGAGAAGGAGCCAAGCTGGATAATTAGTTTTTCCTCAATGCCAGATGAGCGCGCCGCCACTGTCGCGGACTGGAAACAGGAAGTGCTAAGATTGTCAAGGCAACAGCAGCCAGCTTCATTCCAGCGCAGGCTCCCCTACATTCCCATCAAAACACTGACAGGACAATGGCAGCAGTCTCGATGGAGGTAACAGATTGCTGTCATTATAATCTGTCAGGTGCGTTATTGCAGAAACGTCTTTATGTGAAGCGCTGGGAACTGAAGGTGTCGACATGTCTGGCTGTCTAACTGTAGTTTTAATAGCACACACTGGATGAGATAACAGACACTTTGAGCCATCAAAGGCACATTTAATATTGAGTTTCATACTGATAAACATGGCTTCATTAGTGTCCCAAACATCCGTTACTCGGTCTGCGTGTGTCCTCTGGGTGGTGTATCTCTGATGATGTCACAACACTGAGAAGGGGACAGTGACGGGGTTGATGCTCGGCCTTGGATTTGGTTCTGTTGCCATGGGATACATATATGCTAATAAGCAAGAAGGCTACGCTTGTGAGTACTGCGCCTGCAAATCCAAGCAGGAGGCCGTAAAGTAGAGGCCATACTCTGTGTAGCAGATGGGGCTGATAAGGTGGCACTGGTTGCCTTTTCACCACCAAGTCCATGTCTTTCCAGGTGAACCCTTTGGCTGTCAAGCAATCAGAAAAAATTGCGGTTTTGATTCATTTATTTTGGAAAAGTTACAGTTGCTTACAACTATATTTGATTTGATTCTTACATTGACACTTTAGGTAATTTAAGTAGTTGATGTTATGGTTGCAAAGATGGTTTAAACACACACACACATATATATATATATATTAGGGGTGGGCGTAGATACATTTTTTAAATCTAGATTAAAACGGCTCATTCGAATTCTGCCAAAGGCATTCAGAATATGTGTGCTACCTAAATAATGACTAAAAGTAAAGCTCTATTCGGACGGGACTAGTTTCACAGGGGGTCGTTAGAGAACTTTTTTTTTTTTCACAGACGTACTTGGTGATTTTAAACCCATCTGAATCTGCCATGTCTGTATTTTTCTCTCACAACCTCTGTGATAATTCTAGTCCGAATGCGATGTTTGTCATATTATTTTTCACAACGTGTTTCCTTGTGTGTTTTGGCCAACGCAATATGCCGTAGATGTTCTTACCACACGCACGTTTAATATATTTTGATATATAAAAAAAATAAATAAATACAAATAAAGAACCAGATCATGTAAACTGTAGACTGTCTATTGTAACATCAGTATCAGGTAAGATTACTCACGCTCATTTCTGCACTCGGTTACATATGTTTTAATTATCAAAATTAAACATGTTTACCACAAATAAAAATCATAATAGTTGAACTAAAGTTAACCACACATTAACATGGTTTGCTCTACTAGCCATTTAGCTTTACCATGGTATTTGTGATTATACTAACTATAATCAATCTGAATGACTATAGCAATGCAAGCATACAGAGCGCGTGATCTCTGTGATGCCCAGATGTACAAAACAGACCCTCTCACCTTTGTAATAAGGTGTTATTACAAAAATAACCTTGTAAGAGGTGTTAGTCCCGTCTGAAATGGTACATGCAAATCACAGACAACAGATGATAAGAATCGAAGCTCACACATACAAAATTTTAGAAAACTAGTCCCATCCGAACAGGGCTACAGTGCAGTTTGGCTAGGCATACATCCATGCTAAACTATCAAGGTGAAAGTCATCATACCTTCCATAGTAGACCCAGCTCCCAACACAACTTTGTGAATAGAGTAACGGCAATATTTTTTTAATTGCGCAATAAGAGTCTCGGGTTAACGCAGCACGTTAACGCAGATAACGGCCCACCACTATATATATATTTTTTTCTTTCTTTTTTTAGATGTAAATCAGCATTATGAATCACATAGAGAGTTCATCATTAACTAAATTGCTCAGCAAAACTCTCTTGAGCTCAAAAAAGGACCAAATTGCTCAAAAATAAAATATATTCAAATGTATACAGTAGTTGCATTTGCAATTTTGTTATAATAATTATAAGTAGTTATCCTTTCAGTCAAATCACTTCAACGTTACATATGGGCATTCGCCAGAGAGACCAATTGCCTTTGAGCTTTATACAAAAGGAGATTGAAAATTGGCATGAACTTGATTGCGCTCAGGTGAACCTTGTCACTGTGTGAGTATAAGAGGGCACAAGTGAAGTGCACATGCAGACTTTCGCTTCAGAGCCGAAGCCGTTCTGAGCTGCTACAGCCTCTGCGAGTTCTGGAGAACGATCAAGGAAGAGTCCTGATTTCAAGAGTTCCTGCTTTCCTGCTCTCTCGTCTGACAGCGTTTTATCTGGGCGGCTGTCAGCGGATCCTGCTGGCTGGTAGCCTTTTTAAAGGCTGGATGTGCCAGTCATCTTGTGAATCCAGCGAGCAAAAGACCTTTTTGAGTGCACGGAGTTGCTTCCCTGGGCGGATAGGTCTTCCCTGGGCAACCGGGAGAAAAAGCGAAGTTTCCCACGGTTGGTGAAACGTTCTCGGGAATGTCGAGCCGATCGTGCGTTTCTGGGTGTGGGAGTTTCCTCACCTCTTCGGATGGGCATGATCGTTGCCTCGCGTGTCTGGGCCGAGCACACGCTGAGGCAGCTTTTGTGAATGGTCAATGCGTTCATTGCGAGCGTAGGACCATGGCTACGTTGAGGTCCCGCCTCTCGTCCGCGAAACGGCTCCCCTCGCGTCCTTCCCGCAAAACGGCGAGGCGCCTGGGGCATCTCTAGGTGTTCATGCAGAATGTTCCATCCGGTGTGACAGCCTGATCCCTCGAGCTGATGACAGTGTCTCTTGCGCTGCGTAATTTTCTTCCGATGCTGCGCCACAAGCACGTGTTATTCCAGACGGACAACACTTTGGCTGTTGCGTACATCAACAAACAAGGTGGTCTACGCCCCCGCCTTATGTCTCAGCTTGCCCGCCATCTGCTTCTGTGGAGTCACAAGTGGCTGAAATCGCTGCACGAAGTATTCGTGTTCCAGGGCTACGCAACCCACCCTGGATAATGGCGGCTCCACCCCCCGGTAATCCAGCTGATCTGGAGTCACTTCGGAGAGGCCAAGATCGATCTCTTCGCCTCCCCCGAGTCAACCCATTGCCCACTGTTTTATTCCCTTCGCGAGTCCCCTCGAGCGCTCGGCAGGGATGCACTGGCATGCAGCTGGCCCCTGGACTTCTGGAGGCAGATTTCTCCAGCCTCTCCAGCGCTGTCGTAGATACCATCTCTCAAGCGCGAGCTCCCTCTACAAGGCAGGCTTACGCTCAGAGATGGGGTCTGTTCTTCGAAGGGTGTTCCTCCCGTGGAGAGGACCCACAGAGATGCACGATCGCAGTGGTGCTTTCCTTCCTGCAGGAGAAGTTGGAGCGCAGGCTGTCCCCTTCAACTCTTAACCCTCTGGGGTCAGGCCGTCACGCCTGCGTGATTTTTTATTTTTTTTTTATTTTTAGTGTAAAAGACACTAATACAACTCTGTTGATTTTGGTCACACAAGTTTTCACGGAGTTTATCAATCAGATCTCATTAATTTTAATGTGACCACGCCCACGACCTACATTCGCTTTGTTATTCGAAATCGCCACGTGAGACGCGC
>JAUCMU010000048.1:14063212-14076748 GCA_032275025.1 Enteromius treurensis | reverse complement strand
TGCAAGGACGCCTTGCTATTTCTCCTTCCTTCTTCTTGGGGATTTAAATTAATAAACACTATGAATATGTGAATTTGTTTTTTTTTGGGTCCCACTTAACAGTATATTAGGTGTCCCTAATACCCGTGTACTTGCATAGTAACTAGATGTGTGCGTACTACGTAGTATAAGTTCACATGGGTAGTATCTACACCTGTAATTTATCTGTAAGGGCACACATTTAACAACCCTCAAAATGGTTTGTGTTAGTATAAATGTGTAACAGGACATACATAGATTTATATATGTTGGATCTGTAGTTGTAGTTATAAATTGTAACATTCTGGACACACAGTTTATACTACATGTTAACCCTAACTTACTGACCGCTGCTGTGTATCAGCGTAATTTCATGGTAAATCCATCGGAGTTGGTTACTTAACATAAAGTATAACACTTTCTTTACCAAAAAGTGCTGTTACCAATGTCCCGTTACACATTTGTACGTACACGTACCATTCAGTAGCTTAACACGTATGTGTAGGTACACAGACTTTAGAGCGGTAGATACTATGTATGTATCTATGTACCAGTATGTACTTAATGTACTTACATCGTGGTTACATACTACACACACATTTAGTTACTATGTACAGGTACAGTATTGGTCGCCGTGGTTTTGCCAAGTAAGACATGATCCTGGACAAACATCTTTTGTTGATCCTGAATCAACATTAGTATCCAAACATATAGACTAATCCCAATCCATACCCCTAAAGTAAGAAATGATAGCTGATTAACAAGGGTGTAGAAAAACCTAACCATGACCATAAGCCTAAAATAGATATTTCCCCCCAAAAAAATATCCCTCAAATCTGATTGGTTGATTGGAATGTTGATCCAGGAACATCTTGTACTTGGTGAAATCACGCTCACATATAGTATTAGAGCCATTTAATATAAAGTAGGGCCGAATGCTGTTTTTCCATCTTAGAATTTCTAAGGTATTAAATAAAGTATCTTGGATAATCCTATAATAATAACAAATAAATTATATATTGTGTGACATCTTGCCATTTCTCCTCCTTTCTTCTCCTTGGGGATTTAAAATAATAATAATCTTTGACCTGTTATATCAGATTTGATTGAAATATAGTTCTTTTGAACAATGTCTGAGATCAAGTATGCATGCTTATGCTTTAAAAAGCTGTTTGTGTTTAATAGGGATATTGAACTATTGAACTGTGGTGTCTGCCAAACAAAAACCAAAGCGTGCAACACCGAACAAAGCCAAATCACAGCAAATTCAATTAAGTCATTGTGCTGCAAACACTGCCTTGATGCTTTTCCAGCTTTTTTAAATGTGATGCTAACATGGTTCACATCAGTGCATAATAACAGCACACTTTCTTGAAGTCTTTATTATTTATCTTTCTTCCAGTTTCTGCAGACATTTTTTTTGCCCATTATGGTGGCTGGATATATCAAACCTAGCAACCGGTTTTGCTTGCATTACCCTCTACTGTTTGAGCTGAGGGATGTTTTTAACACTGTTAAAGGAATAGGCAGGTGTTATGTTAGCTATTATGTGCAGTGAGCCTGTCATTATCACATAATAAACCTCTTCGGTGTGATATAACCCCTCTTCACTTTGCGCCTGGGTTTTATGTTATTGTGATAATGATCAGCCAAATGTACATTATCTCTTACGTAACCCTGCCAATCAGTTTAAAAGCAAAACTGCTTCAAAATGACCAATGAGGTGTATGTGAAATCATTGTTTCACACGTTCCTTATTGCTTTGGCTGAACGTGTATTTTCAGCACTCTTATCTCATTTTTAAAGCTTTAAATGGAAGGCCAGATCAAGTCGAAACATGATTTGGTTTTGTTGAGTGGGAGAAGCCGCTGGAGTAACCTTGAGGCGAAACTCCAACTTTGCATTTATTTTTCACATTCAAGGAGCAGCTCCACAAGGGGAATCAACTAAACTGCTCCAAAGAAAAGTTTCTTTGCATCAAATGTTGATGAACTCTGTAAAGCTGAGTCTCTCTCTGCGCTTGCCTTGCTTTGAACTCGCTTCACCTCAGCTTGGCTTGTGTGGAATCATTTCCAAGATCATGTGTGACCAAAGAGCAGGTCACATATTTGGTGGACTAATTGAAATTCATAAAATGCAAGCAAATGCCAAGGTTATGTTGTATTATAGTAGTTTATTGTCAGGATTAAGCATTTCACACAAACACATTTTGTAAAGTGAGTTTATTAGTGTGGGTTGAGAGGATAAAGGCTGAACCAGCATACATAAATACATCTTGGCAGGCTTTGTATTTGTGGGTGTGTGTGTGCTCAGCCCGCCTCGGCTCTCTCCACAACAGCAAATGAACAAACATGCCATGTTGTGTGGAGCTGGTGCGCTAAAGGGCAGGGTGAGGTACAGCACTTCACATAGATGTTTAGATATACACTGAACTTAAATGCACAATAGGACAGCCGGGGCTTAACATTCACGGCGTTTAGCATACAACTGTCACGGCCTGCATCGAGCCGTGCAAGCATGAAAGCATATGGCAAATTACACTACAACGCAAAACTAGCCATGCATGCTTTTGAAAACAGCTTCTGCAACTGTTTTTCTGCAGCTTGTGGAAAAAGTGATCTTTCCGTGTTTTCTACACTTCACACCACTGAAATCTGATTGGACCGCTACACAGACTCCGGTGGAATGAAGGATAGAATTCACAGAGCAGCGCTTTCCAGCTTCCGCAGCGCGTCTGTACCTGTTCGAAAGGATGACACAACACGAAGACACTGTCAATAAAGAAATCAAGGGATTACAGCCTGTTTAAATACGCTGCACTTTCAAACTTGGAACATTTAAATGTCAAATTCCGTTTCTAACTGATACTGTTTCATTGTGCAGGTTCAAAATGTTCCATTCCGAAGGCTGTCGTTGGGTTCTGAGAGTGTGAGAGAATGTACTCTGTGTCTTGGCCTCTCCCTTCAGCGAGCCCAAACCTGTCTCTCCCTCCGTGCCTGTAGGTCATACAGGTAAGAGGCCTGTTTGCTTTGCCAACCACAAAAACTCTGTCGTATTTTGACACTGTGTAACTCAACCCTAAACCCCCACCCTATCTGTTCGGGGGGTTTTCCACTTGTACTGATCTGAACTGATTTATCTCCTTGCATGCACACAATCAAATGCACAATTTTGTTGTTTGCCTTTTTAACAATATTGAATACACCTGAAAACCATAAAATCAACACAATATTTAAAAATATTATACAAATGGCATTTTCAGTTTTAAGATAGCAGCTGTTAAATGTTACCCACCTTGATTTTGACCACACACTCACCCTTGCTCGTGATGTTAGATCCAAATTGGTGCTAAAGAAAAAAAAAGTAGAAATAGCTTTCTGTTAAACCATGCAAAAATAAAAAAAAGGCCTAAAACTTTAGCATGAAGGTCTTGAACGTCCCAATGTGTGCTCGAGTCCCGTGGAGATGAGCAGCAGTGTGATCCTCTTTCTCAGGTCTGTCTTTATTTGCCTACCTGCTTCAGGTAGCGCTGCTACACCAGCAGGCAGCAACCAATGGGAATTAGCCTTTTTTTGTAAACCGCACCCCTCCGTGTCATAAATCTGAACCACACCTAGTGCCACAAACTCAGTAAGTAAAATGTGAGTTTATAATTTAATTTAAGTTTGATGTTTCGGTTAACGTACCGCACTCTGCTTATCTCAAAATAATGTGTTCAATTTGTCTGCTCTAGGATAGCATTCGGTGATAATTGTAGGTTTTTTTCTATTGGTTTTATTTGGTACATTTCAGAATTTTCTCTAAAATGCATTTAAATGATGTTTTAGTAGACATCTTCCCCATGTTTTTAATAGTATCATTACCTGTGCTGACATGAAACACAGCCGCAGACTTTAGTCTTTATAGCTGTAACTTCCTTCACATTGTATTACAAAATCTCGTTTAAAACAGCTTGTTTGTTCACAGAGCGCGATGAGCTCAAGTCTGAACAGGAGCAAGAATGCCCCACCCCTCCTGTTGATTTCTATAGGCATTCGAAAGAAGACAATAGGCATGTGGGTAGGAAGCAGCGGGGGTTTGACTGATTACAGATCTAGAATTCCTGGGGACTAATTCTCACAGTCACCTGGTAATATGGTTTTCTGTGGCACATTTTGAGAGCTGTGTTTGTTTTGTAGATTTTGTCTCACTTGCCTTGTGTAATCTGCTAAATTTGCAAGCTGATGCGATCACTGATGTGCTACAGTTAATTAGGGCAGCTTCTGGAAACGGTGTAGTCAAGAAGCTGCATTAAGACACATGCCTGTAATAGGAAAACTTGGCAAACGCCTGCAAAAGTGGATGAAGCACTCAATAGTTTGACCCAGTCCAGACTGCATAGCGTTGTGGGGTGCCTTTGAAGTATTGCAGAAGGTCAGTTTCCTGTTTTCTTTAAAGTTAGATTCATGTTCAGCGCTGACCACTTCTAAAAAAAATAATATAAGCTATATTTCACTTCATTTTTCTTTTTTTGGGGGGAGTTGATTGTGACTCTGTATGAGGAGTTTGCAGAGCTGTCTGAGCATGCAGTGACCACCCATTCTTTCTGTCTGTCTGTTCTCGACCCTAAGGAACTCTACACCAGAGGGGGAGGTTTGAAATCCTGTCAGATAAAATCTCTTCTGCAGGTGTGTCACTATCAGCACTGTCTCTGTAAGTGTCTACAAGCACTTAGGAGCATACTTATTACTTAAGAAGTTGTGCTTTTATTCAGCAAGGATTCATTAAGTTGGCATTGAAAATGTTACAAAAAGCAATAACAAAGTTTTGGAGAAGGCAAGCATCCTCGGTTATAAATGACTGGTTAGGTTTAGTAACTAAATGACACTATATAGAACGGATAACAAAGTAAATTTAAAAGTAAAAGTATACATTTTTAAAAAAGGTGGGCACCTCTAAAATCATAGGATATACTATAAAATAAAATGTATTATGCTTGTACATAATCCTTCCTTTGTCTTTATTTATTTATTTATTGTTATTTTATTATTTATTTATTATTAATTAAGGTTTAAACGTTGTATTTGAATTATTTACTAGAAATTGGATGTCATAAGAGACCTGTTCTGTTTTTTTTTTGTTTATGTATGTAATCATTATTGTTAATTTTGAACTTTCGCTAAAAGTTCTTAATTTGTTGGTGGGAAGATTAGTAATAATTATTGGTACAAAAATATGTTTTTATAAGGACAAATCACTTGTATTACTGTATTGTGGTTTTGAATTGAAAGAGATAAAAAAAAGTTGTAAAAAAGTAAATGTTACAAAAACAATTTTCTCTAACAATTCTCTAGAGAATCTTGAAAAAACTACAAAAAAATATTATATTTAAAAATTTTAAACCATAATATTTTAAGCAGCACAACTTGTTTTCAACGTTGATAATAATTGAGCACCAAATCGGCATATTAAAATGATTTCTAAAGATTTTTGTGACATCGAAATATGTCATGTTTACTTTTCAGTATGTAATGTAATTTTAAATTGTATTGATATTTCACCGTATTAAACAAGTAAAATCACCCCTGGTAAGAGTTGAGAGATAAGATAAGAACCCCGAAGCCTTAAAATGAAGACAGCACTGAAATTTTATGACTTGTAAAACATTTGTATCTGTTTGTGATGATTTAAAATGGAAAAACATTTATCAAATTGGATAAGTGAAATGTTTCTGCTTTGTTTTAGTCGTTTGCTCCCCACTGTTTGCTCTAAAGGCCACTGCGGCATTCTTAAAAGTACAATGCAAGCACCTGGTCAGAACCCAAAGAAAAAACAAAGAAAGGCCTCACCAAAAAAATCAGTAGTTTAACTGACCCAAGTCAAACTTTGGAGGAAAACAAAAGCTGTGTCAATGGAGGTTAGAGGCAAACATCCTCCCTGATGTTTGAGGATGAAGTCTTTGTCCACAAGTCTTTGTCAATTCAATCAGCTACAGAAATCACTCACTCTGTCACCATCTTAAATCTTATATACCCTAGAAGAGATATGACGTTAATGTTTTAACAAATTTTTTTAAAAAGCATATAAAGCATGTTTTGTTGTTGTGTTTTCTATATATATATATATATATATATATATATAGTAGTAAAGTAAATATTTTATTTAAAATTTGATACTTAATTATATTTAAATGTAAGTAAATTACTTTTCAACAAATAGTTTTTTAACAAAATTATCACACTATTAATATTTGTCATGTACTATGGTTCAACTAATGGTTTTACAGCTGGACAATTATTTTTGGTCAATATTACATTTAAAACATTTAAAAATATGATTATTTTCTGAATATTATGAAAACAATATTACATTTATTTGTTTTATTTATTGCAACAAAAAAACATAGTGCAATCGTGATTAATCACAATAATAAATATGCAATTTATTATTTAATTTATTTATTTAATTAAGGTTTTCATAATATATATTTGTGTGCTGTTATTACAGTATGTACATGTAAATGCGAAGACATGAATATACAAACCGAGAAGAAAAAAATTATATATTAAGTATTTATTTATAATGTAAATATATGTAAAATTATGTAAAATATAAATGTAAATATTTCCAATATATACTGTATGTGTGTGTATTTATACATGCATAACAAATTTGCACAGTACACATACATACATTACGTAAACAATAACTTTTATTTGGATGCTGTTAATCAAGATAAATCGTTTGACGGCACTAGAGAAAAAGTTGACTGCAGTCAATGCATCAAGGTTTCTCTACTGACAAACAAATCAGTCACCCCAAAGTAATTATGTAAGTATACCTTTTGCAACCTCAAGTTAATTTGATTATTGATTCAAATTTTTAATTAGACGTGCGCATGTGCATTCAGGTTAAAAGAGACGTAGTGATAAGGTGAAACAGCAGTGGACTGCAATGAGATTGTGCTGTGGCTCTAGGGAAGAGATGACCTATTGGTCAACAAACCAAGCATGTGTAATATACCTGTCTGTATTACTTGGATACTCCAGGACAGGGCAGAGTCTTTTCTGACCCCCATCAAAAAGACACCGACACACACACACACAATGGTGCTGGGTTACAGTAGCCTCTTCCCTGTAGGCGGCAAATCTGTCTCAACGTGCCCAGGAATGTATTCTTTCTTTTTCTTTCCCTTCGTGTGTGTGTGTGTGTGCCACTCCAGAGAATGCTAGATCGCTCCATCTACCTCAGAATCTACCTTTTCTCTTTTCTCTCTCCCATGAGAGCATAAATGGTGATCTTTTTAACGAGTCGAATGCATCCCGTTTCCTCCACGTCTGACTCATGCAAGCAGGAATGCAGCTGTATTGTGGTTCTTCTCTGCTCATGTGAAAACCTCCTGCTTGCACTCTATGACATGAACGCCGTGCTTAGAAAGTATCCTTTGATACATAAAACAAGTCCATGCACTTCACCATCACACTGCTATTAGACATATTAACCTGTAATTCTTGGCAAAGCTGCTTTGGATAAATGTTACAACTTATTTTAAGAAAGGTGGGGGCTTCCCTATAGGCGAAGTATGCCTTATACTGCTTTCTCTCAGTTCATCTCTCTCCATCGCTGATGGGAATGCGGCTTCTCATTGCACAAGTCTGTTCTGACTTGCCCAAGCTGGAATGCGGCAGTCATGTAATGTGCTTTTATGTCCAAGCAAATTGACAATTAAAAGTAGCATTATTTTCAAGCATAAATATTACATTCCTGGTTTGGATGCAAATTCGAGGCGTCGCCGTTGGAATACGAATAAGCTGCATTCGCTTAACGCTGACTGTGAATGTGATTTGTCCGAAAGGAGGTGTGTTAACGTGTGATTGCATGTGTGTGTATAGAGGCAAATGAGATTTGTCTGCATAGGACAATTACTTAGTTACTGTTTTTTTCTCAAGATCAGATGAGTCTTAGTTTAGATAGCTTAGTTTAGTTTAGTTGTTAATATTTTGAGAATTATTATTCTAGGGGACTGAGGTGCATGTCCCATTGCAGACTTGAAAATAACCCTACTAAGACGTATGCATGCTGCATACAGGCCTTTATAGACCCTCTTCACACATTAACAGGCAGATAGAGTTTAGTTTAGGGAGACATTTATGTCATTTACAGAATTTAAAAACATTTAGAATTCTTCCCATTATTTCTTGCTCTTCTTTTTAGAATGAGCCTCTGAGTAAAGGAAATAAATGGGAACTAGAAGTGAATAAAAAGGAAGAAAATGTGGGGAAAGTAATAGGTTTCTAGTGACATAATTAGATAAATAATTGGATGTTGTTAATTAAATTGGATGAAGTGTCTTGCATGCTCTTTTAAACATTGCAAGAGAAGAAATAAAATAAAAAGCCACCCGCAGCAGAGCTTACTCTTTCATTAAAGCAACCTATATGTTCATTTCCAGCATTACTCTTACTCTTACATTACCCTTTGCATATTATTTATGTAGTTGAATGTGGATAACAAAAATCCATGTGCTCAGAATTTAACTCTGACCACCTCCAAATTAATTTTCAGTGATCTGATTAACAAAGTAGTTTTTTTTTTTTTAAGATTTATTTATCAGCTATTTAGGCCTTTATTTGAAGAAAAAACAGTATAGAGTTGACAGGAAGTCATTGGGGGAGAGGATTGGCAAAGGACCACAAGACGGAATTCAAACTCGGGTTGCACTGTATGCCGGTAAGCTAACCACAAGGCTATTGGTGCTGACCAATCTTTTAATGTATTTAAGCATTATCCCATCCCCAACGGTGTATATGGGCCTGTAGTTTTTACGCTTACACATATATGCAGAAATATACCCTTTTCCTGTTATCTTTAATGACGAAACGCATTGAATGCATATATATATATTTTCTATCCTGCCTCATGTGTTTTGTGAGAATGCCCTGAGCATCTAATACGCACGGTCCCCTTCATTAGACATGAGAAACCAGTGCTTTTCCGCCCTTCTTCCTGACACGCTTTAATTAAAAGCTGGGTAATAACAGTGGAGGGCTGGCATCCCAGCGGGCCATCATCAAAATGCTCTTTTCTCCCAGCCTCACTTTTGGCCCAATCAACACATTAGTACCAACTCACTGACTCCGCGGCTCACTGTGGGGGCTTCAGACCATCAGCGAACTCCTAAAGTATACATATTCTGCAAGCTACCGTCTGTCTTGAGCGGGAAACTGATTAAATGCCCCCCGAAAAAGTTGAGAAGGCATTTTGCACGATTATCCGCTCGCCGTTAAGAGGCAAGCAAATTTAAGGGAATCGGACCAGGCAGAACGGCTTGCCAAAAGCACTCCACCCAGTTTTAGAGCTGCCTTCCGTGAGCTTGTGCTTGCCTGTTCCATGAGCTAAATTCCTGGTGTTCCGTAAAAACTCTTTGGAACCCTCGTCACCGTCACTATGGTAACTTAAACCTTGCCAAGGAAAGAACAGCTGGAGGGCCTGATTAGAACAGAGTGCAGCCCTCTGTGGACGAGACGGTGCACGCTTCACACAGGTTGCAGGTTGAAGCGCCGTCCTATGAAATGCAGCTCCGCTCAGAGCCACAGGAATTTGTGGGCCTTGTTTAATTTGACGTTCAAGTGAAGGAGAATATTTTAACAGCGTCTTCACATCCTAGGGTGTATTGCATAATTAAATCCAGAATTTATTGCTTTTTCACTGCTAGGAGCTAAAGTATATAAGTTAAGAAGAAAAGTTTTTTGATCAGAGACAGTTGAGTGGGAGCTGGACAGCCAGAACCGATCTAAGTGGTAATAAAGCCCAGTGCCTTGTGGGATCGAGCAAAAAGTAATTTTGGATGAAATCAGGGTGGTTTAGAATAGGATTCGAACACCATGAAGTCAATATTCACAGTGTGTTTGATCCTGAAGCCTTGTTTTTTTTTCTTCTTCTTCTTCTTTTTTTTTTTTTTTTAAGTAGATGTTCTCAGGGTTTCTTCAGTTAAGATTTTCTTGTGTGTATTTTAAGCATTACAATTTATGAGCGGAGAGCATGATCAATCATGTTATATTTGCATATTTAACACGCACATGAGAGAGCAGAAAAGTATAGTTAAGTTATAGTATTTAAATGTTATTTGTGCAGTTATTTTCTTGATATGCTTGATAAACTTAATATGCATTTCATTTGAAATTCAGCTTGGATTAAACATAACGTTTTTGCAGAAATGAGCGAGTTTAAATGGTCCAGTGGTTCAGTACTTAGCTTATCTATCTGTATTTGAGTTGAAAGAGAGTACAAATGTAATGAGATTTATTAAGAACAAAAACTTAACAGGCATTATAATTTAATTTCATATTTTAGTTCTCAGAACTGTTCATCAGTAGAGGTAATTTTTGAAGTTGTCAATCAGTTTAATCTATTGTTCCTTTTTGTAGTTACGCACAGAAAGGGAATTAAAGTTTTGTTGGAGTTCTAGAGTTTTGTCAGACATGTCAATGCCTCATTACATTCTCTCAGATCTTTTCAGTTCCCTGGTACCTGCAGAAATAATGGGACTCTGATTAGGGTGCCAAGCATGTCTAGATTAAACAGAACCCTGTGAGCGTTGGGCAAAAAAGGGTCAATGGAAGCTAATTTGGATTGGCAAACCGTAGCGACAGACAAAACACTGAGAGGATTATGAGGACAGTCTGTATCTCTGACTTTATTAGTTAAGGCAGTGACTTCTCATTGTGCAAACATGCCTTTGATTTGCTGCTCTCTTAAAGGGATAGTACACTCAAAAATGAAAATTCTTCCAAACCTGTATAAGTTGCTGTCGACCGGTGAACAGAAACACATTTTGACATATGTTGGAAACCATATATTGTACTATGGAAAAAGTGCTATGGGTGTCAGCAGCTTTTTGGTGTTCAATGTAAAAAAAGAACAAAAAAATAGCTTATAGTAGTTTTTTATAATGATATACAATGCAGATCATACCACCTATACCAGAACATGGTGTAGAGTTAAATGGTGCTAAGATGTTGAAAAGTTTTGTAAGATTACTTATCCAGCCCATTATTTTTACCCACAGTTCTGAAGAAAAAACTGAAAAATGACGTGTCAGTCACACAGCTGAGATTTTATGGGGCCCAAGTGTGATAAAACACCTCACTGCATGAATGCTAAAAGACCACCAGACAACAACAAAAAAAAAAAGTCACACTTATCCATGGTGGCCATAATGTGTGAACACCGTGGACAGCCAAGACGATACTAAAATAAAACTAGTGCTAATATAAAAGGAAAAAAAGAAAGGTGTGAATAAAATTCTAGAGAAATAATTTCCGGTAAGGCTAAAAGAAGCCGCTGTAGTTACTTAAGTGCAAAGGGAAGAGTTTGAAAAGAAACACTGTGACCTCATACTGTACGGGGAGCGAGACTTGGATGATATTCATGAAGAATTTCTAAAGCATTCCTTGTCCAGGTGTGTAAAACTTCCTTTTATGGTCACTCTTGGTACTATTACTAAGTCCAGGATGCAATTGGAGTGAGCTCTGGATTATGTAGTGTGCTTTAACAAGAACCCCAGTGGACCTAGAGAAGTGACTTCTGCGATATCTGTGTTATGGGATTATCTGTCTAATCCTGTCACAGCTTCAACCAAGTTTACTTGAACAGTAATTTAAGAAGAGATGAGCCCAGATCAGCCCTCAAAGTCTATTTTTTTTCTCTTTTCATGCTTCCCCCCCATCCTATTCCCATTTTCTTTCACATCACTCAAGACTGAAATAACCGTTTTCCCCCCCTCAAGCACAGAGTATGCTTTACAAGTTCACTATGATAGGTTGCTTTTAAAGATCAGAAAAATACATGTTACATGTGTCATGTATCTGAGAGGATCATTTAAATTGTGTGCTGGTTCATTTACATTTAACAGCCCACAGCTGGGATATGGAACTCAAGCTGTGTGTCACAGAAGAGTCGATGAACAAAAGAGGTATTATCATACGGTTTTAAATGAACGCTTGTTTGAATTGTTATACGGATGCTTGATTTGATTTTAGTCTGCATGAATTTTTTTTTTCCGGCATCTGTTGTTATACATGAGCAGTGTTCATTTTACAGCTTTTTGTTTTAGAAATAGTTTTAATCTAAATGCAAAATTTTTTTTTTGTTTAAGTCATATTGATTTAATTGTAGTCGTTTTTATTCAATGATGTCTGATCAACTTAAAATTTGGTATGCAGTGTCTTTGTCCAATGTCCAGTAAGGTTCTATGAGGACATTGACATGGCCACCATTGGCCAATTACATTTGATCACTTATTAGGTTAACGGAGGTTGATCGGAGGTTGTTCATTAGTTATTAACAAATATGTTAAAATACTATTTTTGCGAACTGGTTTCTTGATCAAACCACTGCAGTAATAATCTGTGGACTCTTTAAAAAAACGTAGAATTTTGTCCTTTGGTTAGCTATAATTGGCTCATTTAAAAATAGGGCGTTGCCACATGAACCCTAAGGCCTGTAAAACGTAAACAAAAACGTACAACTTTTATGAAACTGGCGCTATAACAGCTAGAACTGCCTCAAAAAGACACTATTACTATACAAAATTACCTTAAGTTTTAGAACATGTACATCGATTTACACAAACATTAAATCTTTATATCATATGATAGATCTCCTCATTCTGAACAACCTTGCCTCTCGGACTAATGCTGTCAATCAAATCGTTCATGAAATATTCTCAGTTATGTTAAAAACTTGTACTTTTGCAAACTCGTCCCAGGTTTTTGGCCCAATCTGGATCAAATCAATACAGAACAGTTCTCTGGATTCTCTAGATTAATAATGATCAAAAAAGAAATGTTGAATTTTGTCTTTAGCTCATATAAAAAGGGGTGTGGCCACATATACTCAAAAGCCTCTAAAACCTGAAACAAAGCAAAACTTTAGGAATCATTGTTAAAACGTGACAGATGAGTTTTAGCAAGCATGCAAAGTAAATGACCTTAAATCCCTCATACATTCATTTATGGACTATATCTTCATGAAATATCATAGATCTTGTCGTTCTGAACAACTTTGCCTCTGGGATTAATGATGTCAATCAAACAGTTTTGACAAAAAAAAAGGCACTATAATAATTATTACACTTAAACACAGTGTTGTGTAACAAATTGCAATTATTAACCACTAGATGGCAGCGGAAGTCACACAAACAGTGATTTTCATGTTAGTTGATGGAGACATTATAAAATCAGTATTTTAACATTTAACATTTCTGTGTGTGTGTCTGTATTTGTTTTCATATAATAGCTTAACCATTTCATTTCTGTGTGTCTGTGTCTATAAGTTTATTGACCATTTTCAATGTGCTTTCAATGTGTCAGCTATACATCGAGGTTGCCCTATACAACCTCAAACACCCTTAAAATGCTCGAACCCTGGTAATTGTTGCTTATATAAAAAAAAATATCGCCGTTAATCTATTCACAAAGTTGGGTGTCTATACTACGCAAGCTATGGTGACTTTCACCTTGATAGTTTAGCGCGGAT
>JAUCMU010000048.1:14026997-14042100 GCA_032275025.1 Enteromius treurensis | reverse complement strand
AGTAACGTGTTTAAGGTCATCCAAATGCATATACCCTTTAAGCTGCATTTTCTTTATTTATGTCCCCCCCCCCCCCTGGAAGCAACTAATGAATGTTTGGCGCAACATGATTCCTATTTCTGTCAGAATTAGACAGAAAATAAGTAAAAAAGTAAGCTAAAGCAAAGTAAATATAGTATACCATGTCCGTATGCAAACTTCTGTAGAGGAGTTGTTTAAAGCAACATCCATTTGCCGGAGAAGCAGGTAGGTTATCTGTTTTCGCCCATGTGAACTTGTCAACCCAATCATTTTGAATGCACCTCTGGGGTGAAAAATATTCTCCAGGTTCACCAATGTCATTGGTTAGCCAGAAGCCAATCCTGAATAATCATACCTTAATTCAGAGAGCACACAGAGTTGAGCTTTGTCGTGCGGCTCATAGCACAGGATTGTTTGTTTCCTCTCAAAACAGTTTTCATGCTAGTTTTCAGTGCCTTGGGTACACCGTCCACACATACACACATTCTCTCATACACTTACGTTTGACCCGGCTGACCCATATCCGAAGAAGCATGACTTCCCTCAATAACAAGGATCATTGTCTACTTCCAGTGTTTCACTCTGGGACTTGTCCCTGTAATATTGCCTGTATTTGAACACCCTGCCCTTGCCATTCACTCCATCTTCAATCCCCATAGGTTATTACGCACCAAAGCTATCTGAAGCGGCTTATTCCCCAAGAGCTTGATCGCGTGATCAAATGCTAGATTGGAGAAAGTGGAATATATATACACAGAAGTAGCCATAATCCCCGTCGTCTCTGAGCAAATCCAATTGTAGTCACAGATAGGTAGAGTCAGCTAAAATTTGATTGAGGCCCACAAGTGGCATGGCAGACTTAATGCAATGTGACATTGTTATGAGTGGCGCCTTCGCACCTCTCCTTGTGATGTAATCTGAGCAACCCCGAAATGAGAAAGCGATGCATTGTCGGAGCCCATACAGAAATGGAAAATGCATGACAACATCATTTCTCATCATAACGGACTATTTGATTACAGAGAGTGAAATATTGAGACTCTATCAGATGGTAGAATTAGAATCGTCCCACTACATTGAAAAAGCTCATTGTTGTGAAGAAATCGTTGCTGTCTTTGTTTCTTATCTGCGTATGGAGAACGAAAAAATGCAATTAATTTTATGTATCTGCGAATAATTAACACTATCCTTTACAATAGTTGGAAAAGGGCTTAGGATGATTGAGTCTCTGGCTCTTGTTTAGGGCAAGCCTGGTTCATACTGGGATGACTATACACTAATTTGATTTCACGCATGCCGTTGAAGATGCATTAATCTTTCGTAGCCCATCGCTCGCCCCCAGAGCTGGTGAAGCAGGAGAGAGAAAGCATAGGGTTAGCAGATTGGGGGGGGGTTCAAGTACGTGCCCACCATGTTAAGCGTATTCCCGTGCCAGCAGACGTGCTTCCTTAGGACAAGCAGTGTGAACGCTAAATGGCGTCACAAGATGGCATTTACATCATTGATGAATAGTCTTTGTCCTCCTTCTGTATCGCTGCATTTTCCTTCAATTCTTTCAGCAGCTCTTGCTGTTTGTTTTGCATCCCTGTCTATGCTCATGTAGTCTTGTAGTACAAATGTATATGCCAAGATATGAGATCGCAATAATCTTGTTTGTTTTTTATTCCAAAAAATGTCAAGCTTATTTCATTTTTTTATTTTTGAGAAATAAGCTTCTTTCCTGTCTTTCTCAGACTTGATGAGTTTTTGTGCAATTTATTCTCAAGTCACAAAGTTCAAGTGGTGATGATAGTACAGTACTTTATTGATTTGGTATAAATGAAAAATTTCCTTTTTATTCATGAGATCAAGTTCTGTTGTGATGTTCACATTCAGTATGCATTTCCTTTAGGTTAATCAGTTTTATTGTTTATAATCCATTGTTTTTTTATGAGAAGGCAAATTTATCATATACTGTTGCTGTATTTGCTGCAAGAGTCATCATTTCTAGATTTGTTTATCTTGATTTAATAAAAGGGCACTGGATGGCAAGGACTGCATATTTTGCTGCCAGATAGTTTTTTTCAATTGTAATAAGGTTGCAGCAGGACCAAGTATAGCATCACCCCACGAGTAACAAATGGCTAAATGGATAGTTCAATCAAAAATGACAATTGTCATTAATTAATCTCCCCCATTTTTCTTCAAACCTGTAAGACCTTTGTTCATCTTCACAAATGAAGATATTTTTGATAATCCTGACCTTGCATAGACAGCAACGGAACCATGTTTCAAGGCCCAGCATCACATGCTTTGATATCGTAAATGGCAGTGAAGACTGACATAGAAGAGAAGAAATCTTCAAATAGATACATTATTTTAGTTTCCCTTGCTCATAGAAGTATTGGGTGAATGTACCGTTTCATTGGTAGAGACAGGAAAGAAACATTAGACAGACTTGCAGCCTTGTTGCACCACATCTGGGAAATTCAACCCAACCTTTCTCTCCTGCCTCACTCTAAAATGGTAACCACTTTTCTTGTTTTTCATATCATTTGGGTTTCAGTAATAAGGAGTATTTGTGGGACAGGAACATGACATGGCTAAACTTTTGCATGGTGTCTGGTGGTTTGAACTGAACAGTGACACGTCCGTCTTTGGTTACAGATCACTGGAGGTCTTGTTTGTGAGAAATGATGATACCCCAAGGGTCAGATTGGAGGCAACTGTGCTTGCTAAGATAACAAGCCCAGTCAAGTTATCAAAAGCAAATTTCGAGCATTGAGGCTTCTTTTCATATCCTGTTTTGAAGGGGATAAAATATCACCCACCCCCAAGAGGACTAATATGCCTTGTGCAGCTGACAGTCTGTTGATATCAAAGAAATGGTGGGGTGTGTTTTGCTCCTTTGTCTCAAGCCAAAAATACTTTGTCTCTACATTGTCCTCGTTCATCAGCCATCCAAGATTGGTCCTTGGACACATAGCACCGAAGGTTTTTTTGGCTCATTTGGGATCCATTTGAGGAATTCTGCTGTGAAGGCATCAAACAGACATCTGCAAAGTCTACAACTGGCCCCCATGCTCTCCTGGCTTTCAAAGACGTATGATAAGGGGATGGAAATATGAAAATGCACTTGGCAGGGGGTGGTGAGAATGCAATTTCCACCCTGCCTATTTCTCTCGGCCTGCTTAGGGGAAAGAGTTTCAGTCCTCTGATGTTCCTGTGCATCAGGTCTCAGAGAAGCTTCTGTAGTTAGAAGTTGATAGAGCTGGGCTCACACGCAGGAGGAGATTTAAATTAACATTACATGTGGCCTTTCATGTTTCTGAGGTTTGGTGGAACTTCATGGACTTACTGTCCTGGCATAACCAAAGCTGCTCGCACCTTTTCTTTCTTGTGGGACGGCATAAAAGTTAGAATATCAAATACTGGTTTTCTTTTTGGAGGCTTGTTTATGTGAGTTTATTGGGAAATTTTGATAGATTGAGACTTTCTAATGGCCCTGACTCAAGAGTACATGAAGGATGTTCATTCAATTGAAGTTTGAGTTGAGAGAAGGATTTTGATCAATGTTGATGCAGGAACTGATTAAAATAGAGACTTGCGGTATATCACATGAACGCAGATCTTATTTTTCTGGTGTGCTCGTTTGCAATTACATTTTTTTTTTTTGTAAAAAGGAATATTACATTAAAGTCAAGTGGCATTCATCTGCATTCATTTCAAGCTGAAGTCATCAGGTTAAACCAGTCCTTGTAGAGTATTTCTCGGTGGAGAGATGCTTCCATGAGGGCATGCTGCATATCAGCATTTCTTCAGTCACAGAAAGGGCCACCGAGAGGTTAATTTGAGAGCCAAATGCATGAAGGACGGGTAGCAGCGGCAGAATTTGATTAGCTTTTCCCGCTCAGTAAATAAGTGAATTAATGGCAGCTATTGTCCTTGAGATTTATTTTCTGAAAGCCTTCACAGGATGTGGAAAGGAAATGAACCCTGAGCATGTGGTGTATGCAGATGATGGGGTGTGGGTCCATGTCTGAAGTATGATCTGGTATTGGAGACCTTTTATTATTCAGCGCTGGCGGCAGAGCCTTTAGGTGCACTAGAGCGCTGAGGTTTAGGGATTATATTACAATTCAGAATGAACTGGTTGATTACATTTTGCTAAGACTTGCTTAAGCAGCACAAACATGTTCTGATTTGACACCCTCAGATAAACACTAAAGTTAAAGCTGTATACATGAAAGAAGATTTACTCTTATCTAATGTTATATCATATATGTATATATATAAAATTGTTAATTAAAAACATGCAAATGTCTTATTCACTGTTAAATAAAAAATAAAGAATTAGTGCAAATATTTTCTCAAATAAACAATGAAATTGAACCTGTTTAGATGAAGGATTGGTGATTTACTCTGATAATATAATAAAATAATACAAAAATATATTTAGATTTTTCATATAATTGGCAGCGATCCATTTCTTGTCATGAAATTGAAATGTAATATTAAATAGTATATTATTTATTGATTAATATGCATAAAATTTCAGTAAATGTTAGATTACTTTCTAAAATAAAATGTGTATTTAATATATATTTTAATGTCTACAATATGTATTTGTATACATGCCTGAAAAATATCATTGTTGCGTTTTCTTGCATGCAAAATAATCACAATAATATTCAAAATATCACTCGCACTAGCCAACAGTCTAGCTAAACTTGACTTTCACTTGACATGATTTGACACTTCTGTGCTTATACTGAACAGTCACATTTTCTGAATCTAGAAGGTACTAAAGTTTAATCTTAAAAGCTTTGTAGGCAATTAAGGCTCTAGTTACATACGGAGCTAAAGCACATCCCTCTATATTTGCTAATATTATTACTTAGCTCTGTTAATATTTGTTCTGGCTGAGTGAGAGACTCTCATACTTTTGGCTGTGTTCAGCAGGCTTTGGTGAGGCTAATTCTCCATCTCGCAGCTTCCCTTCGAGGCGGATTTGAACGCCTGGATGTGCACATGCTGTGGACTTCATCCACATATGGCTTCAGCTATACAGCAATCATTCCTGGCTGGTGTCTCAATTTAGAACCAAGGTCGCCGGTCATTCTTTACGCACTGGCTAGAAAATAAAGTCCATTTCTTTTAGCTTTGTGGTGTGTACTTATTTGCATATTTCCTCTGAGAGGAAAATGGCTTTAGATGCTGATCTTGATTAATGAACTCTCATCAGGCAGATTAAAATGTATTCTGTCACACTTTAAGGACTGCGTTACAGCAATTAGCTCAGGCTTGATTTGGTTCTCGTTCAGCCCTCAGACAATTTCTCTTTTGCAAACATATACTTCAATGAGGACATTTAGAAATTTTATGGTGATATTTTCAGAATGGTTAAAGTATGCGGTCTAACAAGCTCTTAAGATGACACTCACGCTAGCCAAAAGCCTTCTCCACTTTAGAAATGCTAAAGTGAAGCTTCGCGCTCACGTTCAGTGTATTAATGCCTCTTGAAGTAATTGCGTATGCCATTAAGGAAGTGGATTTGCTATCGGGAAATGCATGCATGCCTGCTCTTGGCACAACACCTCATTAATAACTGTTGTTGTTTTATTTTCCCCCTGCTGCTGTTGTGGAGGAGCAGAACTTTGTGCCAGGGTAGACTGGAGATGACAGGGAGATACATTTCTCTCATTCAAATTAAAGGCACACCTTGTGGTCTCTAGAATGCAAACTCAGTCTGTGTTTTGTGTCATAGGAGCAGTTGTGTCTGACCTTTGACCTCATAACTCAAACAGAAAGCAACGGCCGTCAGGAAAAAAAGTATCCCCAAATAAGTGACTGTAGACACATACTGTATAAACAGCATCGTCTTTTTCTAAGATGTGTTTTGTACCCGTGATAGATGTATGAGGACTTCGGTGGCTCAAACACATGTCAGCTAGAGCAAGGCCGTCATGAGTGATCGTCTCTGGTCACACGTACTTCCTCTGAAACGCTTCAGACAGCTTAATCAGCAGAATCGTGAAGGGAGGAATTCATCACTCATTACTTTGCTGGCTATCAGCAATTAGCAGTGGGAGGTAGATGATCCTGCTTCTAGAGGCCAGGATCAATCCGTCCATCTGTGCTTCACTACCAGGGGCAAGTGCAGCCTCACGTTCGCTGCATGATGGATGCAGCACTGAGTTACTGGTAAAGTGGCCTGATAAATATTGTGACTGAAATATTGTTGGTGAATTTGCAGAAAGCATGGGTGATTGATTATTTGAGGTGGATTTCACTGGCTCGATGTGACTATTTAACGCATTTAACTACATTTAATAGCGACGTAGAGGAATTTAAGTTGCAAAATCACATTTAGAAACTGAATAGAGACTGTAAAGACATTTATAATGTCACAACTAATTCCTATTTCAATAATTGCTATTCTTTTAAACTTGAAGCTACAAAAGTATTAAAGGGTTAATTCACCCCAAAATTTTTATTCTGTCATTAATAACTCATCCTGCAAAAAATTACCCCATTGGCCGATTATTTAGCTTGTTCTAAACAAAAAGGTAGTAATTTTTTCTTGTTTAAAATTTTTTTTTTTTTCCTTGATGTCAGAATTTTTAGATATTTTGGCTGGAGACAAGACAAAACAATCTTGTCTTAGAAAGGATTTTTTGCAGTGATGTCATTCCAAATTTATTTTACCATATTTTTTGATCAAATAAAGGAAGCACTGCCTCTTAAAAAAGTTATTTATTGGCAAACACACACACACACACACACACATACATATACATATGTGTGTGTGTGTGTGTGTGTGTGTGTGTGTGTGTGTGTGTATAAACCTCATAACAGTATGGTATTTTTTTGGTACTTTTGTGTTAGCGACACTGTGCTCTTAAATTGAATTTACCCAAGTCCTGAACTATTGCTCAGGAAATAGTAACCGTTTTCTTGCTTCAAAAGGAACCCAATTTGGGAACTCAGCATAGGGACTGTATGACAGTAACGAAAACTCTGTAAAGGAAGATAAATCCTGGGTTTTAGCTGAGGTTATTTCTTCTTCCCTTTTCTTCCTGAAGTTAATAAACTCTGGTCAATAGCAGTCAGACACCTAACACTAGATAGGGGAGAAGGGAAGGAAAGAAACTCCAGTAATCCTCCTCTTCTATTATGTTTCTTTATTGTTCTGTGCCTCATGCCTTTCAGCGGTGGAAGCATAAACTGCCCTTAATAAGAAGCAAATCTCATCAACTGGAAAGAGAGAGATGTTATTTTCTGCTCCTGCATGAGGAATGTTATTTTCTCTGCTCCTAATTACACAGAATCAAATAAGGCTGTGATATTGCAGAGAATTTTATTGTGGCAATAATTCCCCTGTCCTGGTGGCGTTATGGTGTATAACAGACTGGGAGAATGCGTCTTTGCTGAAACTAAGGTTTTGCATCAGCTGCTGGCTTTTATGAAGTAGATCTTGAGGTGTGCATTGTGTGTGAAGAGAGACCTGTCCTCCACCTTTTTCTCTGATTTTGTGAAATGTCAACAAAGTCACTGGCTGAACGCTTCATAATATAGTTGCAAGGTTGGGATTTCCTTTCATTTGTGTGCGCTCCATTGTGTGTTTTGGTTGGCTTTTTCAGATGATCCAAATTGGTGAAATTTTAACAGTACCATACCCAAGGTAATCCAACGTTAAAGATGCTGACAGCAAGTAATGCCCTTTGTTACTTTATGCCACTATAAATTAATCTAGTAAAACAGTCTAACATATTTAAGGATGAACTTGTTTACAGATGAGCTTAAATTCATGCATGCTTTTTATTTATTTAAGTTTTTAATTAACTCTGAAAATCATTGAAAATACTCTAGAATAAATCATATTTTTTCCAGTGATGGCCATTCAGAATAAATTTAATTAAATTACAAACATAAGTTATAGGGAATATGTATTTATTATTTACAGGAATGTATGCTAGATACAGGATTATTATACTAAAAGTTAACTTAAATTAAAACTAAACCCTTCAACATGTATGAAAACTGAATAAAAAAAATATTTCAGTTAGCTGTTTCACTCAATCATTTATCATTTTCATTTAGTTTAACTTGATGTAACATAAAATCTAAAACTGATTAAGATTAATTAAAAATTATGTTGTATTACAAATGAAGAGTTTATTCGCAAAAACAGATAAGTCAAAAATCATCAACATTTTTCGTGTTTTATTGTGTTAATTAGCTTTTTGTATTTTTGCTTAATTAAAGTAATCCAGATGCTGTTTGATTGAGATTAATTGAAAAGCACATGAAAAATCATGATTTTTGGAAATAGGTAAAAACAGAGCTATTTTGCAAATTAACCTTTCAAATGATAACAGAAACAAATTCTCAAAACACACAAAATTAAAACTAAGCTATTTTAAAAGACTGAAAAAAACAAATAGTTCCTTAATGATGATGAAACAACACTAATTGGATATATAGACTTAATCTTAAACATATGCTGTGTATTGATTAAAAACCATGTAAAATATATCAAAATATCGCTTCTATCAACTGCCATGAAGTAATTTTCCTGTAGTTTGGGTGACCGGTTTAAAACAATATGCACACAGATGACAGATTTCAACTTCATGGAGGCCTTGCGCCAGCTGAGAAACTACCATTGAGATGAATATGAATGCTAATGGATAAATCTATCCAGGAATTTTTATTAAACCTCTTTGAGAGACAATCCAAGTGTTTTTCTTGGCTCTATGCGAGACCAGAATACCAAAGGTACATTTTAAACCAATCAAGCGCTTCGTATCTCCATGTTGTAACAGCCTGAGGCTCTTATTTCTGCTACATTCTCGGTATGCTAAATTATTGCTTTGTTTACAATTGGATCCAGCTTAGCTTACAGCCATCTATCTTGGGCACCTTATTGCACTTATTTGCAATATGATAACGACTTAAGTTCAATTTTACAGCTTTAACTAGACCTGCTGGGAATATGTTTGTTCTCTGCGCCCTGACTAGAAGATGTCCCCATCACTCCAGCTCCATATTACTGTCACGTAAAGCGTGGCAATGTAATTATATGAATTATACCATGCCGTATCTCTCAGTCTAAGCCTCCCGACTAAGAAGCGGTAGATAAATTAGCCAAAGTTTGAGATTGTTTTCTCCTTCTCCTTGTTTAATTTCAGAGAGCATCACTTTGCAAAACCCTTGACGACAATTTAGGAGAGGCGAGTGTTTAGAAAGGCAATTGGCTGTACCGACTGTGGACCGCTGACGGCTTCGAAGAGAGACCCTGTACAATTTCGCCTTTCACTCTGCGCCATTGTTTTGAGTTATTATTCTGTTGCCTCAGTACTGCAAATGTTAACTAACCGAGAACCACGCTCCAGCTGCAAATGCATTTGGCCGTTTGACTTTCCAGCGAGGGATCAAATGCAAATCATCCACACAAAAAAAAAAAAACCTCCAGTCGTTCTTCCCCTGGGAGATTCAGAGGCAGACATTAAACAAGATAGTAATATTGCTGAAATGAGCAGCAGTACACTTTCAACTCATTGTAAAAATTTTGTGTTTTTTTCTCTCTTTTTTTTTTTTGCTATTGAGTGGGCGAGAGTGGAAGATGTTTTCTAATGTATGCTCACTTTTGGGGTTGGGGGTGTTTAGTCGTAACTGTGCTGAACATATTATCATCTAAATCACAGTTTATGTGTAATGGCAGGATTCCATGTTTAAAAGATGCAATTTTTCTATGATTGAATAGTATCACTATTTCAAACAAAGTGCTTTTAAGCATCTGCTATGATTAGAATTGCTGTCACTTTACTCACCGGCTCACTTCATGTCCTCTTAAGTGTTGCTGCCAATCTCACTATTCAAACTATACGCTTTAGTCCCTTTGTGATTTACAGTAGATCCATTTAGAATACACACTATAATGAGGACTTTTTTTTTTTCCTCCTTGGCCTCTATTACCTCATTTCTTTCTGGTGCTGGGATCATAATCCAATTGTGTGTCCTTGAAGTGGATAAAGTTATAAGTGTACTTTTAGAAGGGAGGAAAAATGGCCCACAACTGAATTCATCAATCCCAGCACACTGCAAATACGTGCATGTGGCGGCAATTCTGTAAAATGATATTGCGTTGCTGCTTTGCACGTTTCGTGACACTTTTAAAGTGAAATGTTCAGTGAGGGGCGGTCAGTTGAGACTTTTTTGGTTTTTCTCACTTTCTGTGGCTAGTGTTTATGTGTTCGCACTATTTGATCTAGAATCGTACTTACAGAAAATATATTTGTTCGCAAAAACAGGTTACTTTGTTTTTAACCATTTTCAAAAATCATGTTTTTTCATTGTTTATTCCAATTAATCTCAATCATACTGCAGTTGTATTATTTTGACTTGGTTAAGAAATAACTATAAAATACAGATAAAACAATAAAAGCACAATAAAACATAACATAATAAAAAACAAGAGTTTTGAAAAATAATAATAAAAAAGTTTTCTGTTTTTGCTAATAAATGTGAATATTAATAAAAAAAAATATGAATATACATAAATGCTTAATATGTGACGATTATTCATTAATTTGTGGACTCAGTGTTTTTTTTATTTTATTTGTATAATGTATATATATATATATTAGGGATGCAATGGTTTTCGGTTCTTTTTGAACCGTTCGGTTCGCCCTGTTCGGTTCGGTACACCCACGTGAACCGCGATATTTTGGTACTTAGCCTACTTTAGGCATTAAACTTTCCTTTTCATTAATATTGGCATTTTCTGTGTATTCAGCGCATAGACAATCAGGCGATGGTCAGAAATCCTCAAGACTAGTGATGTGAACGATTCATTCATTTTGAACAAATCTTTAAAGTGACTCGGGAAGAACGAGTTGTCTCGTGGGAGTGATTCGTTCAGTCGCGCACAGTTCAGGCTGCATAGGTGAAGCTTATGGGGCTGTCACGTGATGAACGAACGATTCGAAAAACCCGGAGACTCGAGAGACGAACGAATCAATTGTTTCCGCCTCAGGCTGCATAACCTTTCAGCAGCAAGCGCCACCACTTAGTGATACATTTTGTTATTGTTGTTTGTTCTGATGGTGTATTTAGATAACTTAAGTATTTTCTTGTTGCTGTCAATATTTATTTGAATAATGTTCATGTTTTTATTTCACTTTTAACTGCGCTTTTTATATTGTCCGTTTTTGAAAGAGGACAAAAATAAGTGTTCTTTTTTTTTAAATAAATGTGGTGTTTTGACTTAATCTGTACCTTTTTTACATTTAACATCGTCTCTGTACCTCGATAACTTGAAGTAGAAAGAGCAACTGACTCACATACAGTACTGTACAGTAATATTGATTAATCAAAACCGAACCGTTACCGTGGACAGAAAACCGTGATACAAACCGAACCGTGGGCTCACTGTACCGTTGCATCCCCAGTTACAATGATGTAAAATGTAATGGTTACAGTGGTTTTGAAAAATGTTGTGGCAAAGAAAATAAAATGCAAAAACTTTATTACTTCTTAAAAAGGTTTTTGTTTTGATCTTGTGGAAAAGCAAAAATACTCTAATGAAGCAAAAAGCTGATAAAATGTATTTTTTTTAATTGAGAAGTAAACGCACTGTAACATATCAACCTGAGCTCATGGCAATTCGTATATATTTTACGAGATAGCTAATTCGTACAACCTCACTTGTACGAATTCATATGATTTCTCTTGACCCTAACCCTTCGTATGAATTTGTACGAATGACCTAAACCTAATCAAGCACCTAAACCTAGCCGTCACGGGGTTTTAGACAAAGTGTAAGAGTGAGGTCATATGAATTAGCATGAATTTGTCATGAATTGGTCCTGAGACTGTGTTGCATACTGTATATGTAACATCAAAAATGTATCAATTGTATCAATCAAACGCCCAATATCATATATATATATATATATATACATATAACATTACAGATCTCTCACAAGGAGGGGTTAGATTTTAAAAACAACTGGAGAAACATGTTATAAATGGTCCATTTGTTCTGTTTTATACGCCTTGAAATTGGTCTGGGTCCTTATGGGTTAAGATGATTTATCAAGTGAAGAATTAATTTCTCAGTGAACAAATCATGTAATCGATATATACATTATTCAAGTTAGTGATCAATTCTATTTTGTGCAACATTCAGTTGCATCGAAAATGAAGTGAAATCAAAGATGCATTTTTCTGCACTCTCTGCAAACAGTAATAATTACTTCCATCCCTCACATGTGTTCCACAGACGCTCATTTTGACTGAAATATTCTATCATTAGCAGATAAAACTACATTCACACACACACATACATCTGGAGAGGTATTTCTCACATAATTTCACTGAGAACACAGCTTCATTTAGACCTCTTCTACACTTCAGTTCTTTATTTCGATTCATTGTTGTAATGGAACTTTATAATTTTGCTATTAATTGTGTGAAGCAGTGTGTGTGTGTGTATGTGTGTGTTTGTCAATGTGTAACTCACAGCAGCAGCACACAAGTGTGTCAGAGACGCACTGATGGCCTTCGTCCAACACCTCCAACCATCTGACTGGAAAAACAACACTGAGACTTTAGTAGGTCAAACACACACACACACACACACACACACACACAACCGTGCTGTGAATATTCAATTACAGCTGAGCACACTTGCACGCGCACACACGCACACACACACACATTTTAAAAAATAAAATAACACTGAAATAATATATATATATAAAGATATTTTTAATGTTAAATATTAAAATATTAACAAATGCCATTAAATAAATATTATATGAAAATCATCATCTTAAGTTGATATGATTCTTCTTAATGAAAATTCTGTAACATACTTTGGTTAAATTGTCTCAATGGCAGTGTAAAAAACACCCTTTTTACCCTGTTTTGCGCACACTGTTTTAGTCCATGCTGCTTTTTATGCTAATGAGATCTTCTGACTCCGCCCCTCTCTTCTGCAGAGTAATGACCAGACTGTAAACTTCAGCCTGAAACTGGCTAACTAGGACTTTATTAGCAAAAGCCATTTGCAAAGAATCGCATAAAACCTAAAACTCACTTCTTTATGAATGATTTGCATGAACAGACACATTTCTGAAGATCAGAGATCGATGCGTTCCCTTCAAAACAACAGTAATGAATGTCAGGAGTAACTAACGATTGCTATATTCATGATTAAATACAATGAAACAGCTCAGTCAGGAAATCTAAGACATCTCATCTTCACATGCACCAGAGTCAACTCAATGACAGCTCACTCAGTGGGAGGGGCCTGTGTCAGTCTGACAGGAATCTCAGAGCAGCCTGATTGGAGAACAATCAGAATAAAATTAGAAATGTTGCCTTGGCAACCAGTAAAATAAGCGGAAGTAATACAAATAAGATCCAAACAAATAAAATCTGATTAAAAATATCACAAAATAATAATCACAGGGCTTTGGGTGAACATGGTGTTCCTCTCGGTTCTGGTGACCCAGCTCACGCTCCTCTCGGTCCGGTCTTCAGCTCAGGTTTCTGGGTCTTCCTCCGGCCGCTGTGCTGGGGGCCCACAAACATCTGGAAGATCCATCACACCAGCCTCAGATTCCAGACCTCCACAAATATCTGAACAAAGCTGCAGGATTTCATCACAATTCATTCCTTCAAGACTGCGCAGAAGGAAAGTTTAACCTTAAATGATCGTTCTGTCATCGTTTATTGAGCTTCATGTCCTTCCAAACCCATATTTTGTTCTTCTGTGGAAAACAACAGATATATTTTGAGGAAAGTCCAGCTCAGTTTGTCCCGGCTTCAAAACAACATAACGCTCACGTCTTCTGAAGTCAGACCATCACTGTTTGAAGATTCATCTTTTCTATGAATTAATTTCACAAAACCAGACTGATTTTCTGAATGTTAAACATCTGATTTAGAACAGCATGAAGGTGAGTAAATACTGCAAATAAGATTGTTTTGTCTTGTCTTCTTGATTTAAGAACTTTAGGAGAACTTAGAAGCATTGCCTTAGCAACCAGTTGAATAAGTTGAAGTACCTAAATTAATAAAAAAAATATAAACAAATAAAATCCCCATGATTAAAACCAACTAATCTTAAAAAGAGAAACCGTAATAAAACAAATACATGTGAAATATTATTATATTCATACTAATAATTAATAATAAAATAGCAATTATCTGTTATAATTCCGGTAGTGTGATACAGTCCGGCACCAGGAGGTCAGGGCTGGACAAGACAAGCTGAAGAGGATAAAAATGTGTGTGTGTGTGTGAGTGCAGACTCATCACACACAGCTGTTCATCTTCACACACCAGAAACAAATCAACACAACTCAGCTACTTTCATTCCTTCAGTCCTACTGTCACTCATTCACCAGGGATGCTACTGTTTCATCACAATGTAATAAACACACTTTACACCACAAATCATAAAAATATCCTATTCTCACATCAACACAGATTTGTACATCAGTGACGTTTTTAAAGAGACAGTTCACCAAAAATTCACTTGTTGGTCGTCATTTACTCTTCCTTGAGTCATTTCAAGCCTGCAGGAGTTTCTGGTAACACTTAAACTTTTTTTTTTTAAGGAACAAGACAATTTTTTTCTGAAATGCTCGTTTTTTTATATTTAATGGTGAACCAACTCCAGGGTAAGGTTAAAAACAGCCAAATATATTAAACATTGTTTACCCGTCTTTTTAGGCCTTACGTTCAATGGGACAGAATTTGTATTGAACGTGATTACAATTTAATTAACAAAATAAGTAGCTATTATAAATTGATTTCCTTATAAATTGATTTTTCCTTTCCATGGTTATTCAAAAGGCGAAATTTATTATATATAGAATGTGATATTATCACTGACATCTATCGCGAAAAAAACAACAACTTATAAATAATAGAGCTAATAATAATACAATAATTTAAAAAAAAAAGTTCGATTGCGCAATTACGGGTATAACCAACAACTGACGCTCCACCGATTAACCCTTAACCACCACGATTATTTTGAATTAGACTAAATTATAATTAAAATTACTAATATCATGGACTC
>JAUCMU010000048.1:13987314-14002974 GCA_032275025.1 Enteromius treurensis | reverse complement strand
GAAATGGTAATATTGTGTATCTGGAATGAATTTTAGATCTTTAAGTCCATCTCATGAAAAATCAGAGCAGAAACAAATGTGTTGCGTTTATATTTTTGTTGAATATATATATATATATATATATATATATATTCCCCCTATTTATTGATATTATGTAATGTAAATGTGGAAAAAGTAAAAGTACATTTAGAAATGGGTTCTAAGAAATACTGAAACCCTGTTGTCATAATTTCTTTGTCATTTATTTAATTTGTAGGGGGTGCTAAGACAAAATAGGAACACTTTAAATTTATATTTGAAAAGTTTTGAACTTGATGACAAAGCACCCATCCCCTGCCTTTGTTTACCTCCCCTGTATCTTTCTATTTTTCAGTTTTCACTCAGACAGCGTGCAGATGAAAACCTCTCCCACATGGCCAACACAACTTCCATCAAAGGCCTGACCAAATATTAAGGAGGCCTTTTATTAGCTTCGCACTTTACTGAATGGATAGAGGAGGTGTTGGATTCAAGTCTCCGGAGCCCCATGAAATGATATTGACATATATGAACACAGTTGGAATGATTTGTTAGGGTAAGTGTGTTATTGAGTAACCCCCCCCCCCACTTCACGTTGGTCGCCTCTCTGCTTTGGCAATGAAGCCAGGATGTTTCTTCTGCGTATTCTGCTTTAATATGCCAGGTTTCTAACAGAATAGCTTAGGAGCCTTAGACAGCTTTATGTGCATTGTTACTGTTGATTGCAGCATTAGTGGATGGCTGGGGCATGAAATTGGAAATGCATTGGCAATTTTTCATGCTGGCACTGCTCATATTTACTTTTTTGAATTCTTAATTTATCCCTCTTCTATCTAAATCAACGCTTCTTGGAAATGGAAAAAAGAAGAAACTTTTAAAAAATGGCTTTGATTCAGAATGTGTCTTTTAATGATTTTTGGTTGGTATGTCTGTCGTTGCAGTTCATTATCATGCCTTCAACAAAAAAAAAATTATTATAATAGTAATTTAAATAAAGAAAAAAAATTAAAAACATATACGCATTAAAGCTTTAAGGGTATTAATATTGATAATATTGATATACAGTGCAGTAATTTATTGAATAGCCTAAGAATTTTTATTTTATTTATTTATTTTTTTAAATGAATTATCCCTGATCTGCCAACTGTTTTTGTTTTTAACTAAAACATTAAACATTAAATTAGATAAATCTGTACAATATTGTTTTTACAATTTGAATAATTTTGCCATAACTTAAAAAAACAATAAAATAAAATGCACATTTTTATTTAAATTAACAAATATTTATTTTTTGTAATGTACATTACAATGCTATCATGCCTATATTTCCTTATTAACATTTTAATATTATTTTTTTTATTTATATAGCTGTATGATTTTTTACATTTTACTGCCTAAAGCTAACTAAATGAAAATTGCCTTGGCAACTAGATCAAAAGTTTAAGGTTTATTTTAGTTTTATTTAATTTTATTTAATCCAAAATAGAGAACATGTTTTAATGGTTTAACAATAACATTGCAATTTAAAAGTAATTATTGATTATTTGGTATAACATTTCAAATAAGTGCATTTCTAAGAAGTGGTAAAATTAACCTTTTTATCAAGATGTCTTTTCTTTTCAAATATATTTACAATATGTTGCTGTCCAAACTTTGTATTGTTTTTGTTCCTGAAAGAGCAGCAACCTATTTGTGTTTAACATAAGAACTCCAAAAGAACAATGGCCAAAAAGTGCTGTAAATAAAGGAAAAATAAAAACAACCTGAGCATACTGTCATCAGTGAGGGACACAGATGGCGACTGACTTCAGGTCATGGTGAACACGCTTTGTTCTTTCCTCTGGCCAGCCCAGCTACTATCACCCACATCAGCTCACGCTTCCGGGCCCTGGTTAATGTTATTGACCATTGGTCCGTGAAGCCAGTTGTCCTCCACGGACCCCAAGGGGACCAACATGACAGCACCAATGGCCTCGAGCCCTTGTCATCCCCATTTTTGACCAGAGACACGAGTTATTACCGCCACAATGATTGGGACGGGACAACGACGAGGATCGCTTCGGCAAAGTGTGTGTGAACAGTGTCACTATGAGTTCACCTGCTGATCAGGGCTGTTCAGACCCGCTTAAACAGTGACCTTTTCAGCGAGACACCCTGCCTCGAATTTTGAGTGGCATTCAAGGACATCGTTGTCCTGTTTCTGTCTGCTCCATTCCTGAGGCTAAGATACCCATTACAGCCCTGTTCTCATTCTAGGTTAATCTTGGGCAAACAGTTGTGTTGTCTAATTTATCAGCCCATCTAACAGGCGCCAATATTGTCTCAGGGTGAGAGATGGGTATTAGTGAGTGTGTGTTTGCATGCGCTTTGTTGATGTAATGGCTTTTTGGAGTTTTGAGGGACGGGTGAGCTGAAACAATAAAGAATACTTTATTATTCTTTTGTTGTTCGGTTTCACACTGAGTAACATTTGCGGCGCAACATGTTTTGCACAGTGCATTATGTGAAATTAATCTTCCATGTATTCTGTGTTTTCTAAATATTCAAAATAAGCCCCATCAAAAGACTTAATGATTTAAAACCAAGCCGTTTTGTGCATAATGCTGAAATTTGAGTTACGCACACTGACTGCTTATAAACGTCGTTTTACATTTATCATAGAATCTGTACTTTCGTAATAAAACTTAAATGTCGGTGCTGTTTTGATGACAGCAAACGCTATAATTTTCCAAGCTGCGTGGTTCTGGCAGGAGGAAACATAACTAAACATCAATCTCTCTTTTCTTACCCGTTATTTATGAATACGTTGATACAAAATAACCAGCTATTTTTTTGCACAAAACACCCTGGGAAATATGTTTTATTTGTTTGGCATATTGATGTTTTGGATAAGTGGCACTGCCTACACTCCCCATTATGAGGAAATTGCTGGAATGTGCTTTGCCGAACGATTTCTATATTTTTTTCGTTTTGAAAATGTGCAAACACAGTATTTCAGAAATGAGCCCCCCTTTTTTTTTGTCAGAACTTTGTCTACCTGGGTCACGAAGTACACTTTTTTTTTTTTATCTGTGCTGTACCATACGAATAAATAAATAAATAAAATAAAATGAGAATATTACATAAATGCACAATGTATAAATAAAATAGCTTAAAATGTATTTATTTGCTACTTAGCTGATTGGTGAACATTGTTATTACTAAAATATCTAAAACATTAATAAAAAAAACAGTTTTTTAATACATTTTACATAATACATTGTTTTTTTAAATGTAATGAAAATAGGAAATCTCAAAATACGATTGATAAAAATTGTAACCCTTTACAATAACGTCACATTAATTTAGCATTAGTTCTCAGTCAGTGTGTGTAAACTCTAACTTTGTTAACGCTAATATAGTTAATAAAAAAGTGCTATTTTATTACTTTGTTAGCTCAGGTCCATTACATAGCATTAGCAGATACTGATATATTTAGGTATTTTTAAATGCTGAAATGAATATTTCCTAAGATAAAACAATGCTTCAGAAGTATATCTCATAGCTAATGTTAACAATCTTACTGTAAAGTGATACAACACTGATACTGATCTATATCTCTCAACATATCAAATATTATTACTTCATATACTTTATAATGTCTAATCTTCCTCTTCATTAAATCAGCTTTAAGCAAAACATCTTTTACCATATGAAACTGAACATTGTTGTTTTTTCATGGTTATGTTAATCACTGATAATAAACCATTTGGGGGTGGAAACAGTTGCCAGCACCATCCAAGAGACAGCTGGTGGGTCATTAGGGGTTTTTTTTCCTGGAAGGGTGACACAATCAAATTCACCATCTCATGAGAATCACACTCGCTCTGTCACGGACAGACCTGTCTCTCTTGGCACCGAGACTGGCGCACTGGCGTTCTCTAGAGACTGTAATGCCCGGCACATTGTGATTGTTTCCACACCCTTGATGATTAAGTATGAAGTATTACAGCCATTTTCCCTCACAAAAAGTTCTTGTCAAAAACTCCCTGCTTCCTTTTCTTCAAACTCTCACCCTTTGTTTAAAAAGAAAAGTTGGTGCATCTCCACCAACTGTCATCTAAAGTCAGCGTTCATAGATCGGCACTGTCCCGCAGTTTTGCTAACAGCCCGTACGCTTCCACCTAGGTCAACCCTCTGAAGAGTCTTACACCTGTCAATATCTTTAACACCCGAGCTGAAAATAAAAAAAATGAGAGAGAGGTGGTTGGAGTATCTAAGTAGCTTCAGCACTGGCCCACGTTCAGATCCCTTCTGCATGACGCAGGTAGAGTCGTTTATTATTGTGGAGAGGAGGAACTTATAAAAAACACATGCTGCCGTTTATGTGATGGCGCTGCTGACATGTGAACGTGGGCAGTGGCTGGCGCATGGCGTCTAACAGACGGACAGATGGGCTGCGAGGTGCCTTTCCTGTCTCCGTCTAACGACACTGATAAGGATAGATGTGACCATTTTAAGGGCCGATTTGTCAGTGTTGCCCCAGCCTGAACGCTGTTACTTGTTCACCGCCAGCCGTGGAGGAAATGTTTGCTAATTGTTAGCAGATGTCACACTTTACTTTCTGTAGATGTAATTATCAGTGGTGCGTTATGAATATGGATGAAGCATGACATGGTCACTTACTCATCTAGACTACATGCGCATATGGAGGAGTGCGTTTCATCATGTTTGAATAAATATAAAAGAGGCTGTGTTCAAATGCAAGACGACAATGTTGTTTGCGCCGTTTTTAAATGGTGGTGCTGACGGATCTTACGAATCTAGTGAATCGTATTTGGTATTTTTAGCGACGCCATGATGAATGTGAATTTGCTGTCCAAATTCAATGTGTTAAGACAAAATACAGTTGAGGTCAAAAGTTTACATCCCCGTTTCAGAATCTGCTACATGTTAATGATGTTATTCTAATAAGAGGGATTATGCAAAATGCATATTATTGTTTACGTACTACAGCCTTGAATAAAATATGTAACATAAGAGATGTTTACATATAGTCCACAATAGAAAATGTTTGTTGAATTTATAGGATATTATGAAAACATTTTGAAATTAAAGATATTTTGCTTCTGAGAAACATGTAACTACTGTATCTTCTGGAGAAAAAAAGATGATGAACAGCAAAATAATGGCAGATATGCCTTTCCATTAAAAGAATAAACACAAAGGTAGATATTTTGAATAACGTTTGTAACCAGGCAGTTTTGGTCACCATTGACTTCCATAGTAAGAAAAAAAATACTATTGGAGTCAATGGTGACCCAAAACAGTAATTGATGACAGAATTTTTATTTTAGGGTGAACTGTTCCTTTAAGCTATTCTTTCAAGCTACATAAAAAGGAATGTAGTTTGATTCAAAAGAAAATGACCCTGCCATTAAGTGAATTTGTCAACACAATACTAGTACTGATAGAAGGTTAAAAAGACATTTACACTAAATGTTGATTAAATCATGTTGCAACAAGTGATGTCTCTGCATAAACTTTTAAGTGCTGTTTTTCCTTAAACATCTGTTTTTGTTACCATTTATTGCACTGATGTTTTAATTATTTACTCATGGCATGGCATATTAGAAGAAAATACCTTATTTCCACTTTGAAAAATAAAGTGGTCCTTTGTCTTTATCAATTAATGAATGAATCAGAAGTGACTTGTCACGAATGAGGACGTGAAGCGTTCAAGTTCATATGCAAAAGGTTTAATCAAGCTTTAATCAAGTCATAACATGCATAAAGTAGATCGCCGACAAGCAGATTCAATGAAGGCATATCCAGAGGCAGAAACGTATACAAAGCAATTGTCAATACCGTGAATCAGTCCAGGGGAAGAGATAACGAGAATATCCGGGAGACAGGCAAAACTTCGGCAATAGGTAATCCAAAATATGGAACACAAAGAACACTGGAACACGAATAAACAAGGTTCAGGTTGACGGTAAAACATTGGACATACATTGACAATGATCCGTGCTAGACAGACAAACAGACTGGTTTATAAACACAGGTGGAACTGTTTGAATGATTGAACCAAACTAGCAACAGCTGTGAGGAGAGCTGCATTCTGGGGAATGGAGTCCAGGAATGAAAACGGACATAAACACACACACAGTTTATGGAGGACTGGAGCGCCATCCAAAGTCTTGCTGGCACATCCAGCTGATCGTTATATGACTGAATCAACATTTGCCTTACTGAACTGTGTGTGTTATTAAAGGGATAGTTATTCAAAAAATAAATCTTCAGCCATTAATTACTCACCTTTATTTTGTTACAAACCCATAATTCATCTTCGGAAACACAAATTAAGATATTTTAAATTACGTCTGAGAGCTCTCAGTCCTTCCCAGACAGCAATATAATTAGCATGATCAAGGTCCAGAAATGTAGCAAGGACATTGTTAAACGAATCCATGTGACAGTAGTGGATAGTGTCTAAAAGCTCTGGGAATTCACCAAACATATCTTAATTTAGTCTTACGGGTTTTACATTTAGGGTGAGTAATTAATGACAGTCTTCTTGTTTTGGGGTGAAATACCCCTTTAATGTATGGTTTTTCACATATCTCACACAGTTTACATCAGTTCGTGTTTGTGTGTGAAAGTCAGTCTGTGACCTTGTTACACCAGTAGAAAATTAATCACTGAATCATTCATTCAAATGATTTACAATTAGTCATTAGAATCATTCACTCAGCCAATTTGTTCACAAGCCTGAGTCATCAGAAAGTGGAAACCACTAATATATGTTGTTAAATGTGCTTTGACTTGAACAATTTTAGGAGTAATAAGCCAAGTTAGTCCATATAATTTTTTTATTATTTTTTTTTTTTATTGAATTTGTACAGTATGAATGCCATATAACGTCTCTCTCTCTCTGTATTCAGACTGAGTGATGTGTCAGGCTAGAGATCCATTCTTTAATTCTGCACACAGTCTTTGGACTAAATAAAGACAGGAATTGAGGGCCAGTGGCCCACAAGCTGTCTCTCCGGCTACTAGCAGCTAATGTGAGTGTGTAGTTAGTGTCGACCAAGCAATGGCACAAACCCCAAACACCTGCTTAATCTCTGCTCCAGGGTACATAACCACACACCAGGCTCCGACTAATAACTCCTGCGGCTGCAATAAGAAGGCAATTCTAAACCCGTGTGGCGCGTTTAAACCCCCCTGCAGTCATAAAAGCCTCTGGCTCATCTGTTTTGATAATGTTTGGCTACAGAGTGATAACGCAAAAGCTAATGTGAGGGTGGTGCAGGGGACTGCCCTCAAACTCTGAAGTCCTACAGTATGTATGCATACTGAATTTGTATCTTTGGTTGACTATGAACAGATGATGTTTACGCACAGTTCGTTTTCTTTATATGATGTTGAAAGCGTCCACCTTTATGTAAATATACAGGTTCTGGCTACCATGCAATTTGTGTCATACATTTTCCCCCCTCACAATTCTGACTTTTGTTTTCCACAGAACTGATAAATATAAACTCAAAACTGGCATTAAAAAATAGATGTGGAAAAAAATGTGGAAGCTTGTTTGTGCCACAGCTTAAAAAGTAAAAAAGCAAGTGCAAACTTTTTAATTTCATAATTAAAGCATTACCTTTATTATTAAAGTCCACGAGACAATTACATAATGATTCAACTAGGAGGAGGAGATAATGAGACATGTAACATGTAACATCCAACTCTAATAAACATAACTAATAAAAAACTAAGAAGAAACATAGTGATTTTAAAGATAAAGCATCAAATTCCAAAAAAAACAACAAAAAAAAAAAACATTTGAAATGCAATGCAGGAAATCATGGGAACGTTAATTTACATTTTTTTCTGTATTAGGAATTTACCAATTATTTTACCATTAACCACTTCACAGGTTTTTACCGTAGCATTTTCTTTTTTATCCTCATTAAAATCACCGCAATGTTTTACAGTGTATAAAATATTTTGGGGATGCTGTATTAAACCTACCCATCACTAGGGTTTATACAAATATAAAATCATACGAGTGAGGTCACACAAATTATGAGACGTGTTAAATATAGCACATAAGAATGGACCACTAATATGGTGCCTGTGATGAAGTTTGACAGCCCCTAGTCCCCACCGATTTTCACTGCACTGCAAATGAAAAAAATAATTATAATTAAAAACAACACTTTTGGCTGAACTATTTCTTTAACATCACTGTGTTGTTAACTGTGAATGAACACAAGATTATCCTGCCGAGTCTGTGATTGATGGTGTCTGGCCACTGCTGCGGGGTGAGTTTGTTTATGGGAATTTAAGGTCCATAGAGGTCCATTACACTCTTAATATGGAATGGGGTGGAACCCATTTATGCAATATGGCAAAAACCCATTGTGCTCTTAAAGCATTAGCATCTACATTGTTTTTTGAATGGGTCCATCGGGTGCTGGAACTTCATTAAAAAAATCTTCCCATAAGGCAACACTCATCTAAACATCATATCAACTGATCTTCATGTAAACCATTGAGAATTCCTTCTTCATAACACAAGACTTGCCAAGATATTTTAATTTGTCGGTTTGTTGACAACAAATCAGGCTGACAGCTTTATTTGAAATATATCCCAATTACAATCACTAAACCCCACTAGCGACATGAAGAAGATGTTTGCGGCACATTAACCTATGGTCTTATGGATTACTGCAATAAACAGTGCGATTACCTCATTCACAAAGCAATTTAGATCTTTTTTTGATAAGGAACAAAAAGAAATATACCACAATAGGAGAAAAAACTGACAATGAGTGGCTGGAGTAATTCTAATTAACGTCTTTGGTTGAGGAAAATTTAAGCACACGTGGCCTCAAGCCTTTCGACTTGTTGTGCCTCCACAGACCCAGCTTGTCCTCTTGTCACTTTCTGATGGCATATGAAAGTGACGACATTTCCAATGAGGGAGCTGAACAAAAACATGGGTTGTATTTGAAAAACATCTCTTTGACCTTTAGAATCTGCCATTAATTGCTATGCCAGACAAGAGAAGGATTTCAGTCTCCTGTGAAAACGAAATTAGAGGCGAGGCGGCCGGACTCAGGAATGGGTGCCGCGAGATTGAACTATTATGCACGTATGCTGGCATTTCCAACACTGCAGAAAAAAGCCAACAGACCCTTTCTCCAGGGAGCTGAAACCCTTGTTGATAGGAAGCATTTAGTCTTGATATTTTTCCACATAAATATTCAAAAAACAAACCATAAAAGGTTTGTGAGTAATGCAAAATAGAGCGGTTCACAGGTATTCACTTAACAGCCTTTGCTGTTTACATTTATTCATTTGGTGGGTGTTTTTATCCAGAGCACTCAGTACATACATTGTATCAGTACATGACCCTGGTGTTACAGAAATAACTGCTGTGGTTGTCATTTGTGTTTAAAACAAGCTTGAGCTCCACCTCAAGTGCAGCAATACATCTCTGCACTTTGCATTTCACTTACAACACAAAAGCAAGTTCACGATCACAGAATCGGGATCGTTTACATGATCGGGGCAAGTAAAAATATGCTCAAATCACAAAAGCTGAAACTCCATTGTTATGTTTTGGTCAACCTATATTCTCAGATAAAAATATATTAAAAAGTTTTCTGGTGGAATCCAGACAAGAAAGGACCTTTGCACCTCTGTGCCTCTGGCATGCTGTTCTGGAGAGATTAAAAAGATAGTTTTAATAGGCCTGCAATGCTCTTGGGCCTTATCAAGCTTGCACACTTGTACGCCAAGCTGCTTTGGGCAAATACAAATCATGCAAAGCTTCCAACTCTCTAGCAGTCCAACAGCTCAAAAGTCCAATGGTCTAATTTACATTTGGCATCGCAGGGTGGCAAATTCTGCACAGAAAGATAGATATGAGAATGCAACCAAAAAGGATTAATTCAACTGAGAATTGTTGGTGGTGCTGCCATAGAGTTCATTTAATCCTTTTGGACGTTTTGTGCACAAACAGCCAGAAAACTCACTGATTTCATCTACAGTTGGTTCGACAGTTGAAGCCAAATCCAAATTGAAAGGTTATTTCATTAATTCCATCAATCAATGTTTCACATTTACATGTTTAATCTGAAAGCACATGTGACTCAGAAAGGAAATGTTACAAACGTTATATTGACATTAACATATTAATTTGTTAATCAGTTTACACAGAAGAAAGTGGTAAAATCATAATCTAATCACCTTTCTATCGGTTATAATCATAATTTTTTTTTTTTCAACTGGAAAAGCTATGAAAGAGGTTGGTCACTGCAAATGCGAAATAATGAAAAAGTTTATGGGGACATAATACGCATGATGTTGCATTGTTAAACAATGAAAAAGTCTATTAATTAATTTTGAAATTTGTCTCAAGGTTATATGTGTAACCCTAGTTTCTCGAAGGAACGAGAAGCCGCGTCGATGAGACTCTATGGGAACGCCTCCAGCGTGATGGCTCTGAATCTTGTGTAAAATGATAAGCAAATGACGTCACTGGCCAGAAAGCATAAAAGTACCTGGAATGTTGCCGGCAGATTGCTCCTGTCATGCAGCGGAGCGGATGCCGAAAGTGCTAGCAGGGCCTTCGAGGCCATCACACCTCGTGTCGAGTGACTCATATGACAGGTTGATGGCATCCACTATCCAACAGCTTAAAGTCTGCTTGGTCGCTGGAGGCCCCTTCTTGGGGGGACCGAAGCATATGAGCAACTGCTCTGACTTTCTCCACAGGGCAGCTCTGTGTAAGTATGTAAACAATTTAGCTTCTGCTGACCAGGCTCCCTGAAGGGAAGAGGGTTGAAGGCCTGTAGCACAACTGGCTGAGGTGTGACTGTAGGTACCTTAGGACTGTAACCTGCTCTCAGTTTCCAACAGCCTTGGTTGAGAGACCTGTGGCTAAGAGTTGTGCCCCCTCACAGGCCACACTCTCAGTTTCCATAACTCAGGACGAGGGTGCACTATGGTGCCCCTTGCTTGTGAGAGGAGATCCCTCCTGATTGGAATTTCCCATGGAGGGCCATCTAGAACTCAGGTCCTAGAACCATACTCGGCCCGGCCAGAATGGCACTACCAGCAGTGGACTGACAGTGGTCCTGGCGCACTCTGAGCGATTCAATAGCCTGAGATCTAAAATGGGCCTCAGCCCTCCATCTTTCTTTGGAACTATGAAGTAGCGGCTGTAAAACCCGCACTCTTTCTCATGAGGAGGGACCACCTCGATGGCCTCCTTCCTCAGAAAAGTTTCTACTTCCTATTTCATCTCCAGAGCCTGCTCTATACCCACTGTTGTGGGCAGGACGCCCGCAAACTGTGGCGGGGACCCTCCGAACTGGATTCTGTATCCTCTTTCTACAGTACGCAGGACCCATTGAGACACATTTGGCAGTAGTTTCCACGCTGCGAAATAGAGGGACGAGTTGAATGTTCTGACACAGCCCACCCTCGGGTGAAGCTGTGGCCTGTCCCTTGTGAAAAAGCTTGCATATGGATCCGCACATCCCCGTCTCGTTCATTACACACAATGAGCACCTTCTATATATGTTACATTATGTTTAACTATAAATTTTAATTAAAACTGGAAAATCACAAACATCGTTACCATATTTTCTTTACAGTAGAATTCCAGCAACAACAGCTGCCGGGTTTTAATAATCTTTTTTTTTTGGGGGGGGAACCTCCGAAACTGATGGAGGGGGCGGTGTATAGCTGGATATCAACGGGGTTAGCTATGAGGTTGATATAGAAAAATGAATGCCTGTTCCATTGTTTAAGGAGTCTAATTCGTGCAGACATGCATCGGAAAGCATGATAGTGTCTTCTAAGTTGGGCAAGGATGCAGAGAGAGAAAGTAAATGTGAGATGAAAGGACGTCCTTGGGGGATAATACGCAAAGCGAAATTGAGGTATCCTAATGCTGACTGGAGTTCACGTTTCGAGCAGGAGGTTTTCTCCATTAGCTTAGAAGCTATGAGAATAGAAAGGTCGATTTTCTCTTTAGGAAGAGAAGCGGTGACGCTTTTTGAATTTAAGTTGATTCCTAGGAACTCGATTGTAGTGCTTGGGCCGAGGGTTTTTTCTTCTGCTATGGGGATGCCTAATTTAGCTTTAGACTTTGAAGGCAGAAATTATGTCTAGTTTGGAGAGCCATGCGCCCTGCCTGACTTTTTTGATCAGAGTGATAGCCTGATCTGTATCCTGATTATTTGGGGAAAATTCCTGTAGAGAAATTACGCTGTTAATGCTTGGAATGGCCGAATTATGGGGAGAGGAAAGAGAAATTTTACCGGAGAATTTGCGCGTCACAATCCCGATGGGGCTGACTCGAAAATTTTCGAAAGGAGGTTTGTTAAATGGCCCAATCATGAAACCGGCGTCTAACTCTTTTTTTTGATAAGGATGTCTTCGGGGTTTGAGGTGGCCGATAGCAGGTTCGGGCAGATTTGAGTTTGGCTAGGGAAACAGCTGAATCCCAGATGAAACCCGTGCTTTAACCCTGATAAAAGATAAGCAGAAAAAGTATTGTCAGGGTGAGAAGACAATTCATGTGAAAGCTGCAAAACATTGACTGGAGTCGAGAGATACTTTTTACGATTTTTATTCAGCGCTTTATCCACTGAACAAATGAACTTAGCTTGCGCTCCGCCACAGAAACTACACACGTGTAGATAGCGGCATCTAGAGCGATTACATCTCCCTTTGTTGAAATCCATGCATGTGGGAGAGCGAGAGAGTGGATGAGATGGACGAGAAGAACGAAGAGATAGGAGGGAAGGGATTTTGGGAACATAGCTTGTCGAACGAAGAGGAGAAGATTCAGGAAGGGGGGGAGTGAAAGGGTTAACATAAGGACAGTTGACAGAGGAATGTGATACCCATCTGCAGACCGTGCAAGAGATGTTACGGCAGCCTGTGAATACTCTGTTATGCAGTTCTGAGTCGATCTCTCCCCAACATGGACATTCGTTCCATTGTGCTACTCTAACAGTGCATTTAGCTGAAAAGAGTCGATGGTATGTGTAAAAGTGAATACCTCCAAAAGACAGCGCAATCTCAGCGATAAGCGCCATGTAATCGCTGAGCTTGCGCCTGCGGCGAGGGTAAACTGAACAGATTACTTCCGAGTAGTGAATGAATGCTATGAAAAACTCAGAAACGGACAGCATACGGGATGGGTTAGTGGAAGAATTGCGAAGAGAGACTTGGAACTCGCCGCATTCTACTTGGCGGTCTGCAGACGGGGGAGTGAGCGGAGAGAGAAGGGAAAACAGATCAATGTCCGCACCTGCCAGGATCTGTGCGCGGAGGGAAGGAGAAACGGGGGTAGGATCTAGGGCGAGGGCATTGAGAGGTGGGGGAAGAAATTTTGCTGTCTGGAGAGTGAATGGAGGGTGGGACATGGAGGAGGTGGGTGTGTCAGAGGAGGGTGCGTGGCAACACAAAGCGGAGGTGGAGGGAACAGCGGGGAAGGAAGGAAAGTAAAAAGCAGAAGGGTTAGAGACAGAGGGTGTTTGGGGATCGGGATGATCGTCATGATAAAGTCCCGAGCAGCAGTGATCTCTGGAATGTCCTTGGTGAGGGGCGGCTCTAGCTGGAGCCAGAGGCCATGCCGTATTTGGTGGAGTAGAAGCCTGGGTTAAAGGGGCAGACGAAGTTAGGTCCACGACCGCAAGAGCGTCCGGAGCTCTTCCCTGGCTAGCTGAAGGAGCATGACGCGAGGATGCACAAGGCCGGGCTGGAGCTTTTTGCCGTGGGAAATATTAGGAGATTGGTTGGTACCTGAGGAAGCTGTAGCATACAGCGCTAGCAGGTCAGCTTTAGTAGCCTTTTGCGAGAACCGTATCCCCGCTTTGGCCAAAGCGTGTTTAAGCATAAGCATTGTGATTTTTTCCGTAGCCTGTGAGCGGGAAGATGAGTGGGAAGCGGCCGGAGAGGCTTCCGGGATTCTTTGGGGTGGCGGGGACCTTGATCTTGAGCGGCGCTGGGGGGAGAGCGCGGGTTTTGGCCTGGTAGGCTTACGGCCTCTTGTTGAAGCCGCGGACTCCTTTGAGGAGTGAGCCTGCATAGCCGAGGTGGTAGCGGCGGGGGGCGTTGGGAGAGGAAGCGGAAGCTGCTGTGTTGGTCAGACATCCTTGGTTGAATCCGGATACTAAGATCGAGATAGGCAAGAGAAGTGGATCTGGCTATTTTATAGAGCGGATATATGGGTCTGATAGGATAATAGAATAATTGGGAAAATGTAGGCGGATATCGTAAATAGGGGTGAGCCTTCGTGCCCTCCTCCAGAAACGAGTTTTAGAAAACTATGTTTAGTAATTTTGTCATGTGCTTTTGTCAGTTTTATTTAGTTTTTCATTTTAATGTTTTAGCCATTTTAAAACTTAAACATATTTCTCATTTGTTGCCATAGCCACATTTCTAATTTGACATTATTTGTTTTTAATCTAATATTTATTCAACTTAATAACAGCTTTTTTAAATGATCAAAATGGTTTGAAAACTTTGAAGTTTATTGTACTAACAACAACAAACACCACCTCTGCACATTGGGGTGAGATTTAGTGTCACGCTAGTATCATATTTTCCTTTTCAAGTTCATATTGCACATCTCTATTTTACTTTTTATTCATGAGTTTGACACAGACAGACAATCAGAAACATGAAATAGAAAATGAAACTTTGGTACAATGGTTTTGTTGTTCTGAATTGATTTGATGCAGCATCTCTTGTGAACTTTCACCTTAAAATCAGAGCAGCTGAACTCACAGTCAAGACCATGGCAGAATCTGACGAACATAGAAAGAAAATTGCAAATCACAAATGCTGCAAGAGTCTTGCGTTGTTTGAATATTGTATGGCAAACAAATGCAATGTCTGTGGCTCTGACAATGCAGTTTGTCCGCTGTAGGAAAAGATTAATAATGGCCTTTGTGTAATTACCTCAAAAGCCTGTTGGGACATGATTCGCTCAAAGCAGAAGAGAACACATGATGGATCGTGACTACATGTTTCCTTTGTTTAAATCGTTACAAAGACACCAAAGTCGAGATTATACTTACAAAATAAATGTACCATAAAGAACAAAATATACACAAATGCATATTTTAATAAACTATATTATTCTACTGACCAGTTATACACAAATAGCATACAATATGTAGCACAGTATTTGATGGAAAATGCTAGATTATCTTTGATATCATTTTTAAAATTCTTGACTTTAAATGTTATGTTTTTGTTTATTTGTTTTTTATTGAATACTTAAATATGTAATCTTCATATCACATATGCACATAGCGGTTGCTCCCTTAAAAATATTTCGCACAAAATTTGATGAAAATTAACTCACTCTCCAAAATGTACTGTGAAAGAGTATGTTTCTTCATCAGAACAGAATTGGACGTTTAAGATTGCATTACTTGCTCACCAATGGATCCTCTGCAATGAATTGGTTGCGTCAGTGTAAAAATGTAATAAGTTAACTTTACTTAGAAAAAGTGAAGAAACCGATTGCCTTAAAATTTTAAAGTAAAGTAGAGTATTAATGTTTAGTTGGTATAACTTAACACAATTTGTAGGGACAACTTGTTAATCAAGTATACTTAAGTACTG
>JAUCMU010000048.1:13969384-13980667 GCA_032275025.1 Enteromius treurensis | reverse complement strand
TTCGAAAAGAACGAACCTGCAAATGTCTTAACTGACCAATCAGAATCAAGCATTCCAGAGAGCCGTGTAATAAAATGGGATCAGATACATTTGTTTAATTTAATTATTGCAGGTTTGCATCATATTCTGTTTTTTTTTTAATAAATTTTGATGAATACTAAATCTGTTTTTTGAGAGTGAAAATAATTAATTCACATTTACATTCACATGCCGCTGTATTTGTGATTTCTCCCTACATGGGGTCAGGAGACTTGTCAGTCAATGAATAAGAAAACAAAGTAACTGGCGTTACTTTTTTTAACTCTTATATTGTTCTTAAATAAAAAGTAATGCGTTACTTTGCTAGTTACTTGGAAAAAGTAATAATATTACATAAAAGCGTTACACTGACAATAAATTTACACACAAACCACTTTCAGATTTAAAACCATGCAGGATGTTTTCATTCACTTAGAGTTGTATTACAGACTGCATGAAAGATGGATGAAAAATGTAAGAACATTGGTCTTCTTTTAATTTGATTGTATGAACATTTTTCTCTGAACTAGTACTTCTGTTTGAACACATTACCATGTTGTCTTTAACAGACTTTAAAGTGTTGCATGTCACCTAAGAGAAATATGCTGTAAACATAGTGCATCAATTTTATCTTGAAGCACTAAGCGAAATGGCGATTGCTTGACACGTGGCTGGCTGGCCTTGCTCTTGGGCTGTTGCACTGTATCTCCAGGAACTCTTCATCAGAGAGAGTGAATGCATTCAGGTCTCAGGCAGACACCGTGAAATGGACCCGGCTGTGGTTCACAGCTCCGGGCCCGGCACATTTGCTAAGGGCCATTAACGTCATGCCTTACCAGGACCCAGTGGTCTGCCATTCACCCTGTCTGCAACCCCCAAGTGTGCTGAATCTGTGGAGAAATTGTGCACGGACCTTTTCTAGTGGAATTCATACAGACCGAAGAACCACTGACACGGAGGACTGATGATGTCTATTAGTCGTGTTTTTGAAAGGTTCAAGAGGTTTTAGATTGTCAGCACTCAAGTCATAAATACTGTAATTTCAGTGGTACTTGCTCCTGCAGGGATGAGGGATTTGAACAAACCCCTAATGCTAACTTTGATGAGAAACTTGTCCCACACCGTTTACTCTGTGAAAACGAATGTTATATAAAATTGTGCTGCTAGTTAAAAGCTTTTTGAAGTGTTTTTGTTTTGCATGCAATCATTAAATGTCCTAAAATGAATGAGGGACCTGTATCTAGGCACCAAAATACAGGCATGCAGAGGACAAGGTAAGTGTCAGTTTATTTTTTAATTTAATTTTTTTTTTAATTAACTGATTAATATTAAATGCATTTAATTTAATTAATCAAGTCCAAATAAAAGTTTTTGTGTACATAATGTGGGTGTACTGTGTATATTTATGTATAAATCCACACTCATGCAATATATGTTTTGAAGATATTTACATGTGTATATTTATAGAATTTATAATATATGTGAATATTTAATATACAAATATGACATTTTTCTTAAATATATATGTGCATGTGGGTGTATGTATTTACATATAAATAATAAATGCTCACAGTACACACACATATATCTATCTATGTACATATATATATGTGTGTGTGTGTAAGGAAAACTTCTTATACACTTAATTGCGATTCATTGTTTAACAGCACTAATGAAATATTCAAGAGTGAGAGTTCAGAAATGTATAATGCTACCAAAAATTAAATGTAAAAAAATTCTGGATTTGTTCTTTCTATTTATCAAAGAATGTTGTTTGAAAAAATGTATCAGCATTTATAACAAACATATTAAGCAGCACAATTGTTTTCAAGATCGATTATAATAAGAAATTTTCTTGAGTAGCAAATCAGCATATCAAAATCATTTTCTGAAGGATCATGTAACACTGGGTAATCATGCCGAAAATTCTGCTTTACCATTACAGGAATAAATTACTTTTATTAAAATACTGAAATTATAAAATTATAATAAAATACTGTAATTACTGTAATTTTATTTTATTTTTAAATAGTAATAATATTTCACGAGTTCACGCTTCCTCATTATAAATATTAAGCGAGTTTGGTGTGCTGTCCAGGGGGCGAGCCAGGAGGTTGGCAGACTCCGAGGCCTGATGATTTGATCCCTAGTGAGGGCAGAGCTCGGCGTCCGGCTCGGACCCTGTATGCCCCCCGTGAAGGAAGGAGGGGAGAAGGGGTGGAGCAGGGATGCGCAAAAGATGAGATGCGGAAGGGAAGGAAATGGGTTTTATTTATAGTGGGTAAGATGGATCTCATTGGATGGATGAAATGAGGAGATTGATTAGTTAATGCAGTGCCAGCCGCAGTTGATTCGCACATGCTCCTCCTGAAATTAGTTTGCAACATCACTTAAGAATAGTACTATAGTGATCAAACAAACAAAGTCTTTCAGAGTTTTAAAACATTTAAAAAATCTTATAATAATGCAAACACATTTACACCAAGAAAGCTTTTTTATTTATTTTTTTTTAACAAAAGAAACACCAACTGGTGCCACAAAAAAAAGAGTTATGAATATGAATGAATGTTTAGTACGGTCAATCACAGGTAAACTTCCTTCCTGCTGTGATAGTAAACCCCAAACATTTGTGAAAATGATTGTCATGCTTTAGCAAACATGAGAGGTCTACGTTCTATTTGATAACCCCCTCCGTTTCCTGTTGAGCGAGTACAATAGAGGAATATTTTCAAGGAAATGAGGAGCTAAAGCAGCTCTGCTCTGGGAGATTTACTGACCTCAGATTGTTGTTTTTCTCCATGTTTGTTTTGTGCACTGTTGACAGAGGTCGATAATTGTTGCTTATTTTCCCTCAAATGCTTGAATCAATACCATTGTGCATCTCTCTGCCCTATGCACCATCTGAGACTGTGCTATTTTAGTGAGCTGACCAGTGCTCGCTCTCTCTCTCTTTGTGCTGAAGGGACACAAAGACACCAGCATTCAAAGCAACCTAGTTCCATCTCTATTTCACAGAACACTGCATGTATGGAACAGACGCACATCTGATTAGTCAGTCTCCCGCGACTGAATGAATAACAGTTGAGGGAGTTTGCTAAGTTTGACTTCTTTGAGAACTGAATTCAGAAAATAAGCCTACAAATACCACCTTTCATATACCATTGATTTGAAATGGGCCATCCAGCAGTGTTGATCGATAAACACGTACGTGGAGGTTGAATGCACCGAAGCCTCAATTTTCAACTGTAACATATTGCTCCTTTCGGTTTAATCTGTTTCCACATTAACCCTTTAAATCGGAAAGCTGACCTCTGCACACAACAATATAGGTGTTCTGTGTCAGACAAATGTATTACTGTCAGTTGAGCTCTGTGAGGCGAAACGGAGCAGTAATGTAGGTTGTGATTAAGGTTATGTGTGCTGGCATATAGTTGGACAGCTAACCTTTGCCGTCATTTAATGCTCACTTAAAGTAAAAATACACCAATAATTAAATTTTAAGCTACATTATTAATGCCAGTTCAACCAGTTATTATAATAATGTCATTAAATTAAATGTTAAAGCCTTAAATTAAATCTTAAAGCCTTATGAAATATAATCACATATATTTTTAAAATAAGCACATAGATTTATAAGAAATAAAAAAAGTATATAAATTAAAAACAAAATAGTTAGCAGCAACATTACCATTACCAGCAGTACCATTATTTATAAATGAGCACCAATAATAAGTAATCATAATTGTGCGACCAAATTGTGAACCATATTAAAATGATTTTTGAAGACACAAAAGACTTGAGTAATGGCTGCTAGAAACAAATGTTTCCCATCAAAGAAATACATTGCATTTTAAAATGTATTTAAATAGAAAGAAAAAAAAACTACATTATAAATTTTTATAATATTTCATTACTTTAAATTTTGTACTATAGCTTTGATCAAATAAATGCAGCCCTAGTAAGCATAAGAAACTTTTTACCACCACTTCATCTAATTGCAAAAGCTATTTGTGTTGTAATATAATCTAATATTACATAATAATGTATTGTCGAGGACAGCCCTAATTATATTATATTATATCTGTACTTGAGGTAAACTGAAATCTTGAGAGAAACCTGTCGTCGGGTTGCGCGTGGCACATTTCAGTGTTTGCCTTTTCCTGCTTGATTGTCACAATAAAGGCATCGATTTCACAAGCCACTTGAGTCAGATCAATCGCGTAGGCAGTTTTCGATGTGTGTTTACTTTACAGACTGCCAGATTAGATTATGTGCGCTCAGGTAGGGGGCCTGGGTATGAAAAAAAACCTGCGGAAATCAATCCCTCAATGGCACGGCTTTCCGAAAGCGCTGATCTTGAGCATATGTCCTCTAATTACTCTGATGGGAGCTGGCTAATGGGCACAGAGCCGGCCTTGTGCTCACTGCGAATGCTCGTTAATGTCACTGTCACAACGTAGATCCCCGGGCCCCAAGATCAAGGCTTGGGAGTGTGGATGGCCCCTAACCACCCCTGCTTCCCCCCTCCAGTACATGAAACTGTCTCACTTCTCTGTCTAATTGCTCTCTAAATTATTAACCTCAATGAAAGGAGGACAGTGTCCCATTTGACCCTGCTTATATAGCTGAAGGTTTGGGAGCCGGTGCTTCACGAGAAATGTGTGAATACATGCATATTTAACCATCTGTGGAATATTTGCCATTTGCACAGGTTATTACCGACTTTGACCTCTGATAAGAATTTCTGCTGTTTTTTTTTTTTTTTTTCACGCAGATAACTGAGAGCACATTTCTCGGTTTGTTTTGTTGAATTTAAAGCCGCAAAAAGGGAAAAAGTGCACTTGGTTCTGACAACTTTAATTAGCTTGCGAATTAGGATGAATTAATTGCAGCTGTGGGTGTGTGGTGGTATTGTGACGTCTCCGCAGGTAAGGCAAGTGCTTGTTCGCAGCACTGCCGAAGACTGTGAGTAATTATGTTTGTTTTTTAATACCCTTGTTTTGGCGTAATTGCCAGTCCCAGCATGCCCACACACACCTGCAAGAACAAATGTGATTTATTCATCAATTCAGTGGTAGAGGTTTACACATTACAAAGCATAAACAATTCCCTCATGGTATTGTTAATAATTCAGTAGGTTATACGTTAATAATAGATAAATTCTACTGTCTCTGTAAATAGCTTGTAAATGTCACACACTCCGTTTTAAGGTGGCGTGTTTAACCAGCATGTATTTCATCACCTCAGTTGCCGGATCACCTGTGTGGAATGCTTTTTAAATTAAATAGCCACTTGTTAAAGTGTAAAGGCAAGCTGAGCTTTTTAAGGTTATTTTAAAGTGATTTTGTTGGTGAGGCTGCTATGATTAGCAGCTTTCAGAGTGAAAAGCCTGAGGTAATTTTTTAGTGTAGCTTGTAGTAATTTAAAATATATTTTTTACAGTTTACAAGCATACAGTTTATACATTTTTTAATATATTTTTTCACTTCAAATATTTTCTTTTTTAGGAATAAGTCATACAGCATACATACTATATACCTTCATACTTAACAGTGTATATTGCTATATAATTTTTTATATATATTTATATAACTTTTTTTACATCACTTATACTATTTTTTACTGTGTATTTTTACAGGGTACATCACATATTTAAAGTGATATACATTAAAAATACAAAAAAAGAATATAGGCAGCACACAGTACATTGTAAAAAAATGTCTTAATTGTAAATTTAAAAAAGCGTATTAAACAATACTATTTTAGTCTTTGCACTTCAAAAATCCATGCTTAATCCAAAGGTCAAAGGTGTGCGAATCCATATGCAGTTTTTTATTCATAGTCAGCAGGCAGGGTCAAACAACGGCAACTGGTGATTCTGGACTGGACAACGACTCTCCTGGCCATGAATCAGGAACTTGACTGGGCAATGGCTCTCCTGGCCGTGATTCAGAAACTAGACTGGACAATTGGGATGAGCGTTCATGGACTTCCATGTCTGTGGTGGAACAAGGTTAGGGTTCTTTGGACTGAACTGATTGTGCAGCCACCAACGGAGCCTCTGGTGAATCTACGGTCATAACCGACATCACCGGAGGTCGTGCAGCCACTGATGGAACTTCAGAGGAAACTACAGAATCAACCGACACCCCAGGGTTCAATGCAGCCACCGGTGGAACCACTAGAGGGACCCGGTCTCTCGCCATGTACCCTAGTGGTCGTGCAACCACCGGTGGAACCTCTTAAGGGTTGATGGCCCTCTGTAGCGGCCATTCAGGAACAATCACCATCTTGTGCCAAGGTTCTAGGGTGGCAACCATCTTGTGCCATGATTCGAGAGCAGTGTATGTGATGTGACTGCCTCTTGAACCTGGATAGTGGGCTTTTCCTCGTCCTCCGCAATGCCCACTGTGAGATCGACCCGGCCATCACCAGAGCATATTCCAGGAAATCGAGGAGGCTACAATCAAACCTCCCTATCGGCATCCATGAACATTACACGGCACCTGGTAACACAGCTCGTGAAATTCTGTAACATAGTCCTTAATAGACAGTTTACCTTGTTTAAATCCAAGTAGTTGTTCAAACTGGTCCCTCACTGACTGGCGTGCTTTTGAAACACTGCTGGATCCTGTTGTGGCGAAGTCTTCTGTAACAACTGAGTCAAAGGCATGCAAATCCATATGCAGTTTTTTATTCATAGTCAGCAGGCAGGGTCAAACAACGGCAAACAATGCAATGGAGACTGAGCAAAATCAAGGTTGAAGTACACAGAGAATCAGGGCAGGCAGCAATCACACAGTAAACAGATAAACAGTCCAAAAACCAACAAGAGTAATACGCTCAGAATTGAATGCAGTTGCAGAACAAGACTTCGCAATTCACTGTTTGGAGAAGCTAGCCTTTATGCTGTAGCTAATGAGTGTGTGGGCATGGATAATGAGTAGCAGCTGTGAGGAAGTGGTGTATTGTGGGGAACCGTCTGAGAGGTTACAGTCACTTTTAATTATTGTTATTAATTTACTAGAAGATTACTGTTTCAAGGTGAAATTTTTTCAATATTAGCTCTAAACCATTAAAAAAAAACACACACAAAAGTTTTATTTGGTACAAAAACAGTGAGAAACTCAATAAAAATAGCATAATTGCACTTACTGTATAGCTTATGCACCTATAGCTATATTAACATTAAAAGCAACTATTAAAAATGGAAAAAAAAAGGTTATGTACTATATTTAACTGTTACTGTTACTGCCAATTGAATTAAATTCATACTACTTTTAGTTACTTCGTCATTCGTTGCCTGTGACCTTCTGGTGTCTGAAGGACAGTCAGGTAGCTTTTGACATTGACCGCAGTGCAATGACCTTCCTTCCTAGGAGTAGGTTACTAAAAATATGGGAATTTTGCAACAGCGGTCTGAGATCAGCCTACTAAAATGTTACTTTACAAATGTGTCTCTCCTTCCATGATAAATGTCCTAGATCAGGTTGATGACTCTCAGACACACAGGGAGAAAGCTATTTATGGAGTAGACTAATGGGATATAGGGAATCACAACCCTACTTACGCAGATATAGGTCTTTCCCCTCCCATCCCAAACATTTGGTATAGCTAATCAGAAAGAGTTTTAAAATCCCTTAATTATGTGTCCCGAAAACATCCCTTTGGGTGTGAAATTTATGTGGTCTGGATCATTGGCTCCTGTCAGAATTGTGTTGATTGTCTGGTGTCTGTTGGACTGTGATTATTTAATCTGGTTCAATGATGCAGAGAAAGCATCAGGATGTATGTCTATTTCTCTTTGGAAGTTATCAAAGTGACAGCTTCATACTAGCACGGATTTTCCGACACAGACTGATGTTAAAAAAAGGATCGTAAATGCCCACCTACATGCTTATGACTTGAACTCTCCCGTCCTTTCCAAATATCAGTTAGCTACAGTAGTTAGAGTGTTTGGAGAGATTTTCTCATTTATTTTCTCCATCTCTCTCTCTTGCTCGCTCACTTGCTCTCCTCCTCTTGAGCTCAGCCGAGTCAATCACAACATCATTTCAAGTGGATAGTTCATTAAGCAATGCAAATTGGAAAATGAAGTGAGCTCTTTAAAAATGCCACCACAAGCACCTCTCCCGTCATCAGCAACAATCAGAATTTAAAGTTAATGCTAAAATAGTCTATACTTGAAATGTATTTAGTCTATAAATGTTTGCATATTTTAACATTTACAGTCAAAATTGTAAATCAAGAGATGGATTCATTCATATTTAAATTGGTTGCAAGTAATTGTGTTGTAAACTGTCAGTCAGGATGCTAAGCACTGGCAAGACATTATGTTTTATATATATATAATTTGTTGATTTGGAGTATATATATATATATATATATATATATATATATACTCCAAATCAACAAATGAAAATGATTTCTGAAGGATCATGTGGCACTAAATATTGATAAAGATTGCCATCAAAGAAATAAATAGCATTTTATAATATATTACCATAGATTTTTTTCCAACACAGGCTCATTGGAAATACGTGCCTCTATATACTGTACATTTCTGCAAACTTGTATTTATGCACCTTACATTTCGCCGCAGTTTCAAAGTGAAATGTCCAGAGAGTTGCGCTAAAACACACGTTTAATACGTAACCATGGCATGTTTGCATTAGGTGCTAGGTGCTAGGTATATATTGCAGTGTTTTTATAATGCTGCTCAAGGTACGTGTGAAAATTAGCCTTTATTATTCAAAAATGTACCTGTAAATCATACCTTTGTGAGAAAAGGAATAACAGTTGTGGGAGTTTTAGTGCCGCTAGTGCTCATTTCAACTGAAAACTGCAGCGATTATAGGTAAAAAAAAATTTTTTCTTTTTTTCGATTTTGCAAAAATGTATGAAGAGGCACGTATCTCCAATTAACCTAGGTCTTTTTTCAGAATATTACTGCTAATAAACTATTTAAAATTAAAAAACAACAACAAATATATATATATATATATATATACTGTATAAAAAAATTTGAAAATCTTAACCCTAAACTTTTGAATGAAAGAGTTGCATTTTTAAGTGTTAAAATTTCTTGACCATCATGGCGTGAATTTAGGGATAACCTGTTTGAAACCAGTCATTATGTTTACAATTGCGTTTGGTGATGCTAGTGGCACAGACATTACATTTTTAACCTTGTAAAGAAGAATAAAAAGACAAAGCCAGACGAATTAAGATGGCGAATTATTCCACAGCTTGCTCCGTTTTGAATTATATGTATTTCAGTTCGGATTGGATTTGAGAAAAGTGTGTGGTTGACAGCAGTCTCGCTGCACAGTTAAGATTGATAGATTGCCATGTCAGTATAGTTTCTGTTCACATTTTGTCATTATGACAGCAGAATTTACATGTGGGTTGTATTCAGAATGTGTGCCGTAGTGAATCTGTTGCTGTTTCTCTTAGTATTTCTCTCTCGGTTATAGACTATGCTTCAATCTGAGTTAACTGCATAAACCGCAGTGTATTTGTATCATTGACTTGAGTATTGTGAGTAGTAGCTTCATCTGTTTGTTTTGGCTCTTTAGCAACACAGGAGAAGAAGGCTATCTGCTGTTTATCTGGGGTGTGCAATAGAAGCATCAATAACTCAACCAATAGTGTTGTATATGGTAATAAAAAACACTTATATTTGCTCTGATGGACAAAATCACAGTGCTTGTTTGAGTTTGAGACCCCTGCTCTAGTGTGAAAGTGCCTTAAGACTACAGTGTTTGAAAAGTAACGAACTAAAACTTAGCCATAGTATGTTAAGCAACAGAAAGGCAATAATAGCTAATTTCTGTAATTCCCTGAGTTCTCTCTCCTCCATGAAGTCGCCTGAGGCCCCCTGCCTCATGTACGTTCTCCAGCTGACAGCTTGTAGATCCCAACTCTGCAATTCAGGATGGGATTCATTGCTCTTTGGAGCCACATAAAAATCTGTATTACAACCATAAAGAATTTTAGCACTTTCTTTCAGTGTGTTTTCATCCACCATTTAATTCAAAGAGGTACATTAGTCAGGTCAAAATCTCTCTTGAAAAAAGAGAAAAAAACAGCTAACCAAAGGAAAAGTTACTTAATATATTGTTTACTTAAATGCAAAAATAATTAACTCATCTTGTCTTTACAGAGGTGATTGATATCTGTCTATGTATCTAAATGTCTGTGTACTGTATATTGTTCAGTCATTCTGTTTTCTATCATTCTATCTGTTTATTGTTCTATAATTTTGTCTGTCTGTTTTTGTTTGTCTTGTGTTCTGTCTACCATTCTATCTGTCTTGTTCTGTTTTGTACCTATTAGGTTCAAATATGTGTAATTTAAGTACTAATATGTACTTTCTAGGTACCAAAATGGACCCTTGTGTAACATGTACCTTTTGAAAAGGTAGAGTACCACCCCAGTGACAGCAGTACCACCCCAGTGAGAGTGTACCAGATTTTTGTATCTGTCTTTTGTTGATATTTTGTCATATTCTATGATTCTGACCTTTCTTTCTTCTTTTTTAATCTATCTTACATCTTTATTTTGTTTGTTGTGTATTCATTCTGTCCTGTTATTGTTCTGTTGATCTATCTTCTTTATTCTATAATTCTTTCTATCTATCATTGTGTCATTCCATCAAACATTCTTTCATTCTGTTTATCTTTCTATCTACAGTCTTTGTAACCTCCTCCTCATATTACTGACCTCATGCCATTGTCCTATTAAAAGCAATCTTTTGATGTTTTCAAACATTTGTTAATTTTCTAGAAATCTCAACCGTTTCCATGAGTCATGATGATTAACCTTAAGGATCGGTGTAGTTTATAGCTGCTTAGCATTAACGTATTTTACACGTGACCGGACATGATCTTGTCAAATTCTAAACCACTAGCTGCTTAGTCCTGATGAGTGCAACGTCGACCGCAGGCACTTTTTGAATGCCACAGCTATAACAATGACTCTAATTATATTGTGTCTGATGCTGTCACTGTCTCACTGTTCCAGACGCAGATAAGACATGGTACCCTAACCTCTGTCAGCCTGATGCCCTCCCGTCATGTTCAGTGAGTCAGCAGCTGAGTGTTCTATAACATTGCTCCGCTTCATCAGAGCTTGTGTTGAGGTAATCAAGTAAGTATGCTGTTCAGTATTAAGAGATTCAAAATAACATGATGCTTTTGAATCACATCATCAGTGAAGCAAATCTGGTCTCTTTTGCATATATATATATATATATATATATAT
>JAUCMU010000048.1:13916986-13951396 GCA_032275025.1 Enteromius treurensis | reverse complement strand
TATACAAATGAAAAAAAATATGTCTTTCAACGCTTCTGAAAATATCAAACGTCTGATATCTATCAAGTGAACCATCACTACATGATTTTCTATAAAATCTCTCAGCTTAAATCTGCAGACTGGCTCTGTGTTTCACCAGCCTGTAAATCTGGGCAAAAGTTGTGAAGAGTATTCCAGTCTAAACTCATAATTTGGAAAAAAGAATCTATTGCTCATCGACTGTAACACTACTTTTACTTTACATCCCAAATAGTTTTCCAATTGGCTACTGTTTTTGTTACTTATGCAAACTGGAACTCAATATGAAGAGAAAGCTAGTTTATTGGAGAGTGAAGTCTGTTATCATATCGTGGCTAATGAAATTGACTGATCCTTTTGTTGCTTCGCTATTGATTTGTTTTGTCTGCTGCAGGACTCCCTCCCTCAAAACAAGAGACGAAAGTGTCTGGTGGGTAAAGATCACTCCAAGGTCAGCGGTGAGTGATTCGGTCCGTCCCAAGCCCCATGTCAGTTTTTTTTTTGGCAAACGCCAGCTCTTCTGCCTCTTTCGATCAGGCGGTCGTCTGCCACCGAAAACCATGGCAGCTGATTCCTTAGCTTATCTCGCTGATATGTTTAATCTCCTCACGGGCTTGACCAGAGGAAGGAGACGCTTGTCATTGTCCAGGGAGGTGAACTTGTGACCTTTTCAATTTCGCCCTTCGCTTCAAAGCCCTGTCCATCCAGGCGGCCTCACGTCCCGGCACAAAGGTGCCATTTGCTTTTCATTTCCCGCCCGATAAGAGTGGAGGGAAAACATTGTATATTGTAATGCTCTCTCAGCCCTTTGACATCAGTAAAATGGAAGCCCGTGAGAGAGATCGATACAAATTAAAAGCAAATACAAAACCGCTGCCGAGAGAAGAACACTAAAACGCTCAGAAAGCCATTGGCTGCTGCTTGCCACTCTCTGACTGAACATTGTTTGTTTGAAGGTTGAATGAAATGGAGGGATTGAAAAGTAAAGAAAACCAAAGTTGGAGGAAGTAGAAGTGACCTTCAGAGTATCCCAAATCTGAACATTTTCATGTTCTTTATAAAAAAATGATCTTTATGCTGCCCAGCTCTCTGCTATACTAAAACCTTTTATATGGTTTTAGTTTTAGTTTCTTTCATCGGTAAAATATCCTTAATTTAGATTAATAAATGTGCATATTTCATTATAATTTTGGGAACTTTATTTACTTCCCATCAGTGCTTAATTTAATATAAACAATAATTGATTATATCTTCCAGTATAATACTGTACTACATATTACATTATTCCCAAATATAAATATTTCAGAGGATCGTTTACTGCTAAACAATCACCTGCATGTTCTGTATATATCCTGTACACTATCATTTAAAACTTTACAGACAGTAAGATTTTTTAGTGTTTTGGAAAGTTTTACGCTCATCAGGTATTTATTTAATTTAAAAAACTTAAATCTGTTTTCTATTGAATATATTGTAAATTTAATATATCATAAAATTTTATTTATTCCTGCGATGCCAAAACTGCTAAACATTTTCAGCAGCCATTAATCTAGTCTTAAGTGTTACTTTCTAATATGCTGATTTGGGGTTCATTATTATTATTACACTCAAAAAAATTATTTTAGCTGTTTACTTAAATAAAATAAGCTAAAACAACACAAATCTTTAGTTTTTTACTTGATACTTTTTTACGCTGATAATGAACATGTTTTTGCGCTGCTCGTCAGTGAACAACAGCTGTGTGTGGTATATACGGCTCAATGTGAAATCACGCACCTGATTGCAGACCGTTGACTGCAGGACCGGCTTTTCTGACAAAACACGCAAACATATCGGCCGATCCGGATCGGGACATCCCTAATTTGCACCTAATTTTACTATGTTAAATGAAATCACATTTGTAAAATATTAAGTTAACTTAAACCATTTGTGTTGGGCCTGCACAAATCATTTACGTTGCACTGATTGAAACTGAGCAGTGGATTTCTAGTTCCCTGCATGCTTTGCATATGAATAGATCATCATGAAAATAAATGTTGAAATTACATGCTGTTTCATGCATTTTTTTAGTAAAAGGAAAGACCTTTTATAGTTTGTTACAGCTACTGACAACCTAAGCACAAGCTCCACTCTCCACCACCATGGTAACCAAATAAATCCAAACAAACATTATTTTATACTGTATAAAAAAGCTTAAACCCTACCAGGCCTTTCCATTTTCATAAAAATGCCGAAAACTCAACGAAACTGCACAAAGGCACCAGTCTGTACAGCTACAGCAATAGTTGGATCAACATGAGGGAATTATGTTCAGGGAACATTCACAGAACATATCAAATGAGATTGGTTTGATCTCATTGTAATAGCATGAATTTTAGTCATTAATACAATTAACTTACTTTAAGTTTAAATAAATTAGTTCAAATGAATGGAAATGTGTGTCATAATTTTAGTAAGTTAGACAAGCTATTTTTTGAGTGCATTAATGCCAATTCATTTTTATTAGTAGTATCAATACCAGTGTTAAGCTTGCTTAGTGTAAATTTGTGTATAATTCCCTGGATTCATCTGAACAGTCAGAGCTCATCTAAAATGGATGTTTTTGTTAGCATCATCCCCTGACTTATTTATTGATATCTTTTGCTTGGGTCATTGTAGCAGGTGCACAGAATAATGATGTCTGCAGAGCTACTTTTGCCTGCTGGATGCCCTTACACGTTTCTGTTTGATGGAACCACACAAAGAGATTTATTGTCATCTTCTCTGGTATCTCAGCATACCTTAAATCTTGGCAGGTGGTATCACATCAATCACAACTCCCTGGTGTTCAGTGACTTGACCATTTATTTCTATACTTTTTTTTTTCTCCATTCTGCTAACCACCCTGAGTGTTTTGTTCACACGTTTCACAGCAGAAAAACCTTCTGTTTATACTCAGCTCTTCGCCCCACAACTGGAGATTCAGCAGGAGGAGCACAGAGGAACTCCTGCTGCAGCTGACTTGCATCACCCTGCAGGTGCAATTGATCATGGAGGTGCTGTGGCTTCACATCAACACTTTTAAGGTGCAGAGTGTGCAAAACGTTACTTTATGCTTTGCATTGTTTAGTAGTGTCATTTATTTATTTTTTTATTTTTAATGAAATATAATATTTTTATAAGTTCCCAGCATGCATTGCAACACATAAGGTGTATTCATGTAATCTTGAAGAGTGCTTTGCAGTCATACATCAATTGTTCTGCGTAGCACTGCTTCAAGTTGAACACACGTATTGTGACCAGTGTTCCCAAGTCTGAGATTTTTCTGCTAAATTGGGCTGCTTTTACACTGTTGCCATGGGTTGTTTTTTCAGATTGTGAGTTAAAACCACTAACCAGAAACATTCTTTTGACAAAGGGAAAAAACATTGATTTAGCTAGCTAATAGTGAATGGTAATTGTTTTACTTATCAATCCTGATTATTATTAGATTATTGATTAGTACAGACACCATGTAAAAATATTACCAATGTATCTTTGATTTGCATTATAATTTCTCGTTCTGAGGTTTATATGGTGCCTTGAATTTTGTTAGAAATTCAGGATTGAACTCAGGGTTGGACTTACAACTTACAACTTTAAAATGACATCTGGATAATAAATCATGATTAGGTGAATTATCCGAGCTAGTCGAATATCCTATATTACATGATTTGCATTCATTATTGTAAAATACTGAAAAAAAAAAACAAGAATGCAAAAGCAGTATTATAAGAGAACAACTGTACATGTGAGGGACCCGCAGACAGCAAGCGAGACTATGTTGTCTGCAGGTGTTGTTGTACCTGCCAGTGGCAATCCATCAAAAGCAATGGGATTACCATCGATACAAATTAAACACAAATAATACGTGTACATGGAAGTAGTTGAGGAGCTCAGCATCATTTATGCTTTGATTTCTGGTGCAGTGACCTGGAGCCTGTTGGGTCAGTGAAGCAGTGAGCGTGAATTCAAGCAGACTCATTGCCAACTTATTGATCAGTCAATAACCTATTTAATTTAATGTCACAGGCAATGTGGACCAGGAATGTTGACGAGGGCTTGAATGTACCTCAGAAGGAGAGGGGCGGTGGGAAGGCAGCCCCCAGGTGCAGGTACCAGATAAACAGTAAGTGAAAATTCAGTTTCTCTGAGCATGAATACCTCTGGCTCTTTTGAAAATACTGAAAGTGTCCGGCCTCCTATAAAGTGTAGAGGACTTCAACTCCACAAATTAATACCAGTCATTTGGAAAAGCCAATATGCCCACCTGCAATCGCTCTTTAGATGGCCTGGCCTTTGCCTTCACTTCAGCTCAATCAGACTCTGCCCTTTACCGCATGCCTGCACAACCGCTTTGCACCCACGCAGAGGAAGACACAACTAGCTGCTGATGTTCAAGACAGCGTATTTTAGCATGGACTGTTCATTAGTGTTTTTTAAACTTCAAATCTTATGCTATGATGTATGGTGTTGTTTTTATGTTTTCTTTGTACTACTCTATATTGATTTAGATGTTGTTAATAAAGGTGCAGTGATATTGATAGCTAGAAGTTAAAATAGGTCAAAATGCTAAATATTGGAGGGAATTGTTTCTCCTAAACACTCCACTTCAGATTCGATACTCACACAGGCTCACAGAGGACAAGGTTAGGTTTATGGTCATTACCTAGTTATTACCTTACCTATTAGTTGTTGTAATTACTATAATAAGTATGTAGTATGCACATGAGAAACAGGACTGTAAAATAAAGTAGTATAAAAGTATAAAATTTAAGCAGGGTATAAAATTTAAGCAGGGTGTCACTATGTAGTTGTTAAAGTGTTCAGAGTAGAATTAAGAGTGTTGCTACTGTTTGCTAAAGAGTTCGAAATTTTAGCACATTGCTATGCAGTTTCTTGGGTGTTCTGGGTGGTTGCCAGGGTGTTGCTATGTGATTACTGAAAAAGAAAGACAGTGACGTACTATAAATCTAGCATCCTTTGGTATTACCTTTTCATTGGCTTTTTCTTAAATCCTACAAAACTAGAATTTAAAATCCACAAAGACAGCAAATACAGGACCTCCCATCAATAGCGTGCAGACTAAGACAGCGACTGCGACATTTGAAGGTGAGTTCATGTGCGAGCCCGTTCGCTTTGATGCCCCTCCAACAGTCAATAAAGCATTTAATCTTGGAGCTTTGGAGGGGTCGATCGCACCGATGTCGTGCCCAGGAGTTGCACCATGTGGGAGAGCTGTCCCACCCTGATAAAGCATTCATTTCCCAATCCCCTTTGTTTTCAATTTGGATAGAAGCAAAAGGCCCCCGGACCATTTCAATAATTCATCTGTGTGTTTAATGAGCTCCAGTAATCCGCAGTGGTGGGCAACGGCAAACTCAGTGCCTCACAGTGCTCTAAAATGAACACGATTAGAGGATTACTCCCATGCATTTCTGTATTCATGCGCTAATTTACAAACATGACAATATCGTTCCGCTAGTTTGGCTGCTATGGTAGCTTTGAAAGATTTGAGCCAGCACTTTTTTATATTTAATCTTGCCATGGCAGACTTTTCACCAGGGGTCTTTTCGGACCCCCCAGTAGGGCGTCGCCCTCCAATCCAACACATGCACAAGATGAACCTGCACGTCTAAATCCTTCTAAAACCAAATACATTATTCTTTTCCACCTGATTAAAACTTATAACAATGGACATTTCATAATATTTTAATAAGCTTGAGTTGTACTGCTCTTGTTTAAAGGAATAGTTAACTCAAAAATGAAAAGTATTTCATAATTTACTTGCCCTCAAGCCAGCTTATACGTATACACACTTTTTTCTTTCAGAGTTATATTGCTTCATTCAGCTTTGTAATGAATTTGAACAAATATTTAAATTTTGAATAGAAGTGAGTTGTTTTGGTCGCACGTTTGTCCCTTGTTGTTGGAAGCCAATGATAATAGCAGAATTTACAAAAATGTGATGATTCTTCTTCAAATCTGTTGTTCTAATTATTATTGTACTATTAATTTTCTTGGAGCAATAGTATTTTTGTGAATATTTAGGCCTGGTAAATTTTAGAAGTTCTATTATTAATTATAGTGCATTAATTATGGTATATTAAAGATAAGGTTTTTTTTTACTAATTTTGCATGTTTATGTTAGCATAGTTTTTAGTATAGTATTATGCATGGACCATGTAATCTTTATATATGATTAGCTTGTATAAGTTATCAATATGTGTATTATTATTTTTCTTTTTTCATGAACACTGTTAAAGACTTCGTATTCAGCATGTCAGTAGAAACATTATTTATAAAAGAATTATAAATAAAAATGGATATTTTATTACAAAAACCTCTTAATTTCAGAATTCATTCATTAACCCAGTTGTATGGATTACTTACATGATGAATGGATGTGCTTTAAAAACCCGGTACCATTCATTGCCATATTACAAGGCTGGAAAGAGCCAGGATGTTATTTCATGTAACTCTGATTGTGTGGTAACAATGTATTTTAGGGTTTCTTAACTCGTTGCTCATTAGCATGCATATTACTAGAATATTAGCCATTTATTAGTACTAATCAAGCACACATTAAATATTATCCTATATGACCTTATTCTACATCTCTAATCCTACCCAATACCTAAACTTAACAACTACTAACTATTAATAAGCAGCAAATTAATAATTTATTGAGGGAAAAGTCATAGTTAATAGTGAATAATGGTTCCCTATTCTAAAGTGTTACATATTCTGTTTGTCTGAAAGAAGAAATACATATTGATCTTGGATGACTTGAGGTTGAGTAATTTATAGCATTATTTGTTTGGTCAATTAGTCCTTTGAAATGCTCCTTGTGGAAATGGAGAGAAACATTTCAGTGCAGCTGAAATAAAGCAGTAGACTCTTGTAGTCCATCAAACATCCTCACCTTCCGATGAAATCTGCCTGCTTCTCTCTCCAGTCAGACTCTGACAATGCCTCCTGTGTGTATGAGATGATGAGGGAGAAATGGCAAGATGTGCTGAAGTTAAATAAGGAAAGAAAAGGTATGACTGATTTTGATTCAGGCTTGACTTTAATATTACGTTTTTTGAAAAATGTCAGCAATAAAAAAATTGTAATAAAACCTTTCAGTCATCACGTTTTCACTGTGATGGTCCATTAAATGGTGGGCCGGTCTCCGTTGGGAGAAAATCATTCCGGTTCTTGAATACATTTGCATTTCATTGATACGTCTGAGCCTTTGAGAATAAAACTACAAAAAAGAACATGTTAAGCTTTATGTCAAGACATTCAGTGACTTTACAATACTGTATGTGCTGTTCAGTCTTAATTGCACTTTATAAAGAATTAATATCTTGAATGTAATTTGGAAGCTTTTTTTATAGAAAAAATGCCTTTTATGCAACCTGGTCTCATAAAAATATGTACCCCTGTGCACTTTTTGTGCAAAACCTGTCACATTTTCATCACCTTCATATAGGTTGCTACACGGTTCAGAATTGAAATACCCATGGACTGTTGCTACAATGTTCTATCATGCTCTACACCAAATCCAACCCTAAACCTACCCGATAGCATTAAGGGGTTCACCCAAAAGTTACAATTCTGTCATAAATTACTCACCCTCATGTTGTTCCAAACAAATAAGATCTTCATCATTCATTTACATAGAGAAACGCAGAACACGCATGATTCCTATTTAAATTGTACTTTTTAATTCTTACTTTTCACAGACAATAGTCCATATCACATTCTAATTTAAGCGTACTGACCTACTTTTAATGTATACATCTTCATGTTATACAGTAAATTTAGTTTTTATGACTGGATTCTGTGATTCCACCCATGTTTTCCAACATATCACAGGGCCCTATACAGAAGAGCAGTGCTTTCATTCTGAAGTTTCACCTTTGTAAATAAATCCAGTCTGAGATGTCTAGTTCGATGCACCTCCGTGTCTGCTTGTGGTCTAATCTAAACACACTCATCCATGCAAACATGCGTGTAAAGAGGTGCGCGGCCACCCGTGTGTCGTTGAGCGCATCTGTCAGGGCCCATCATAAGACCAGAGCAGGTGACAGATGAGGTCCCACACACACACACACATACTCAATACACACTCCGGGGAGGTAAGGAGTCCTACACACACTTGTGTTGGCAATCATGCAAAGCGACTTGATGAGAAATAGCCTGTCGAGTTGATTGACAGGCCCGCTAACAGGAGGTGAAGGTAGCGATGAGGCGACATAGAGAGCAGAAGAGCAGAGGCGTAAGTCTCCACCCCTGACACGCGCATATAAACCCCTAATCACTGACCATGATTAGCTGTCGTCTCTGTAGCTCAAATGGTTAGTGTGAGTGACACGAGTCTCTGCAGCTCTGTCAGGGACCCTTTATAAGTGTATAGCCACACTGCTTCATTATTATGAGTCAGTATTATAAAGACAGTTCACTTTGGCATGTTTGGCATATAACATTTTCTGTTACCTTCAGTAGTGATGTTAAACTCTGGTTGAGTGTGAAACTAAGATGTATTTAAAGGTAGGAAGGCAGGGAGACACATCTGACCCACTGTGTGTAACATCTGGATCTGCAGCCTAGTTGTAATGCATGTGAATGCATTACAAATTATATATTATAAATAATATATAAAATATTTAGTATAGCAATTTTATTAGAATAATTGGATAATATGAATATATATATATTTATATATGTGTGTGTGTGTGTGTGTGTTTGCTCCTTTTATGCCTGTTATGTGTTGTATGTATTCATCCTGGACAGTTGAAGTTAGGGAAATCATATTTTAAAATTTTGTTAAATAAAAAAAAATCTGTGTTAAAAACTATGAATAAAACATATGTAAATTATATAAAAGTGTTAATTGTATTCCTTCTGGACATGCAGTCATATTATATTAAAATTAAACACATTGCACGCGCTTTTGATTAATGTATTCTGGGCATGTATATAATTAATTAAAAAAATATAAATATTTGTGTGTGTGCAATGTGTATAAAATGTATTTATTTTGGGCATGCAGTCAAATATATATATATATATATATATATATATATATATATTATTTTTAACAGATACTTTTTCCACTTTGTTATTTTTAACTTTACCACTAAATAAGCTTTTTTTCCTCAAATGTAGCAGCGTAGAGTTATACCTTCAGATATGTATTTATTCTTACAGGATCTCATTTGAATTCCTTTTTTTACCTGCTTTAATTATATTCAGCCATCTCAGTTGCATCATTAAGTCTTTAACCTCGCTTGTAAATGACCCATGTAGCTTCTACAGGGTCATTGTTAATCAGTGTTTATGGGTCCTTGTTAAACGTGCAGGTTCATCTTAACGAATTAAATTGTTTTTTCTGAGCTCAGATCTACTGTGTACTTTTATTATTCATGTGATTAAGGAATTTAAAGGTGAGAGTCTTTATGTTCAAGATAAGTGTGATGATAAAGAAAGAAATGTAACTAAAATCTGAACTACTCAGTATAGTTAATAAAAAAGTAGAGGGACAGAACTATCACCAATAATTTTCATCTTTAATAACTCTTTAGACAGCCATGGAGATTTTTGCTTTGTTCTCTGCTTTTTAGATTTCCTTTTATCAAAAAGTTCTCCATAATCTCACATCTGCAGTTTTAGATCAGTGCTCAGATTTGCCATGCAATTCGAAATCACAGATTTAAATGACTACGTTCAAATTCAAATTTATTACAAAGAATAATTTTAGAGAAAAAAAATACATACAGTAGATCTAGCAAGAAAAAGTTCAAACAGACCTAAAGGAAAGACAAATTAGAAGAAATTACGTGGAACAATCTAAAATAAATGTAAATTAGAAATGTGTGGATGTGGCATGCAAGCCAGACGAATAGAAAAAAGCGGCCAGCAGCCATGCTGTTTGTGCATGAGCAGGGAGCCATGTGTATGAGCTAACGTCTTAATTGGTGTGAATGGCAACGTCCGCTACCTGACCAGAATCATTAATCAGAGCGGATGAGAGCTGGAGGGTGTCAGCCTCTCTCTCTCTCACACACACACACACACACACATACAAGCATAATTCTGCAGTTACAGCTGTGACTGTCACACTCTGGTACTCTGTAATACCAGCAAAGGCCAGAAGAGACGATATGCTAATTAAGAAACATAGTCACAGACAGCATGGTCATGTGTGGGTTAACCATATCAACATAGTTATATAATAGCTAAATAAATAACACCAAAATATGTTTCACAAAGATTTAAGAAATGTCTACATAACATTATAAGCTGAATGGCATAAATGCAGTTCTTACATTAGATCCATGTAGTGTGCATTTACATATTTTATGAATATTTTAAATAACTGCGCAGCAATTAAAATGTTATTAGCATATTTAAAAATGATTGTGAATTCATTGAATTCAATCTGTATGCATCAATCTTTATACATATTTATTATAAATGCACAAATACAACAGAAATAAATAAATTATACCTTTAGGGCTTTAGTTTAGTTCTGGCTGAAGTAAAGCTATTTCTGTGTTTGTATTATTTTTATGAACATAATAGGTTCTCTACTTGTTTGTCTGACCCGACTGAAAGCAGAAGTCTGTTTAATAATGATTGCAGCGACGATAATCTTGCATCAGCTGCATGCTGCTTGGGCTCGGACTCAAATTCAGCAGAATTCCACAAATTCAATTGGCAGAAGACTTTGAATGGTTTATAGAAGTGGGTCAATCTAATCTCTGAGTTTACTGGTACTCTGCTGAGCTGAGGGCACAAACATGTGGCACTCAGGAATCTAATCATGCAAATCTAAGGTAGAGCAGAAGGCACAGGTCACTGAAAGCAAACACCAGACTACATGTTTCCTAATATGTGCCAACAGAATTTTAATGTTGCACCAAATATATCTCATAGTGTGCATATTTACTTTGAATGGCTGTGATATGTATAACACAAAATGCACGATTCACAAAAATAATAAATGCATTTTTAAAACAATTGTGTTGTATAATAATTATAATACATGTTATTACAATAAGTATATGTTATAATACTATATTGGTTTTTAAAGCCTTAGTGGAGCTATTAATGACTCTAAAACTGTCAGAACATATTGCTCTGCTTTTTTTGACACCACACATTCTAGTTAATGAACCTGCTTAAATAAACAGTGTTAGGTGAGCAGCATATGGTAATATGGTTTTACACTTTCTCTCTCTTCTCACGGTATATGTCTATGGAATTACAATTATGGAAACCCCTGTGTATGGTGTTTGACGGTGTGTGATCATTCATATAGTGTGTAACTAAGACATTATGAACGTTACAAACAGAAACAGCATTATAGGAAAGATTATAATACTAGCACCTAATGAGAATAATAGGCCACTGATTACATTACATTACATAGTTTTGATGATGTAATTTAAAGTGCCTCTATTATGGGCTGTGAAAGGTTCTTGTTTTGGCTGGCATGCATACAAGGTCAAAAAACACTTTAATTTTCAATTTCATGTGTGTTTGTGAGCTTTTTTAACGCTCCAAAAGAGGCTGAAAAGTTGATTCAAACTTAAAATGTGCTTATTTAAATCCAGATGCCAACTTTTTTTGGTCTATGGGACTGTTGTGGTCTGTTGCTTATATAGGTCTTTTTTCATTCTCTCTTGCACGTGTTTCAGATTGCCCTTGAGGACTGTCATTCCCACAATGCTGTGCAAACCCTCAGCACTTACCACCACAAAGTGCTGGCCTCGTTGGCCCGGATCATGACTTCCTCTGGATGCTCCTTTTTCCCCCACTTTTGTTGTGCTCTTTCATTCTCTTCGTCCTCATCTTCCTCAGGTCACTACTCTTGATGGAGGAAGAGAGTGTCGCCCCAAGGCCTGACGGCTTCTTTCCTTCTGTGTTTTACATCTCCTGCTCTTGCCGTTGTTCTATTAGTTGCTGGCCGTAGGGCAGAGGGCCAGAGAGGAGGTCACTCCGACTGTTGCCTTTTTCGCAGGCTATTCAGAGAGTGCTATTAAAGGTGACACAAAAGCGTGTTTGTGTCAGCGGACTCGTTTGCAGTCTTCATTTCCTCCGTCTCTCAGTGTTTGCCCCACTTCCTGTGGCTCTCTGGGAAGAACTGAAGGGCATGTTCTTTCGGTGGGTGTACAGTGTGAAAAAGCCGCCTGCATTTGTGTGACTGGGTTATTTTCTGTACTTCCTGTTCTGTCTGATAGAGTTTAGGCTGAATAGTTTAGTTTAGTCAATTCCATCTGACTCAACCACCATCTTGAATTATAGATAAACCAAATGCAGAGGCTTTTATTAAATAGTTCTAAATACTTTGCAATAGCCTAGTATGTTGTTTTATTCTTATTTGTTTTATATTCAATCCACTTTAAATTGGCTTTCCTTTTTTGTAAATATTTTCCTATATTTTTTAGAACAAAAACTGGCTTTCAATACAGTGAGCTGTAAATATTATAGCTACTAATATCCTACAACTTCAATCCAGGCTGTTAAAAAAAAAAAAAAAAAGCCTTATCCCGTGACCTTTGTTTGTCCTGGAAAACTGCTGATGAAGAGTTGCGTTGTGCTTAATCTTCCCCTAATCTATCACAGAGGGACTTTTGCATTAGAGGAAATGCTGTGCGAGACATTCTAAGAGACTGAACTTCAAGGAAAAACATAAATCCACCAGGTGTTCCTGAATCACCACTGCACTTGCGTTTCTGTTGCTAACAGTGTTCTATCCATTCCACTATATTGACTTTCCATTAATCATGCTAATCCCTAGAGCTGATGTTATCAACTACAAGCTAAATGAAGCGCATTCAACAAAGTATATGTGGGTCAAAGGTCACTGACAGCTCTGTCAATTATTTTCGGAAGCCTACATTGTTTCCTTATGCAAGTATAGCTATTTGAGGTACAGTATGAGACAGTGGAAAGAAAACAAGTTTGAAGACATCCAAATGAGAATATCCACAGTGCAATGTACCATACTGATAAATATACTGAATGAGTGAAAACTAGAAAGCATATAAAACTCAGTGTCAAAAGAGCACATTATCAGGCTGTACTGTGGAGGAAGTGATGAAGTGACAGACACACTGTGACTGTATACACTAGACGTGCTACAGTCACCTGTCTCCGGTCTGAATCTCGCTCTGCTCAACACTCACACAGCAGGCAGCTGATCGACAGCCATTACACACCTCTGCAAACATGCCCCATATTCTTCCCTCAGTGCTTCTGTTTCTCCTCTAGCTCTCTCACTCTTTATTTTTTATTTTTTTATACACTCTATTGTCTGATCAAAATTAACCCTATATTTTATACACTACCATTCACAAATATAACTGGAAATTTTATTTTAAAAATAATAATGAGCCTGTCAAAGTATGAGTTTGCCTTCGTCTTTTCCCTCTGTTCTATATATCACACGTCCGTCATTATAATAATCTGCCCTTTCAAATTAACACCTGGATCCATCAGAAAATGTGAAGCAGATGTGGCATAATGATACAGCTCTCTGTCAGACCAGCACTTCACTATTGTGACAACACTTTCTTCTATCTGCTCTCCACCCTCATTAACCTCACTGGCAGTAAACCACCCCTCCGTCTCAATTCATCTCAGCTTCTGTGCAGGACAGTTAGTGGGGAAAGGGCTCCTGTCCTTCTGCTGTGCTCCACTGAGCTCCACTCGTTGGTGTTTTACAGTGTGACTCAGAGACTTACTCCTAACAGTTTCTGTGTTTGATGTGTCCCTGCCTGTTTGACCTTGTCTTTCTAGGTCTACAGGCAGTGAAAGCATTTAACTTCCACATCCATGTGTGTTTCTCCATCTCCCAGGGGTTCAAATCATTTTTTTTTTTTCAAGGTTAAAAACTGATGATGTGTCATGTCACCAGCAGAGAGCCTGCAATAAAGAAAACAAAAAGGTATTCATCCTTATATTGAACAATACCAACTGTTGCTGTTTACAAATAATTTATTCTATGGTTGCTGTTTTAAAATGTATTGAGTTAAGATCTAATACTAAGGCTTTTTTAATGCTCCTGAAAGTCAACATGAAATGGAAGATGTGATTGTCTTTTTCCCCTGTTGTTGGGTGGAAATTAGTAAAACACTTCCTAATTGTTGGACGATAATGCAACTTTATGTAGTTTTGCATATTTTTGTGACCGCAGCCCCCTACAATTACTCGGAATACATTCTTGTAAATATACAAGATCACAGTGGATAGCTGTACACATTCATTTGTTTCTGCTGTAAAGCAATCCACCCTTTTTGCGGATTTTAATACCTGCTTACAAAAAGATTAATCCTTTTTGATTTGCAGTTAAACTAAATAAAAAGAAAAAGATTTAAAACCTAAAACTTTACAGGACGTTTACCTTCAATTAGAGCTGTGTTACACACTGCATGAAATGTGTTCTAAAATCCATAATAGCGGCACTTTAAAAAGAGGTTTGTTTTTCCCCCCAAATAAACATTTTTATTTAATATATCTTTTGTTTATTATTATATTTATAATTCATTTTGCTTTGTTTTTGCATTTATTGTAACTGGTCAAACAAAATATCTTAGAAGGCATAATATAGATATTGAAGACCAAGCCTCACATACTGTATGTGATGCCTTACTCTGCTGCATCCATATGCAGCTCTCTAGGATCTAATATTTGACTAAACAAAAAAGACAGAAGGAAAGGGGGATTACAGGAAGACAGCGAGGAGGAAAATGGAAGGAGACAAGGGAAGGGAAGAAAAAGCATTTTTAATGAAGAGAGCATGGAAAATTGCTTTCATGTCAGTCTTCATTCTCCACTGAATCTCTAAAATCAAGCCTGCCATGCATCTTGAACATAATTAAAAACAGATTGGATCATGCTGCAATCTGTCATTTTCAGCAGACTGAGGTGATTTGCTGATATTTGTGAGAAATTGACAACATGTAACCACTGTAATCAGTTTATCATTCCCTGTATCGGTGTATTAAACACATTCTGCTCCTGTACACCTGCGGTGCTTTGTACAATCCAGCTTTAATGGTGGGAATCTTTAAACACTTCCTGTGTAATGCAAGCAAAGGCACACTTGAAGCTCCAGGCTGTGTCTTTGGTCTTGCAGTGTAAAGTTTTTCCAGCGTTCTTTGGAGAGAAAGACCTTCAAGCTCAAAAAATCAATCCCACCTGACATCGGGAGAGGAAATGGGAGTCTTGCGATGTCACACTTTGATTGCTATCTGCAGAGAGCCATGCTCCTTCCCAGGAATGATCGATAGAGATCTATAAAAAAATGAGCATTCAAATGCACTTACACGCTCCTTCAACAAGACAAATACAGCACACAGGAAGGGAAATGCTTTAAAACTTCAGCATTCACTGATTAATACTAGACATTATGTGTTGTTTTTGACCCAGACTGAAAATATATTGTTTTCCTGCTGCTGTTTCTATAATATAAGACCAAAAATAAGATATGATGCCATTCCGATTTTATATAAAACATGCCATTCTGCATATAAATAGCTGTATAAAAATGCCTTACTCAATAAACACACATGATCTAACACAGTGGATCTCAGTTGTTGACTCTAGAAATTTAAAATATAAAAAAAGCATTTCTATGTTTTGTTTTCATTTCAGAATTAATATGAAAATTATTCATATGAGTAGTAATAATATAAAATTAATTTAAAATTAAAATTACTTTCCATTTAGCAAAATTTTACTTTCCATTTAGTCACTCCCTTGAAGCATGGGACTATCTAATATCCTTTAAACCCTTACTGTTACCCTGAACCAATAGCATAGTATATCAGTAATACTAAAATCAGACTGTTATGTGAGTATTATTAATGTTGTAAGCAGTAAGGCTGAATTTTATCGGTTTTGAATGTCCCTACACCATAGCAGATGGTAGAAAAGTGTGTTTATTTGATTATTTATTAATTTTTTTAAACCATTAAGGAAAGACAACATAACTTTGAACAAGCCTCCAAACTGAACATTAAAATAATCTCTGTAATCTAAAAAGGCGCTGTTCTTCACGAACTAGGCAGTTATCCTCAGTAATGCATGACCATATTGTACTAATTTCTGTGTAAATCCCCTCAATCGTTCACCTGGAGGAAAACAAGAGTAGCAGGGGGGAGAGGTCTGCCCCAGGGCACATGTCTCCTGATGACATGATCCCCAGAGGCCGTTAGGGAATGAAGAGGGAATATTCTGTTTCCCTCCGATAGAGCCTTTAAAATATTCAGTGTGAGAGTCCTCGTTTGCACTTTTTCTCGCTCTCCTGTCTTTTTCTCTCTGGGTCCTTGTGGCTTTCTCTTCATCAGTAATAGACTCCTGGTGTCACCGCTGCAGCTCTCAGCATGGGGCTAATGCAGAGATGGAGCTGTCACTGGGACAGACCAGCCACTGCAAATGACATACATTGTTCACCCCCCATCCGTATAACACCCCCGTACAGTCTGCAACAACCAACCCATCTCAACCACTGCTGAACACAGCCAGTGTCATACTAGACAGAACATTACAGATACAGAATCACAATTGTTTATCCCACAAAAGTAAACTAAAATGTCCTTAAAATTTGATATTGACATTTTAATACAATTTCAATGAACTGCATAGGCTCAGAAATTTGCTAAAAAAAAGTTCTTCATTGATGTATGGCTTGTTAGGATAGTACAGTATAACCAATATTTGCCTGAGGTACGATTATTTAAAAACTGGAATCTGAGGGTGCTAAAAAATCTAAATGTTGAGAAAACTGCCTTATATTTGTCCAACTGAAGTTCTTACCAATGCATATTACAAATCTAAAATTAGGTTTTGACATATTTACTGTTTTTGTGATTTTATGATTTTGTCCTACATTTACAAAACATATTTATTAAACATGATCTTAATATTCTAATGATATTTGGAAAAGTCAATCATTTTGACCCGTACGATGCAGTTTTGGCTATTGTTACAAATATACCTGTGCTACTTAAAACTGGTTTTGTGAAAAATGATGTGTAATTAAGAGTTTCCACCGTTAAAACAAGATACCTTCTGATGTTCATTCATCATTATTTATTGCTATAAAAAAAAGAAAGATTGGTTCACATGCTTCTTGAACTGAGGTGCTAGTGAACTGTCATGACACATTAAAGAGCCACAAAACAGTATTAATTGTTGGAAATTCTTTAAAAGAAATTTTAAAGCTAAATTAAAATAAATTGACATGCAAATATATTAAAACAAAGGATGGATGGATGGATGGATGGATGAATAAATGAATGATGGATGGATGGATAAGTGGATGAATGAATGATTTGATCAATGTACGGTTGGATAGTTAAATAGGTGGGTGGATAAATCAATGGATGAAAATACTAAATTATTTTTGGATCAGGATGGATGAAAACTTAATTGAATGCACTGACTATTGGAATTTAGAAATCTCCTCTTCCTGTCATTTCTATTCATAGTTTAGAATGAGTATGAGCTAGTTTTATCTCCATTTCCAATCCAAACTCTAATCGAAAACTCATCGCAGCTTAACATTAGGTTCTCTATCATTAAACACAAGCTTCAATTACAATCAAATTTGGCACAGCTTTCCATTTCCCTCTCTGAGCAATATGAGCAATGCAAAATAATCCCCACGACTTCATAACAAATTCATAGTATCATGTACTGACCAGACAGCAGAAGTCTTTACACTCTCTGGAAACATGATCTTGTGACCTTTTTCTGAGCTTATATTCTCAAATCATTGCTACGCTGTTGCTGCTGACCTCACGCAGGTGCAGCAATAAAAAGGCCTTATGACTTTAAATGCTTCATGATTGACTTTATTCACCACTTGGTAAGCCAATAGAATATAAATGGAGCATTCCATTTCATGGAAATCAACAATGAATGAAAGACGTGCAAATTATTACGTTCATACTTAACTCCAGTATACAGTATATATACAGTATGTTTATGTTGTTGCAAATGTGCGATAGATTTTGTTCACCATCTAAAAAGAGAACAGGCAGGTCACTTTATTCAGTGGATTAGCCAAAGCTTGTGTGTTAGCCAAACTGTTTCATAACTGTCTTGTCATTGTGAATTAAAATAAACTGAAGACAGTATTTATGCATTTTTGTTGTACATTTTCTGATTAGCTAGGTACAGAGACATTTATAGTCACAAGAGTCATTCTGAATAAGGCTGATTAGCACCTGCATCGTGTTGATGCTTGAGATTCATTAGAAATTCAGATTTCTGTGATTAGTCTAGCACCTCTGCATTAATGCCATACATAGACCCATTCTATATTAATCCTCGTCTCATGCTTAAATATCTCCCCATCTATCTTCACCTAGCATTTCATTTGGATTTCTGCAAGCTTAAAAAAAGTTGATCCATCAGATTTACAAATCACATGCATTCATCGTGCAGCCATGGATCGCTGAACTACCCTTGAGATTGACAAGATAATACTTCTGATATCATGTCTAAGCACTTAAATGTGTCCTCAGGGGCATGAAAACAACATTCCCAACAAAAGTAATGTCAAAAACTCCATGAAATAACTGTGTTGATTTCATGTATTTTTTTGTGGTTAATAGCATTTTGTTTATGCAACAGCCACTGCAAGTATTAATAATAATAATTGTTTTTATTTAGCAGCTTTAAGTCCAACAATTATTATTATTAAATAGAATACATTAACAACAAAATACACACAAACAACAACGAAATCAGAAGTAAACTAACAACTAAAAAGTGTGTATTAGAAATATGTGGCTTTATATAAAACACTAATGGACTGACACAAGTCACAAAATTCACATCATTATGATCTCTAAAATGAAAAGATGTACATTTTTACAGCTCTACTACCATTACAGGTGAATTTTAAACAGATTTTACATATTTTTTGCATTAGTGAAGAAATGCATTGAACAACAACTATTCAATGTGTCTGAACTTGTCAGAATTACAAGCACATCAGCCTCTCCTTAGTCTGACACTTGTACAAATGCAAATGTTCTTTTTTAATCAGTTGAAAGTGATTACCCACTACCTGCTCCTGACATCCCATAATTACCACAAGCCCCATTAAGAAGAACCAGGCGCACATCCATAATGGAGCTTATGGGGACCGTTCCAACTGTGAAGCATTTTCCAAAGAGCAGGCGAAGTAAGGGTCTTTGTCGGTTTGCAGTCTTAATTGCCGGGCTCATCAGTCAGCTCTATTTTGGGTTCGCTCTTGCATTATTAGCATATTTACATACCCAGGCATTCAGCATGAGCTGGCTACAATGGCCCCAGCCCTTGACCCTTTGGCCCTCCTGTTTGATACAAGTAAACAACATTTGTATCCACATATTGTTTGTATGTATTTTTAATGTCCAAATATGTTAATCTATCCAAGTCATTTTTTAATTCTTGACTCTTTCTGCAGGTTACATCATTACACCAGTTTGGGCAGGTCCTAATATGTAAATTATAAAAGCATTAATTCAATAACAAAACAAGTGACTGTCTATAGGTGTAAATCATTAAATTATTGATTCAACTGATTAATTACAATATTCAGGGATTTAACAAAAACTTTGAGTGTCAGTGAATCATTCGCTCAATCGATTTGTTCAAAATGCTAATCTATTAACAAAACAGGTGAATGTCTTCTGTGCAAATCGAGTTAGTCATTCAGCCGATTCATGAAAACTTCTGAACAAAACAATGAGTGAGTCATTGAATCATTCATTTAAATGATTCATTCAAAAGCGCTAATTCATTCAGTAAATGCTACTGTTTTTTTAAAACACACAAAACTGTTCTGGCCTATGTTAGCTGTCACTATAATAGCTATTTTTTGGCCCCTAATTTTCATAGATATAAAACAACAAGAACGGTCTTGGCTCTTCAAGCACCTCCAGGAGATCCAAAAGTGCCATAACCAGCACAGAACCCAGCTGCGCCTTTTTCAAGATGGCTGGCGAAAGATTGGGATCCTTTGTTTTGTTTTTTTCCTCCTTGGCTGTGTGGAGACAGTTTGAACCCAGCTGTTTGAGAGTGAGTCACATATACATATTTATGGCCATCTGTTTGTGCAGAAAACAAAAGAAAACGCAAGGCATTTCCAGACATCATTGTGCCTTTGAGTGAAAGCTGGAACGAGCGTCCTCTGGAATGTTCTCTAAACATGACTAAAGCTTGTATCTCTCCAAATACGCAACTTTTAGCCTTGATCGTTCATGAAAAGGAGAAAATACCGCCATTTGAAGCAAAAGGGCTTACGGTTTCGACCGACACCTATATGCTTTCTCGGCATTCTTGACATCGACTCTTTTTTCCACATGCGTAAAGTGCCAAAAGGAGAGCGTTTGGCATGTAGCAGAACTGAAAAAAGGAAGGCTTCTCAACTCAGCATGCTGACAGTGGCTAATTTATCTGTCACGTCGGAGGCATATGCTGCAATTAGAGTCATTTTCTCACACACATTGTTCAGTGCTGCTGTGGGTAGTTTGCATGCTTTGAGCGTCGCCTGCACTATGACAAAAGCGCGCATTAGGGTGCATTATGGCATTAATGAGTTCTCATCCCGTCTCCGTCATAGTAGGAGAAGATTGAGGTCACGAGTGAAACTGTCCCTTAAATTAAGGGCCATTAAAACTCCCCTGCAGCAAAAATAAAGCATTAGTTGTCTTGATGAAACAAAGACAGTTTCTTTGCTAACAGACTAAGCATAAGACGGCGATGAGTTATTAACTCTGTGTTGTGTGTCTCAACTATTAATAGAGTAGTAGAGAGTTTAATGTCAGGTGGTTGTCCATTAGGGACGTTGTTGGTTTCCAATCCCTACTCAATCTCATGAACGTGCATTTAAACAGTACGCCAAATAGAAATTAAATCCTGTTGGCACAACAACAAATATTGTATCCTATCCATGCGAAAACTGCATAAAGCGCACAATACGTATGTGTCATATCATCACCGAATTAAATGTTTTTACGCATGAGTTTTCGGTTTTAGTACTATTTATACGCATTTTCATGAGACTGGGCTCAGTAAGCACTAGACATGCCTAAAATATGAATGATAATGCAAAAAGTTGCATTTATCAGGTTTTGTAAAATTTCTTGTGTCAGAGCTAAACACGTGACATCAGTGCAATGCCTAATGCCACATGAACACATAGAAGACCCAATTTGTAAATCTACAAGGAAGACACAGAAGTGCTGTCTTCTATTACAGAGCTATATGTAGCCTACCTGTGGATAGTGTAAATGAGAGACTGATGGGGTGATTTTCCCCTGAGATATCCTCCCAGATGTGTATCATCCCTTGATGCCATCCTCAGAATAATAGCCTACTACTAAGGATACTCAGATGATCTCATTTTACTTCTCTTTATGCTTTTCTTTTTATTCTGTATCACCTAACTATTGCATTCATTAGTGATTGTACTTTTCAAAATTTCAATTTTGTCATCATCTACTCATCTCATCTCATTTACTCGTTTTTCTTTTGTGAAACAAAGATATGCTGTTTTTGTCTATGTAATGTGGTTTGTAATTTATGACAAAATTAAAATTTTGGGGTGAATCATCTCTGTAACATTTTTGCACCAGTAAGCGACCTCTTTCATTTACCTCGTACTAATAGTATTATTCTATAGTAAAAACTGACAGCTTTTCCTTCACTATTTTTCTCAGTCTAATAATTAGATTTCTACTTCTTTCTAAGACACACACGTCATGGTCTTGTTCGGCTCATGGTTTTGTGATCATTGAATCGTATGCATCATTTTTTTGCCTGTTCTTTGGGTTCTGTTGTCTAGTTGGAGGTTTATTCTACGCCGCCGCCTTCCAATTTTAACTCTGAATGGAGCTGATTTGTTGGCATTTGTCTTCATGAGAAAGACGTGGCCTTGTTTTTTCAATTGCATGGATGACACAATCAAATGCATCAATGTTTCCCCACAGAGTTGAACGGTTAATGGATGATTCATTTCGAGAAACAACATTTCTATCAAAATCATGGCTGGCTTGATACTGCCAAACAATTCAGCTGTGTCACCTTGACATTGAACCAAAGTCTAGTAAACGGACAATTGAGACACATAAAAATGGCTTTGAAAGCATGGAAGCATAAACTGACTGTTTATATCAGTCTCAGCACAGTAAACCTGTTTTCTTTTCAGAATTTTTGCTTTCCATGATTATAGTCAGATTCAGTGGCTATCAGTGCAGTCTGGCTGTGTTTCTTTATCTACATTCTTCGCTACTGAAATCCCCGAAACAATTTACACATAAATGTATCAAATAAATATTTTCAATAAATCTTTATTGGTTAAATTCACCTCAAGGTGGGAGTGCGTTAACCTCTATGTTTCAAAAGTTCTAAGCAGACTAAGGAAAGTGTTCCTTTTGGTTTGTTTTTGTATTATTTGTTACAGTGATAAGATTACAGATGTCATACGCTAATGTCCTTATGTGGGTAGAAACTGAAAGTTTACTTTTGATGTGTGTGAGTGTGTGATAATGTTGGCCTGGCACATGTTTTGCTGTTGAAACACAATGCCAGCTGAGTTTGAATGATATCCTTGTGACAGTGCCTCTCTTTCTGTCTCACAGCTTCAATCTGTGATATTTATGAGCATGTTAGAGCAGGATAATACCCTTTACATCTCTTATTCTTTGCTGATTGTCAGTTTTTGTAACCAAAGGAGAAACAGATTTTTGTGAGGTATAGGAGGCATGTTATTCAAAGCATTCACTGTATTTCTCAAAGCAGTGAGCTGACAGGCTAATAAAATGATGTTAGAGGGATAGTTGACACAAAAATAAAATTATGTCATCATTTATGCACCTTCATTTTTTTCACGTTTAAAGTAGATTTAATTTTGTTAACCTGTGTGGAAAAGAGTGGTATGGAAGCCTGCTTCGCCCTTCGAAAAAAAATGGAAAAAAAATGTATAGCAATAGATCGTAAAATTTATTTGACTGTGAAAATATTCTCAAAAGATTATTTAAAGAGCTATTTTTGTGTTAAACAAGAAAGCATCAAGTAGACATTATTGTGGCTATTTTACTTGATTTGTTCCACAAAAGTCAGTCATTCAGGTTTAAGCAAACATTTTGTTTGGTAAACTATCTTTTTAATATAATCATTATTATTCAATTCAATTATACCCTGAAGAAGAAGCTAAATCTGAAATGTCTGATTCGTTCAGGAATTAAGTAAATGGCTCTTTTTATAGTTCACATGATTCATTCATTCTAAACACCGCTGTGTTGCTCGGAGACGGACAACAGTTCTGTTATGGCTTTATGTTCTCTGCTAAATTGAGCACAAAAAATATATTGTGTTGAAAATCTAACACAATATCAACTTATATAATGAACTGAATAAAATCACAGTCTGCACGTCAGGACAAAAGTTCCACGATATTGCTCTCGCTGCTTGTGTGATATTGCTTAGGCTATATGGTATAAATATTATAAAGAAATATTAGAGATGAGACATATATATTTTTTTCTCCCCAATATATTGAATTTTACGGCATATAGTAACTGCATTTATGTAGTTTTTGCCCTGCATCATATTTGTCAACAGTCAACTACTGTAGGTTTATATAAGATGTAAGATACAGGTCTGGGAGCGGGGTCAATGAATCAATTAGCTCTGAGGCGTTAAACTGACACCCCTAATTCTGAGACAGTGTTACACTGTGAGGCTGACAGTCGTACTGAGATATATAAAGTAAAGATTTAACGGTTTTAGCTAAGTAAATAATGCCACCATTATGGTGCACCATCCCTTTAAGAAGGCAATATCTTATGTTTTCAAACTTTCTTTTGAAGAATTTCTGCATGCTGTAAGCAGCACAATCAGCATGCATGTGACCTTGATTCATTCATTATTTCCAGAGGTAAATGTCTTCCTCCCACACCAGCTGTGCTAGAGAGCGTGACCTTGACTGGGAGAAGGTCGAGCCCCAGTCTTCTTTGTCGACTCCATATCACGAGCCTCTATGTATGCTAAAGCACATTGCACATATGTATGTTTTTAGTCTTTTAGGCAGAAAGGTCATGAGTGCAGCATTTGTGAAAAATTAATTCTGGGGTTTCCAGAGGTCGCCAGATCACCTGAATGAATGAAGCAGCTGTCAAACTAAATGAAGCAGTCTACAGTATCTTTCAGGCTACATCTACAATAATCCAGATTCATTTGAAAACAGCCTTATCACTTCAATGCTTTGTCGATCCACACTATCATTTTCATTTTCAACAATACACATACATGCATTATGTAAACAAATTGTTTTGATTTTGGGTGTGATTAATCGTGATTAATCATTTGACATTTATTATTCAATACTTATCCAGAAAATCATGAACAACTGGAAAAGGTGTGGGGCTTTTAAATATTGCTGCCCAAAAATGAAGGTGTCTTCAAAAAGCTTCTTTTTTAGCAGGACTAAAAGCTTGTCTCGGTGTGTACAGAGGGCTAAAAAAGAGAATGATGTATCCAGATGTTATGTAGACATAACTTAATACACACTGTACTCGAAGTCTCTAAAGCTAATCTTTAGGAGAAAACTCTCTCTCTCTCTCATTATCTTTCTACCTCTCTCTTTCTTTCTCTCACTGTCTCACCTAGACCATCTGTCACCCTCCTTTGTCTGTCTTTCTGCTGTCTGTAAATGAGAGGCTGTTCCTGACAGCCATACTCTCACCTTATTTCCCTTGTTTCCTCCCTGTTCCCTCTCTTTTTTCATCCCTCTCTTTAGCAAGTCTCTCTGTCCCTGTGAAAAGCAGAACACAAGCTTTATCAGGTTATTAAGTACACGGTGTGCAGGAGGAACTGATGGGACCTGTACCCTAACAATGAAAACGGGTCAGAAGATGAGTCACTGGTGGAGGCGATTCAATTAGGACCTGGCGGTATGTCCACCATTCACTTTATAATAGAGCCGCTAACAAACTCCTCCTGCCTGGCCAGATAAAGGCCAAGAGCGTTGCCTTTTGTTAGACTTCCATCGGAGGCTCCTTCTGATAGGCCTCCAGATGCCCCAGTCACCTAAATTGAATACCCCCCATTCTCCTCGGGGGTTTCAGTGCAAAATAGCAATTTCCGTTGGCTCGTTGCACTTCGTCCTTCCATCTCTCCCCTGCTTTCTTTCTGACGCGCACCCGCAAATTTCATTAAGGGCTCCTCTAGTACATTACCCAGCGAGCAAATCAAATTGTCGTTCTCCGGAGGCTGGAGCGGGGTTAAATGAGCCTTTCAGAAGAGTTTGGCCAGGGTGGGCGCTTATTAGCTCTGCCAGGCGGCACACTTCTCCTTGGTGTGCCCTTTAGACCCCAGGACCCTCCACATGCCTGCACTGCATCTTTTCTCTGCCTCGTACATAGCCACTGCACCACAGTATTCAATTCAATTGCTCTTTGTAATAGAAAGAGAAGGAGAGAAAGAGCGCTCAAATTTTTTATTTTTTTTTTTGTCTATCCCTATTCTCTTTTTTTCTCTCTTTTCTACATGTTTTCTCTCTAAAAGGGTTTTTCGAGCTGCAAGCACTTTAGTTGTCATTTTATTGTGGGTGTGTCATTTTCAGATTTTTTTTATTTTATTCTTTGCACTTTCTAAAAGGAATACCTACAATTGCCAAAATTAACAAAATCTTATTTTTAGGACACAAAATGTTTAAATTAGTATTTACATAATGATTAATAAATGTAATTTTAAAATATGAATATATAATAATATAACGTATTATACAATATAACGGAACATAATATAATGCAACTTCATATAGTATTTGCTTTTTTTAGGAGACCACACACACATTTAATTAATGGAGTGTAGCACTTGTATAGCCAAGAGAGAACATAGCAAACTGAGAAATCCTTTAGTGCTCTGAAACACAGGTGGGCTTTTAACCCACCAAGCGTGCTGACAGACTGCTTCAAGAAACCACGACATGGAGACTCAAGGGCAGTGGACCACACAGAATGCCTTAAGCGTTCACCAGCAAGCATGAGTTGTGTCTCATGAACCAAACCGGGAGTTTTTCTTTTTGCTTGTTCAAGGGCGCAAGTGCTTCTAAGATCTTACACGTCTTACGTTTTCAGTCAGGTGGAGAGGAAAAGTGTGGGGAGACTATTTCAGTGGTTGTAAAATGAGGGTCACAGCTGACCATGTGCCCACATTGCAGAAATCTTATTCCAGCTTTATTACTGGTCACGGGATAAAAACAGCCAAATAATCTACCCTTTTAGTCAGAAATGTGGAAGAATTATGTGAAAAATTTGGATTTTTTAAAAGCTATTTGTACAAAAAGCAAAAGCAGTATTATTGTATATTATTTAATATATATATATTATACTGTATACATTATATTTAAATAAAAAAAATCACATTATTATTGCTATTCTTATCAAAGAAATTCCTTAATTCCTAAGTCCTTAATTATTCTAAGTTTGTGAAATATTATTTTAAGTATTATTTTCATTTTAACTAACCTCTGCAATGCTCGTTGCTAGGCAGTTGCTATGGCAAGTCAATACAGCCCACCCCCAGGTTTTCATGATATCTCCTCCCTAGATATGGCTTGTGTCCAGTATTAATTTTAGATTCCTCTTATGACACATATTCTATGTCCTGTGTTAATAATTAGCATTCTGAAATGGCCTACGCTGTCCATTTGTAGTTATTAACAATATGAGATGGTGAAAGGTGAAAATTAATGTTATAGGCCCTTGGACAGTACTTTCTTTGGATTGCATTCGATTTGTAAATGTGTGTGTTACATTCCCTTGTGTCCTGTGTACAGGATCATGTCGTGAAACCCCAACCGCAGATTCTGGGATCTGGCTGCTCACCCCCATTAGCGGGTCAGAGACCCCTGAGGAGGTAATACTATAATTGGTTTAATGGTAAAAAAAGGGAGGGGGGTCACTCACTGGAATAATTATGGGATTGAGTTTCACACCACATTAGCTTTAGAGGTGCTGGTGTCACCAAAATGGCAGTCCCAGACCAGGACAAATAAATAAATGTGTCAAATCTGCAGAGTACTGACAGACAGAAACACACTCACCCAGAAATTTGCTCTCAGAGACAAGAATTATACATCTGAGGAGCTGTTTTTGGTCTCAAAAAGCCTCTTAAACCTTGACTGTAAAGCCTAACACAATAAACCACATAAATAAGGACTTAGACAACACATTGAGTTTAATACTCTTGAATTTGCTTTAATGCAAGCTGAATCAACAATAAACATAAGAGTTAAGCAGCGAGCAAACATGGGCAGAGTACTCCCGCTGGGAACTGACTCCCGCGTAAAATCATTTCGGCACAAAAGTGAAGTTTTATTCCATGCTGGATTTACATAAAACCATGTTTTAACTCGAGGTCTCTTTGATCAAACTGTCTGGCACAACAAGCCATCAAGCTCTAAATAAACAGCCCCCAGAGAGCAAAACGCAATGAATGTCTTCCATTTATCTAGTCGCCTTCCAAAGTGGAAAATCTGACATTTCCAGGTGTTGGCTGTTTATATACTCAAACGAAAAGACAGAGACATATAAGAGGAACGCACCCGTACATACTGCCACAGTTTAGTCTTTTCCAACATTTAACGTGGTGTGTGGCAACCATTTTGTTTAGTTTGTCCTGCGCTTGAAATGTCAGCGAAATGTCAGCTGTTGAAAATGCATGAGTGATGGGATGGGGAGGTGTTTGTCTCCATATTTACATTAGATGGGTTCTCTCTTCCATGCTTCCCCTTGAGGCACTTGCAACAGGGTTTTTTTTTTTAGGGGGCGGATCTGGAAAGATCAGTGTTGCCGTTTACAGAGCCGCTCGGTTGTAACTGAATTAGAAGCCCCCTCTCCACCTAAACAGGATTGGTTGGTGTGTTTTAAAAATGCAAACTCCACACTTTTAAAGTAATTGCCCATAGAATCTAGTTAACCAGGCTGAGTGACTTTCCCCTTAATGGAGGTGGGGTTGCAAACGTAAGGCCTTGCTAATGGGTATTGAGTAATGCTGAGCGTTTTTAGTACCGAGAGTAACCCAGCCAAGTCAGCTGTGTCCAACTTAGATTTTCTCATAGTGCAATCACAGCTGGACAATTTCATTGAGTACTGATGGGGGAAAAAAAACTTGTAATTGGTGCTTGCGTTCGCAGATTCACTGCTATGGTGCTAGTGTTTTCTTTTGCAGTTGCTACAGTGTTTTTAGTGGTTGCCAGGTTGTTGCTAGGGTGTTCTGGTTAATTGATCTAGCCCAAGTCGAAATAATACACCTCCATATGATATGACTTCTTCAATGTTGATGGGATTATGTATACATTTTCATTTATGTATACATTACAAGCAACAAAAACATGTTTTATTCTTTTAGTTAACTATAGGCTAAGTCTACCTGACTAATATTTTAAGTTGACGTCGCTGTTCAAACTTTTTAAATTACACTTAAACATGCAAACAAACAAATAAATGTTTCACGCCACTTCAAGTTAATGGTTGGCAGGGGTGTTGGGTAAAAACAGCTTACAATTTAAACTAAATGCAAGTGTATGCTATTGGTTTAGAACAGGGGTGGGGAACGTCCGTCCTCCGCGAGACAGTTTGATCCGGCCCAGTCAGTCAATGCAAAATCATCCCTCAGAAAAAACAACAACAATTGTCTGTGATTGAAAATAAATAAAAATAGAAATGTAACATTAGATACTATATAATAATATAAAATAGGTTTGTACGTCGGACGTTCCAACGTCCGTGTGACAGCATGAACGCGCAATATTCACGTAACCTTATGCGGTTCTCATCATGCATTCATGTTCTGCGCTAAATAATACATCTAATGCATGTGTTTCCTCTGCATTGCAGAGATGAGTTTTATTGATATTGATTTAATTTGCTTGGAACAGCCCAAATATCCTTTTATTCTAATTCATAACTTAAGAATTTATATAAAAAGAAAAATGCATACCTTTTAAGAAAAATTACTTTATAAGGGTAAAAATGCCCCTAAAAGGTAGAAGTCAATTTAAACATATTGGAAAATATGAAGATTATCAAAAACGTTAGGAGTCAACTGTCTATTGTAACTCTTAAGGTAGCAGCACAATAATACACTCAGGATAATATCGTCTAATTATCATTATTGATAACATCCAAGAAAATATATATTCTTTTTTGTCAAGATCGCACACCCCTACATGTTAGCCACTGCGTGAACTAATGTTACTGTACAGAATCTTGTTGTGAAGTGTTACCTAAAAAATTATATTTGAGTTAAAAACAGCAGGTACGGCACATTCTCTTAAGAAGCAGTGAATGGGTGGCTACAGGATGGATGTGTGTATTGATAGCATGTGTAGGAGGAACGGATGACTCAGTTGCATTCTTACAAATAAACTGGATTTATCTCTGGGCATCGACCAACTGGTTGATAGTGTCTGTATAACAACTGAGGGGGTGATGTGTGATACGATAATGCTAACATTTTGAATATTTAATCATACTCGATCTCTAAAAGACTTAGATTTGATGTTCTTCGATTAGTGTCTGATTTGCTAGACCGCAGCCCTCATTGTAGATATTATTAATGTTCTTAGTGCAAATTGTGTGGGGTTACTTGCGTGCTCCCTTAAACCCTAAACCTTAATATGACTGATGATAATAGTAACAGATTGCAACTGGAAGGAGTCTCAAGAATTGATCTGAAATCTTTGTGTGTGTCATTCTCCAGATGTGATAGTGGGAATGGGCTTTTCTAAAGAGAAGATCCAGGAGTCTTTGTCCAAAATGAACTATGATGAAGTCACAGCCATATACCTACTGCTGGGAAGGAAGACCAATGAGGTGAGGATGCTAATGAATGAATGCCACTTACAACTGATATTATGGTCTGTACTACACATTTGACTTTCTGTTTTTGTGTGATTGTAGGAGGTCAGTGAATCCAGCTCCAATAGCAATCTCTCCGTGGCAAAGACCAGACCCACCAGTGAGATGAACGGCCAGTCACCATCGCACCTGAAGGTCCAGAGAAGTGTCTCCTCCAGTGACTCCAGAAAATCCAGACGCCACAGTGAACAAGGTGACTTTCTCTGTTCAAACAGACACACTTCGGCTTTTGGATCCAAACTGGTGCATATATGTACAGACTAAATATCTTGATTTGTGTTCTGAAGCTAAACGAAGGTCTCACAGGTTTGTAACGACATGAGGTTTAGTAATTCATGTCAGAACTGTAATTCCTTCAAGGATCACATATATGAATATTTGCTGAGAAAAATCTCCCGAATGTTTCACAGTTGGTGTGGTCGCTAACTCTGCGTTGAGTAACTCCAAGAAGACGGTTCCTGTCACAGCTGACGGTGACGGCAAACAGGAAGGTGGAGTCACCGCACGTAAGCCGCCCACTCACAGCCCCCCCAGCCCACTCCTGGGTAACGCCAACAACCCCAACAAAACAGAAATACCTGACCGCAAGAGAGGAAACTCCATCACGCCTAATGTGAGTTCACCTTCACTGTTAAATACTAATGTTGGGTAATATAATATAATATAATATAATATAATATCATATAATTAATATAATATAATATAATATAATAATTTAGAATTTAAATAAATAAATAAAATATATGTGTGTGTGTATTATTTATTTATTTAAATTCTAAATTCTAAATTATTATATTTATATATATATATTTATATTTAAATTACTATTTAAAACTTTGTGGTCCAGTAGATTTTTTTTTTTAAGAATTTACTGTTTTTATTCTGCAAGGCTGCATTAAATTGATCAAAGTTATAGTAGACATGTTTAATATTACAAAAGGTTTCTGTTCCTTTTGAATTTTATTTTTATCAAAGAAACCTCAATTTTTTTATGATTTCCACAGAAACAAAAAGCAGTACTACAGCTTTCTGCATTGATAATAAAAAAATAAAAGTTTGTTGAGCAGAAATCACCATTTTAAAGTTATTTCTGAAAGATCATGTGACTAATGTTGCTGTAAAATCAGCTTTGCATCACAGAGAAAAATGACATTTTCAATTATAATGAAATGAAAACCCATTTACTAAATCATAATATATTTGCACAATATTATTTATTTGCTGATGCAGCCTTGGTGTGCATAAGAGACTAACAAAAACAAAAAAACTTTTAAATGATTGTTTTTTCTTCTTCTCTTTATTCAGAATAACTCTGGATCAGGAGGCATGTCAAGGAGAAACACGTACGTGTGCACTGAGAGAAACAACACAGACCGCCTTTCTGTCATTCCTAATGGGAAGGAGAACAGGTACAGGTTTCCCTTCCTGTGTCTTGATTGATCTGCTTAATAATAGCATTAGACAACGTTGTACCATAGTTTTTAACATGCATTTATGCAGTTTACCACATGCATCACAGCACCTAGTCATTGGAACACATCAGTAATGAAACAAGCCTGATTTACAACGTTTTCCCTTTGTGTAGTGTGACATTGTCTCCTGGCTCTCGGGACCCGGGTGCCTCCACTCACAGCATCAGCACCGCTGCCACACCTGATAAAACGCGTTTCCCACGAGGCACAGCGAGCCGCAGCACCTTCCACGGACAGCTAAGAGACCGTCGCACGGCCACCTACAACGGCCCACCCGCTTCTCCAACGCAGCCCCGCAGCCGCGGTAACGCCAACAACCTGCTCACCAAGCTGACCTCCAAACTCACGCGCAGGTAAACACACATTCACGTCCAGAACCTCTCCATTTTTTTTGCAGTGTCGGTGGCACACGATTGGGGCTCGAGTCTTCCTTCCTTTTCCTGACCTTTCTGTCATTTGAATTTTTTCCCAAGGGTTCATTAGAATGGTTTACTTTGTCCATCTTTGTAACGTCTATCCTTTTTTTTTTTTTTTTTTTTTTTTTTTTATTCTTGTGTTGTAGAAATATGTCATTCAGGTTTTCCAAAAGGTAGGACATCGAGTTCATGGGGTGTAAATGTGTCTTTAACGTAATGAGAGGAGTCCAGAGGCTGACGCACTAACCCATAGTGATTTGATTGCAGTGATTTGGAGTTTAATGCGCTCTCAGTGGTTGATTACAGCATGCTTGCATCCTAGTGTGACCAGATCAAATCAGTCTGCCGCTCTTTAACTGATTGCTACTAATCAAAATGTTTGCATGACACAAATAATGTGTATGACTAAATCTGACGTCGCAAAAACACTTTGTTTGAAGCATTCAGCTGATTCCACAAGGCTTCGGTACATTCACAGCTGTACAGGGTCTATACAGAGATCAGTTTGGCGTTCATCTGTGTACTTCCTGCACAAAAAATCGCCAATTTACTACTATTGTTTTTTTGTTTGTTTTAGTAAAACTGGCATTGATTTGACATTGAGTACATTTTATTCAGGGAGGAGGCCTTAAATTGATCAAAATTGATTGTAAAGACAAATACGATGTTTCCAATGCTGCTCCTTTGAACTTTTTTAGCAAATAATTAAATATATATATATATATATATCATGGTTTCCACAAAGACTTAAATATTACAACTGTTTTTAACATTGCTAATAATTTTCAATATTTATTGAGTAGCATTGCTCTTTTTACTGAATGTTTGATCAAAAAAATGATTGGTGAGCACATAATAACACTAAATAACATTTAAAAACTACACATAAAAACTTACTAAGCCCAAAATTTAAAATAGTGGTTTCATTGTGTTTATGTAAAGAGAGCTCTGATACAGATTTACAATGAATACATATTTGAATGATTGAAAATTATCAATATTAAAAACTGCTAATAGAAATGATATTGAAATTATGTAGATCTTTCCTGTTAGCCGTAAGTGGTTTAGACATAATTGACCCATAGTGCCATCTGGTGGTGAAATAATAATAATAATATTATTATTATTATTATTATTATTATTTTGGTCCAGTTTTTGAAAGGAGCATGAATAGTATGGACTGAGACCTAGTGGCAAATGTAGAGCTAAATTAAATCTGAGTACATTTTTAGGGCCAGGGACAGTGCAAACTGGGTAGACATTTTAGTCCTCTTTAGAAACCATACTAAACAATAGACATCTACAGCGAGGGGATATCCATAACGAGGTCTTTCGCTTCCAGAACCGATCCAGTGATGACCAAAGATGCTATGTACTTAGAAATTTTATTAAAGAATAAACTACTAATTTGATCAAATTTAAAATGACAGTATGTAATATTTTCTTAGTTTGAGACTACAGAATGATTAAAACGAATACATCGTATTCCTGTGAAAACTGTATTACTGTTATATGTATTATTTCAGGATTCTTAAAAGGAAAATGTTTATTTGAAATGGAAACCTTTATGAAATTGTACAAAAAGTCTTGAACTTTTTATCAAATTAAGTTCAATTACATTTGAACTGTACTGTGATGTAATGTATAAATGTAGTTGATGCACTCTGGAGGCCTGCGTAGCAGCTATCTATTATCTATAAGAGCATATGGTCATGTCCTAAAGAAGGGTTTTTGGTGGGAGGAGTCTGTTGTGGCTCATGGGCAGGATTTGAAGTAAGCTGCAGCAGACTCCATGTTGAACGACCTTCAGGAGTCACCTTCATGTCTTTAGATTAGATTTTCACTTTCTCTAACAGTACGAAATGCTCTATTAATGTTGAAACTGTCTCAATCTATCCCTCTCTTCCCCTGTGTTTCCTTCTCTTCCTCCCTCCCTTCCTTCCTTTCCTTTCTTTCTCTGTCTGCCTTCCTCCCTCAGGGTCACTCTTGACCCGAGCAAACGTCAGTCTGCCGCCAAATCAGGGCCGGCTGCCCCCTCTGTGCCCCCCACCCTCACAGTCCCCTCCAACCCTGCGGCAAAGACTCTTAGTAAGTCTGCGCTCCACTCGTTTACAGTCTTCCTCTTTCTTTATCATCCCCCTTTCCTCCAGCCTCTTCCCTTTCCACCACACTACGGGGTTCCCACGACTGTGGAAAACATGGAAATCGCAGGACATTTAAAAATTGTTGAGTTGAATTTTATTATGAATGTATAGATAAATATATTCACTAGGCCTTATTCATAATAAGGTTCCACTTTTAATTAGTTAACAAGAACAAACACAAAAAAATACATACATTTATTCATTAATTTAAAATTAAATTCATAAGTTTATTTAATATTCATTTCAAAATTTATTAAAACATTAATTAAATCAGATGTGTCAGATCTGTTATATTATTGAAAGATAAGCTGATGAACTAGCAAAGATGAATAAAAATGGTAAAGTAGAAATTAAGAAATATTATTTAAATAAAAACAATTACATTTTGTCTTTTTCTTTTTGTTAATTTATATAT
>JAUCMU010000048.1:13889968-13913209 GCA_032275025.1 Enteromius treurensis | reverse complement strand
AAGCCACATACCTTCTATGTACATATCAGAGAACAATTTAAAATATTCTCTCAATGCATTCTATGGCACCTTTAAATCATTAGTAGGCTATTTTTTTTCCTGCAACTAAATCCCATCTTGTCGCCAAGAGGTCACAATTTGCCACATTTCCTTGCTGTTTAGATCTCTGTAAGGCCCTCTGACATTCTTCTTGTCACATGTCTAATTGTGACCCATGTCCTTATCATATACCTCTCCGGCACCGTGACAGATGAGGCCAGCTCTAATGACTCTGTCACGTCCTGATCCCCGCCATCCTTCCTTTCTTTATCCCTCCACCCTCCATTTACATCCTCCTATCTGCATAGGCTTTGGTCTGGGTCGGAAGTGAAAGGCCAGGTGGGATTAAAGTATCAGCAGCTGTCTGTGGTGTCTTCAGGACGGGCGGACAAGAGGTCTAAATCCCCGTCTTGGGAGACGGCGTGAGCGAGTAAACCTTCATCAGTCTCACTCTCGTTCTCAGCATCACTCCATCTGTTCCCCTGGCGATGGAGAGCAGTGACACGTATTGCTGAATGCAATTGTCTCGTCCTTTGTGCGTTCCGCATCCCTTGGTGGGGGATATTAGCCAGATGAAATGAGTAATTTATGTCTGTTGGCATTTTTGGGGGTTTAACGAAAAGGTAATGGGATGAATTTGTGACGGGGCGTGTCTGGTGTCCTTTGCCTCCGCTCATGAGAGATGGAATTATTTAAGATTAATTGAGCTCAGTGTCACTTGGGTTGTGGAGGGCACTGCAAACATTGACATGCTTAATTAAAAACTGACAATCATTGTCTGATGGGGAAAGGCTGAAATATAACCTGTCAGGGGTTTTTTTGCCACTTTTTTAGCAGTAGATGGTATACAGACAGCAAATGATAGGAAGATGTTTGATCTTATCTTGCCTGCATGAACACCATATATTAATATATGGGATAGTTTATACCGTAGATGCTCAGTTATGGTTCTAACCCTTAATTTCCATTCCAATTTTGTCAAATCAAATAAAACCAATGACTTTTGTTACATTTTGAAGTGAATTTAGACATCAAAACATTATAATCTGCTTTTTTATGTTTGTCCTCAGAGAAGTATTTAAACGCTAACGATGTATGGTTGTTATTGCATTAGATAACAATATCAAGCTAGTTGATGGAGCTTGTCTCGGAACTATAAAAAATGTGTGTGTGTGTGTGTGTGTGTGTATATATATATATATATATATATTTAATGTAATATATTTTTATATGCAAAAATTATCCCTCAAAGAGTGTGTCCCCCTTCTTCTTTATATATTTGAGAGCAGAGAGATGTCCAGACTGTGTCTGCATGCTCTGTATGTTTTCTTCTTTCTTCTAAGCATCCAAGAAAACACATTTTGTTCTTCAGTTAGTCCATCTGGGAAATGGAAATCAACAACTGAACCCCAGGCAAAACAAGAAGATGGCAATGTTTGTAAGGCCTGAATGTCATGTACATTTGCATTCATGTTGTCTGCAGATGCTTTTTTTTAAGTGACTTAGCAGAAAAAGTATCAGTCAAGGGATGACTTTGTGCCCTTCTAGAGATGTAACCTGTGTGGCAATGATGTGAAGCTCTTTTTTTAATAGAGGAATATATTTAAAAAAAGAGCCTTTTGAACATGGCAGAAATTCACAACTCCTCGCTAATATGCAAAGTAGTTTATTAGTATGCACACTACGCCTCATTACTGATTGTAGGGGACATAATGACAAAATCAACAGGAGATTACCCTATTAAGCGCTGTGGTTCTGCTTAATAGCCGTGCGTCTGATTTGGCCTGAGCCGTGCAAAATCGCAGGGACGTGCCCGTGCCTGTTTCCGCCCGCTAGGCTTGACGCCGTTACATTGAGAGGTGTTTGGCGGAGCAGGGTGTGGAAAAGCATCTAATTAAAATCAAATACATTATAAAAATCCACGACAATGAGAGAGCCGGGCAAACACATTCAGGCCGTTTTTGTCCCTCAAAGATGTTCTTTTCCCCAAAAATGCTAGTAATATTATCGCATTGGACAAAAATTTTGGGACTTGGTTCACGATGGGAATAACTCCTGTACTTCTCAAATTGTTTTTGATCATTGTAAATCATTTTTTGGCATAGATTTTTCACCTATGCTTGTGGGTTTCGGGGACACCTCAAACTATTGCTTATAAATCACTTATTTTGCTGCTATACTATCACCATTCAATCCTTTTGTCAGCTTGTTTTCTTTCATTTAGGACTGGTTTTATAATAATCGTAAGCCTCGTTTATCTGAGAGTAAGTACCTCACCTCTGAAATTATGAAAAATTGCTCGTATGAACAGCTTCAATTAAAAATATTCTAATCTAATTCATTAATCGGTTTGAATAAGTCATTAAAGTTCAAGTTCAGCCTAGACAGAAGTATTAGGTTTTAGAGTATTTTACAAGAAAATTACTATTTTAGTCTTTTTGCATTTTAAATGTTTATTTTAATGTGTTGTTTGCTTTTTCATCTTATCTGATTCATGGAAAATGACTCTTGAACTGTCAATTCAAAAAATCTGTTTGAATGGGTCTTTTTTTAGCCTGGCTTCCACGACTGTAAAGCTCATAGGAGCTTAGTCTGGCCAAGCTACCTTACTACCCACCTTCTGGGAGCCGGGCTTAACCTGCGTCCATCAGATGCCTCTGTATACTACTGGACGAATCTACAATCAGATCACTCATTCCGATGACGTATGCGTAGCGTTTTTTGGAAAATTGCATTTCTTTACAGGTCTTGCAACATTCAACATTTATTATTGCTATAACATGGCACAATATAGACAACAAACATCAATACGCTATACATAAAAGAAAAATTCAGAATAATTCATGATTTCACAACAGATTTTCTCAGTGAACCCCCAGTCCTTGATCAGTTATTTGCAATTCAAAATGAACTGACAACTATTACTGTGACATTTCGTAATATATTATGTACTACTTGTTTGTTTGATTACTGATATTTATCAAAAATTAACTTAATAAGCTGCATACTTGATGAACTACAGCACTTCTGAACAGTTGAGCGATTCTGTAATTTGTCAGCTAAAAAAGTCATTTGACTCCTAAATGTTTCATTTTTGTCTGGAGCCCTAGGAATCTTTTGTGAAAATGAGTCATCGCCAATGCAGAAATGTGTAAATGACTCTGCTGTGAAAGTGGTGTGCTTAATTGTTTTTTTTTTCATCATGATCTTCTCTGGTAGGAGTGTGGATGATGTTTATGTGATACGGATGGCAGCGCTGTGTTGAAGGCTCGGCCATCTGTGTGGTTCAGTCTTTCTGTTGTTTCTGCTAGCACTGCTAGCTGACGAGGCCCGCCACTCTCTCCCACGCACTGGATGTGCGAGAACGTGGCGCTGCTGCGAGTTCCCTCCGCCCCCTGTCAGTCAGACGCCTTCAAGCAAGGGCAAAAACAATAATAAACACTTCAGCGCGATATGTATCGCGACGTACACAAGCAAAGGCGCACATGAACTCACACCCTGCTGGCAATTACAGACTCTGTGTTTGTGAGAACACAGCAGAGACGGAGAACTGCATTTTGTTTGCCGAAGAAGTAACTAAAGGTCATGATGTTTGTTCTTTGTTGAGTGTTAGGGTCTTTCGTTGCTGATCAGATGGGGACAGAAAGATGATTTAGCCATGGAAACAAGTTAGAGGCTCAGAAATGATGAAGCGGAGGTGTGCGGTTCAGATGGGCCCCTGACAGTTGCAGAATGGAGACCGAGTAGACATAAGTGTTTCTTCAAAACACACCGATCGATACTAAATGTCCACTTAATAAAGAAGGAGTTGATATATAAAGTCTGACATGCTGTTAGTCACTACTATCATGTCGACATACATCGTCTCCACCAGCAAGGGGATAAGGAGGATCACTTTGATTTGGAAAAAGCATGTGAGTCATACAATACACGATACACAAATCATTACACCCCTACTTCCTTAGAAGTATGTCAGGCATGCAGGTTTAGATGAAAATTAGGGTGATTTAAAATTCAGATTCCAACATACTTTTTGAGAAACGGATGTCTTTAGATATTGCTTATACTCATTCTTTATCTTTACCTACAGACTGACAGTGTACTAACAGTGTAGTGTATGATGAAGCTACGCACAAGCTTCCTCCTTGAGTGGGCCATTAGAGGGGGACAAACACTTGTGTGTGTGTGTTTGTGTGGGGAGGTTTTTAGTAAATGTATTTCAGCCCTGCAGCCACTAACTGCTCTGACAGGCCTGTGTGTGTCCGTGCATCCATGCTACCATAAAAAAAAAAACGTCGCTACACAAAGATGATCCATTCAGTGAGCAGAGCTTCTGCCCTAGCCACTTTGCCACACACACGGATCATAGTCTGTGCGTGCATGTGTTAAGACATAGCAGTTGCCTTCTCTGTCAAAAGACACAGTGTAATGGAGAAACCCAATACCACCCAGACACAATGACGTACAGAATTAAAGAAAATCCTGATCTATGAAAGGATAGTTCGCCCTGAAATGAAGAATTCTGTCATTTACTCTCATGTCTTTCCAAACCTGCATGACTTTATTTCTTCCATAGAACACAAAACAATAAAATCTGAAGAAATTTGCACAGTGCAACAAAGACATGTTAGAAGTCTGATTAAAGGAAAAAATGACGAAACAGTCACTATAAAAGTAGTCTATATGACTTGTGCCTTCAGAAAAGCTATGTGTAAGGCTCAGACCGAACGTCACTGAAGCTCTTAAATCTCATATAAGTTACAGTGAAGGCCATTGGTTCCATCTTAATGAGCCAAGATTAGATATTTTGAAACATTAACAGGATAATATTGATGTGTAATAAGGTGAGTAAATGATTATTTATTTATTTTTATTTCTTCATTTTGTGGGAAACTACTCCTTTTAGTTGTATGAAAACTACAGTTCAAAGGTTTGGTTTGTCTTCTGTAAAATGCTGAAATGGTGCTAAATAATTGTTTTTTTAATGTAATGTAATGTAATGTAATGTAATGTAATAAATTAAATTAAATTAAATTAAATTAAATTAAATTAAATTAAATTAAATTAAATTAAATTAAATTAAACACTTAAATTAAATTTAACACTTAAATTAAATTTAACACTTAAATTAAATTTAACACTTATATTCAGCATTAAATTTAATTTAATTTTTAATTTAATTTAATTTAATTTAATTTAATTTAATTTAATGCTGAATATAAGTGTTAATTTGTTTAAAAAAAAAAAGAAATTGATGATTGCAAACTTTTGAAACATGATGTATATGTTCTTCTAACTTATTGATTAAACCTAATTACTCCAATTCATCCTCGTTGGAAAAAGCTGTGTTTGAAGCTGGTATAAAATTACTATTTAAACATACACAGATGCCACATTCTGTATTAATGCACTATGTGCTATTTTGCCATTTGGGATGTTGAACAATATTAGTTGGCGGATGCTTAATTAAATGGTTTATGCTTAATTCATATTAATTTCACTGTAAATTAAACACCACAGTGCTGCTGGCACTTTTGTTTTAAAGCAGTAAGTACAGTGAGTGTGGATTATGCTGATTTTACCACATGTTTAAATGTTTATACTCTGATGGCTTATCCCTTCATTTTGTCATAAGAATCTCCTAAACTCATGAGTGTTGATGTTGTTGAACTACCTGTTATGTCATGCAGGTGAAAATGCTCAGTACAGTATCTCCTGAAGGATGTCGACCGTGTGCGTGTTTACTCCAAAAAAGGCTAGAAGTTCAGCACTACTTTTCGTGTCAATAGCACGCGGTCATAATCACAGATTGAGCCAATGTTCTAAAGTGCTCTATGTGTGTATAAGAATCAGCTGTTGTTATGGCTGGTGTATGTTGTGTAAGCTTAGTGCCACGGCTGAGCTGAGAGGTGGAATGGGTCTCCTGCTGAGCCCATGGAGTCACGCTTGCCCTTGTGACGCTTTCAGACGCCTCAAGAGAAGGGGGAGATGAGACGCCATGGAGCGTCAAAGCTAGAGCCGCTTTGAAACCTTTCAGCTCGCTACAAAATTACAGCATGTGAGCACTTTGATCCGCAAACGGATGAGCAGCGGTCTTGCAGCGGGCCATCGCCCTGCATTTCTCTGAGCACGCTTCTGTCTCTGACTCACCCACTGAGCTGATCACCCGACAAATCGAAATCGGCTCAGCGCATGGCGTGGAATCGCACCGATTCATAATACAATGCAGTTTAACCCCCAAAACCCATGTTCTTGTCTTCCCACATTACAATAGTCACTTTACGCCGTCTGATTCCTGCAATTAGTTCCTTCACCTTGGCCTCAGAATGCATTTGGATTGCAAATATGTTGCACGGACTGATATTAAGGTGGAGGGAGGCTCATTTTGGGCGCTGTCTGTCAGTTTTCTGCTCGGCGGACGGCTGGCGAGACGTGGCGGCACTTCATGGCAGAGGAACGCTGTCAACAGAGTGAGCAATGACTCACACTTTTGTTTGTCTGTTCTGTGTGGTGCGGAGCATGTCGAGCCGGGCAGCTGGCGTGTCGCTGTACACACATAGACTCGCACACATGTGGCAGAATCCCAGGGGTTTAATGGAGATCCTAGACGGAGAAGGTGTGTGTGAGTTATAGGCTAATCGATTTACATCTACCGCATAGGATTAAATGGCCAGAGAGGATAAAGAGGAGAGGGAGGATAGAAGGAGGGTTTGGTGGAGGAGCAGCATTTAGTTACCTACATCAAGAGCAGGAAACACCATTCATCAATATAGAAGCCCTCAATGAGAAATACAGCTTTTGTGTAAATTTGATGCACACAATATGTCTTTTTTTCTATTGTAAGCAATTATCCTTGATGAGGCACTATATTGGTTATTGATATTGGCATTTCTACATTTAATAGGTATTGATTGATATTGGATAATTATTTAATTGTGTAATTTAATAAAAGAAAATATAGAATTTATACTATTAAAATAAACTTTTTAAATATTTACATTTTTTGAACTTGATTTTTTTTTTTCTCGTCAAGTTAAGGCTGCATTTACATAATCAATTATTATGAAATATGATTAAAATAACTGTTCTTAATACATTTTTACAATGTAGATAATTTTTGTGATGGCAAAGGTGGAATTTTCAGTCCTCAGTGCCACGTGTTCATTCAGAAAATATTCTGATGTATTGCAGACATTTTTGCAGGTTCAATGCATGTTTTTTCTTTCTTTCTTATGATCAGACGAATTTGTTACATTGCAGATAAAATGAGAAATGACGCTTTTTAATAATAATCATTGATCTTTTTGGAATTACTTCCACTTTTCATTACCATAATGATCTCTAGCAAACATAATTGACATATCTGAAGTGAGTCTTCTGTAATATTTCAGATCCACTTCACTTTTTCACCATCTGGAGTTGGACCCAGTTTGGGCGCGTTCACTGCCCCTCGGAGTCCAGCAATCATCAGTAATTAGGCTCAGATTGTACGACCACGGCCAAGGTCAGACAGGGATAATGTTTCATGGATTTTACCAATTATAGCATTCGTTCCAAGGCTGGCACTTGAGCTCAACCTTGAGTCAAGCGGCGCAGTGGTTTTAACACGGGACATGTGTTCTCCGGTACACAGCTGCAGTCTCCATTCACACACATCTGTCACTGCTGACTTCAAATGGCCAAAGTCAAATGTTTCCTTTTCATCGGCTTGAGCTTGAGTAATTGCAGCCTCAGGAATGTGAGAGAATCTGGCCTGATACCGGTGCGTGTTTAAATACCATGTTTACAGACCCATAAAAACAATATTTTTTATTCCTATATCCTCAGTTGAGAGAATCCATAGAAAGAGAGAGAGAGAGAGATTGTGCACTAACCGCTAAATAATGGCTCCGGCAGCTAAATGCATTGATAAATAAAAGATTTATATAGTAAAGTTTCAACAGGAAGTTTTGGCACCACTAATGCCATACAGATGAAACAATGTTTTTCTCATTTTATGCAGATGGGAGTACAGCTCAGCCTAACTGGATTGAGCTTTATCTTTGCTATTTGAATCCAATTGCCTTTTATTTAAACATACTACTTGTTCTCCGAACAGAACGGTGAATAATATATTGAAAAAAAGCCTATATTTGATTAGCAGTGGATGACAAAGATGCATTTGAGAGTTAGTGTTGTGGAACTTCAATATGGACGCCCTCCAGATATTGACCCTACCTCTCTTAAGTGTACACACAGCTTTTAGTAGGCTATACTCACACAAGACTTGGTAGATCCGCTCTTCTCCTCTGGCAGTTTTGCAATACTTTTGATGGCTTCCACCGGTTCTTTTCCCACTCTAAATTATTGATGGATCATGGAATAAGTGCTCCCACAATGTCCCCTTTTTAAGTACAAAGTTGCAGAAGACATGCCGATGTGTAATCCATTTTTGTTTGAGCTAGCCGATCAAACTATCGATTGTAGAATGCCACTTTAAAAGATTTGGCGACAGATGTGCAGCTGGGAGATGTGACACAATTCTGCAGCGTCTCGCTGTGGTTATTCTATTACCTCCAGCAACTTTCCCTGCTGTCAGATCAGAGAATGTTGTTTTTTTCCCCCACTCCATAAACTAAAAAGAATGAGGAAAAGACTGATGGAGCCTGTAAAAATGAATTGATGATGCAATATCTCGTTTACTGTAGAAAGAGGCTATTAATGGCCCACTAATCCTCTATGACGGCCAAATATCATTTGTCGGGTTTATGTGGCTGTGTGATGCTGGAAAATATTTCATATTCGATGAAACACGAGTTTCAGCCTTGAATTCCTCTGGAAGGGAAAACTCTTGTGATTATATATAGATGCAGGGTTCTTTATGGAAAGCAGCAGCACTGATCATTATGAAGCAAAATTTGGCTCATAGAGCGACTATCTGAATGAATCGCTCTCCTCATTCACACTGTATCTTAAATGAGCATCGGCACAGACAGGAATAGCTAACAGTGATTTGTGACTATGCAGTTCTAAGTATATTATTACTTTTTAATTATTATTATTATTAATTAATTACTAATTGTAGAGCATGAAATTCTTTTTTTAAAAGATATAATCCACAAAATAAAGGACATACATGACTATTGTGACTAAACAAACTTATCCATGGTAATAGACTTTTTGTGTAAAACTGAAAAAAGCCATCCTAAAGATGATTATTGTACCTAACAGTTCTATCTGTTTAAGTTTAAACAATGTTAAACTCTTTTTAAAAATTCAGAATCTGAGTGTTTATTTTAAATGGCATTAAGATTGATTTTACTCATTGGCACATGCTTAAGTAATTGTTTATTTAATACTTTAATTACTCTGAAAGGTAATAATATTTTGTGGACCCATTGTTGTTCCAATAAAATTAAATTATACTCTGTTTAAAAGGCTATGAAGTCCCTTTTGGTTAGGTTAAGATGAGGTAATTGCATACTTCTGTCCAAAGATGGCACTGTCTAGCAAAATTACTACTGGACTAGCACTTCCCTCACACTTGCAGCTGGTTGTAAAATAAAGGACAATAAAAACAGATTTACTTGTAAATGGATTTTACAAATTGTGAGGGAGTCTTGTATTCACTACAAAAAAAAAGCTAATTATTTGCATAGAAAGGTCATGGCTAATCACAAGAAAAACAAACGATCTTATCCATTATGTTTTTGAACATGCCTTCATGCATTATTAGGAAAATCTATCTGTGTATTTAAGTTTTTTTTAACTATTTTTGCAGTATAGTTACAAAAAGGGATTGCACACGAATGCACATGTTTATAATGAACACGTTTTATTTAAATAATTAATCTCATTAGTGATTTTGCAGCTAGATAGATTAAAGATTAGATTAATAAGATTGTACTGCCAGATATTGTCTCTTAAGACGCGCATTGGGTTTGCACTATTCAGCGAGCACAGTGCATGGTTGTTTAATTATTTAAAACCTAAATATGCAGATGAAATTACATTTCTAACCACCTAAGTTGTGCATTGGTAAAATGACCATCGCTGATTGCATGAAACAGTTAAAACATGCAAATCATGCGACATGCAAATAGAGCCGGCAGTAAGTGAGTGCTAGCACAGGGGGCTGGGTTTAAACGCGCTGCTACTGTAACGCTGCTGGGCTTCGATGCCTGTGCCAGTCTCGCGTAAAACCTTCACAGAAGAGCAATGAGCGCGTGCATGACGGTCTAACGGAGAGCTGCTGATGAAAAGGCGTGATGTCAAGCCGCTGTCAGTGTCAGAGGACTGTGGGAATGCGCCGTGCACTTGGCATATGCGCTTGTGAATGACCATCCTCCGGCATCGACAGACGAATTTTGCTGCATAGATCAGTTACCTAAAGCCGCGCGGCGACCGTTCATTCATCGTCTTCTTGCATTCAAGAAATCTTCGAGGAATTGTGAGATTTTTATTTGAAGGTGCTACCCCTGAGGCTTCGGCGTTCGTTCGGATGTGGATCTATCTGTCAAAACTGCGCTAAACGCAGAGACATCGTTAAACAGAAACTAAGACCCTGTCCTCAGCTTTCTTCTGGGTTGTAGGTGAGTGGACAAACGTGCTTCATGAATTCATCTCAGCCCAGAGATGCTTTACGTGCGAGATGTGGCCACGAATACTAATGTGTTCCGCGCGGTGTGTTGGAGCAATGCATTAAGAAATCGGACCATTCATGTTATCGGATGAAACTGCAAACGAATCGCAGAGAAGTTGTGCTTTACGAGCAGTATGATTATGATAATAGGATTTGAATAGCCTAGCTGGTTTTGCTTAATGTAGAAACGGGTTGTTCGCTGCGGCTGCTGATGCTGGCCAGTCCAAATATCGTATTCACTTTAGAAACAGGATAACCTGATCCTCAATGTCATGTCAACTTTTTTGTTTATTAGGCAAGCCGTAAGCGGTAACGAGTTTGCATCTATGTTAGTTTGACTGAATTTAGATTTTGCGTTCCTTGTCTTTTTCCCCCACACAAGATAAGAGATCGGAATGCGATTAAAATGTTTGCAAATTATTCTTGCGTAAACGGGAAAACATGCAAATATGGTTAGTCATGCATCTTCCTCCTTTAAAACACGCGTTCATAATCCATTAACCTTATTTCATCGATTTAAATTACGCTAATTTAAAGTTAATGCCTCGCGCTCTTCACTTCGCGCTCTCTACTGAATCTTTTTCGCCGTCCGTTTGAATAGACTCTGAATAGACTTCAGTGGATGACTAACCCAGACATATATTCAGTTTTGTGGGGCTGTCAGCAGTCAAATAAACTGATGCACGTCCAGAATGCGAAACTGGTCATAATTCAGCTCTTCTACCTCAAACGCGGCTCCGTTCATCTGGACTAGGACAGCAGATGCACTCACAAATCTTCGTTTCCCCTCACACACGGCTCTGACATCGGCTCTAAAGAAAATAAATGTTTCTTTAAGTAGAAAATCGGCTTGCATTTGCATGAGAATCACTGGCATCTGCTGTGAAGGACGGAGATGATATTAATCGGTCTGACTAACGTTAACGCAATCAAACGGCGCTTTCACTGAGGAAGATGAGGTGAATTCATCTCGAGCGTGACCTCTTCACATCATCGTTTTTATCTCCGTCGCGAAAGTTTTGACCTGAGAAGACGTGTCGGCAGGGTGAAAACGATTCGGTCAACTAAAAGAGCGCGTTGCTTGTGGAGAACAACGAAGTTTAGTGGGAATTTAGATCCACATTTCAGTTGAGATGAAAGAATGAAGCAGACGACCCCTAAAGGACGTCTTAGAAGTTCGTATTTTTCTTTTTCGACTGCGTTTGCAAGTAACCCCCAAAGTTAGGTTACAAGTTCGTCAGTGCGTTAAATAGACGCTCACAGAAATTGCGTTCGCCAGAGGATGTAACCATAGCAACAGTAGGCTGCTCTAGCGCGTTCCTTTAAGATCAAAATCGGATGGAACGTCGACTACATACGAGAACTGTCGTTATCAACACTTTATAGATTTATACGAATACAATTAAGTGTTTTGTTTAAAAGGTCTTCCATAGAGCTGACTGTTGGATAAATATTACTGACAGAAAATCTTTGAAAAGCTGAATTTGTATAAAAAAAAAAAAGTTGTCATGAGACAACTGCAAATAGAATAATGATGAATATTCATTTTCTTTTTATGGCTATGCATTTATTTAGTATTAGTAAAACATTTCTGTGTTTTATATTTGATGTATGCCTAAGTAAATCACTCACTGAGCTTTTCTTTTACGACCCTTTTAGTAGAACTGCATATTTGGCTGCTTGATTGTCCAATTCAGTTGTAACCCCATAAAGTCATTATATCTCACTTCATATTTCACATTTAAGTGGCTTTCCTCAAGCCTTGGGCTCCCGTGGTGATGTCATGCACAATTTATGTTACTTTTGCCAATTTACATTTACAGACTATACATTGTCAACGTTTTCGGTTCCGCTCCTTTATGTTAATCAGCATGCATTGTTTATTTGATCCCTGTGATTATGATTTTAGTGTCATTTATGCTGATCTATGCTGATTTAAAACGATTTTACTAGCATATTTAACCTATGGATAATTGCTGTTAAGCCCCCCGCCCCCCATACTATCACATTATGTAGTTGCATTCTGCTCACTATGTGGCTTTGTAGTTTGTTCTCTTTGATGAGGGGATGAGAGACAGGGTAAGCTGTAGAGCATCTCTAGATCACAGGCTCTTTAATCAATAAGGTTAACTACACAAAGCCAAGAGGACAAGTCTTCACTGGGTGCACACCTATCAACTTTACCTGCTACCTCATTCCCTCGCTCGCTCCATGCGGTTTGATCTGAGTCATAAAGTGACTCTTCCCTTCCTCACAGCATGAGCTTCCTAAGTTGGATTTGCATGTTCATCCTGACTGTCAAAAAGCATTCGTTTGTAGAGTTGCATGCTATTGATTTGATTATGTCAGTCAGGTGCATTAAGCGTTTCCTGAAGGGTAATTGGAGGGTATTATGTGCTTAAAGGGGGTTTGTTCCTCTCTCTATAGCCGTTGGCTCTCAGATAGATGTATATGTTTGAGGGAAAGCTGAGGGTCGAATCTGAATGGGGTGGCCACAAGAGACCCATGCTGAGTGCTTATCCTCCTTGCCCCAGTTAAATGCTATGCTCGAGTGTGTTAGTTTAGGGGCCAATTTGGATACATGCTTGTATCTTCCTGGCTCGGATTTTGAGGTCAGCGAGATTACCTTATCAGCCCAGTCAGAGGAGACTCTGCAGCTGTGAAAACGGCAATGTAAAGATCCTAAAGTATGTGCTATCTCATCACTCATCTCTCTCATTGTCCACCAGGCCTCTAGTGTTTGCAGAAGAGCTCCTCCTCTGTCTCTGGCTTTGACTGAACGTTGGGATGAATGCTTGATGGGTAGTGGCTGGCAAACAAACCCCCCACCACCCCACCCCCAGCAACCTTTGAGTAAGACCCTGTAGCTCAATAGCGCCACTTATTGATGAATGCATTGCAGCAACAAAACACAATGTCCGAACCTCCCCAGCGTTCCAAAGTGGTTCAACCACAGGAAGAGGGGCATGTGAGGTTGGTGGGTCATGCATAAGCCTGTGCTCGTTTTAGTTGCATGCTGTGTCACCAGCGTGCACTACACCTCCAGAGAACCCCCTCTTTTCTTCTCTCATGGTGGCATACGGGCTTGCCCCGTTTAGCTTAAGAGATTTTGACAAGTCGCGATGCATGCAGGCGGAATCCTTGACCTATTTCTTAATGAGTGAACAGTACAAATGCATTCAGAGGGCTGTGTTTGCAATGCAAGCCATTCCACCGTCCCCCACCGCTCATGCACACAGACAGACTCTCGCACGCTTATGCCCTGCAGGATGGGCTCTTGTCGAGAAAGTTCATCTGCTTCCTCTATGCTAGTCTCATGTATTGGTGTGTATATCCGGCGTTTGTTTGCCTTCATGCACTGATCTTGTATTCTCTTTTGCAGCGTTGCCACTCGGCTGTTTATCTAGGGCTCTCTACTGTCCAACTGTCACAACAAAAGACCGCTATCACTCTTGATCCATCTTGCTTTCTTATAGCACATTTTAGGTGTATGTGTACATGTGTCAACAAAGTGGACCCAGATGTAGTGCTAATTACCATTGTCCTGTCTCATTGAGATTTAGAAGCAGGATGCAGATACAGGATACGTAGAAAATGCTGTTCACTGGTCTACTAAATAGATAGTGCCCAGCTTCTCTGTCTATCTCTGTACATCTTTTATCAGGATGTAAACAACTTGGTGAGATAATTTGTCTCCAGTATCGGTGGATTATACATGGGGTTGATAGGGTGACCTGATGTTCGGCTACCCTGTAATTAGGCCTGTGTTTTCTGCTGCAGCTAATTACCCTTGAACAGTTGGTGGACAGGCTCTCGCTTGGAAGGTGCCAGTGTCCAGATTGGTCACAGAGAATTGAGGATGTTGACGCATTTACTGCTCCAGAGTGTGGGCAAGAGAATCGGACGAGTCAATCAAGCACAGGTGCTGGAGATTTTGAGAACGCATGTCCTCCTAAAGATCTGTTGCCTATGGCACTCTCCCTAAGCAAAAAGGGGCATTTTTACTTCAAAAGGATTCATCTTTGAGCCATTCCAAACCTGTATCACTCTGTTTCTGTGGGGACTAAAACGATGGGGACTCTTCACTTTCATTTAATGGCCAGAACAAAAACTGGGATATTACTCAGATACAACAGCTTTTGTTTTCCACAGAATTGGAACAACATGAAGGTGAATAAATGATAATAGAATTTTCATTTTTGGGTATACTATTCTTAAGGCGCCCATTTTATTTTATTTTTTTGCACTTTGATCATCAGAAATACTGGTATTGCTACTACTGTAATAGCTTGTTTTTGCTTTTGACCATCTGAAGTAGTGCTTTTGTATGAGCAATTCAAAACACAGAAACAGAAATCAATTGCCTCCCATCTCTCCAATACAAGCGCAGACCCTCAGCTGCCTTTTAATGAGTTGGCCGATAATGCATGGTGTTTGGCAAGAGAACGTTTGAGGTTAACGGGGTGAGGGTGGTTTTATGGCAAGTTGCTATTATGTGAGATGCTTCGGTTTGGAACGGCTGAGGCCTTTTGGATGTTTGGATTTTATCTGGTCTTTATGATAGAGTTTTGCCTCCTGAGACTTTGGCCAGAAAGAAACTACTTGAAAAAGGCAGAGAAAAGACTTTGTGTGTGTGTGGAGTGGGAGAGAGAGCGATCGAGAAACCAAGACACATGTTGCCGTGTGCCTGGTCATAAGAGGCAAGAGTTCTCCAGTTAAACCCAGCACTCCCCTTCTCCTTCTCTCCCCCTGTAGCCACCGCCAGCTTGCGGAAAACAAAAGCTTTTGTTTAGATCTCCAATCCAGCAGATGGGAAGAAGGACAGTAAAGGAAAAACGGCAAAGGGAATGGAGCAAGTGGACCATGATGGGGAGCATACAAACTCAGAAGCCGGTCCTTTGGGAAGAGTAACGGTCTCTGAAAAATGCTGTGGCGAAGTTCCTGCGCTATGCGGCCCTCTGTTACTTTTTCATCCCAAGCCATTGACTGAAAGCGTTAGTCAGAGCCTCCAGGCTCTCTTGGGCCCAGGCTGCTTTTATTAAGATGTTAATGGAATTGCCTTCATGACACACTTCTATAGGACAGCCATTCTTCAATGCCTCAATCTGTCTTCTGCGCGGAACACATTAGCAACTTGCGCACAACAGGTTCCTTCCGCATTCGAGGTTCGCTCTTTGTGGTACTACTCAAAGAATCTATAATTCTTCCGTGTATATAATCCATCCCGCCACATGCAAGCCGCATTTCACAGCATGCGAAGACCGCCCATTTCAGCGATAACAGTAATAATCTATGGACTGTAGTGCTTCTGCTTGTTTGTCAGTGAATTGTAGGCTGATGGAATGGTAACATCAAATCAGTATGTTAAACCTTCAAAATGCTAATGCTGATTTTCTACACAGCATCTAAAAGGAGACGCGGTATGCTTACGCAAGCCTTTTGTGCCTTCTGCAAACCGCTAATGATTTCCCTCCCTCAACCACAAACCCTCATGTTGTGTTTGCTAAACCCGTACTTGAGATTCCACCACAGACATGCTAGACAAACAGAATGATGTCCCAAACAAGTTGGGTTTTTTATAATCCGTAATTTGTGTGTTATAGAACTTCATCCTATCAGTGTTGGAATAATTGCTTACTTGTCTTGTTTATTGGAATGGTCAGTCGCCGTGTAATTAACATGCAGTGAATCCATTTGATTGACAATTGTCTGTTAACTGACAATGTAAAAGGGTAGTGTAGCCAAAAATGTAGTTTTCGCTGCCTTACATCATTTCAATGTTGCAAATTTATTGTTCTTGCAGAACTGTTTTTGTATATAGAATGGAATTCAATGGAGTCCAAAACAATTGGAAATACTGAGACATTTTTATGTCCCTCAGAAGAAAGAAAGGTCATGGGCAGGTAGACAAGGGTTACCCAAGGTTAATGTGCTGAGTGGATATGCACATCGCCCCCTGTTGACTGGAAGCTGTAGTCCTCAGTTTTGTCATTTCCTCTGAAGTTGTCGTTTTCAGTGTTGCATTGACGTTCTTTCTAATTCTCTTTTTTTCTGCTTGATTCAAGAGCGTGCACATTCAAATCACACCTTTTCCAGACTCTCAGTGGTGCACTGGTGGGAATAATTCTTTTGTTGGGGGAATATAATTGCTTTTAACCTTCTTTTACCTGTCTGGGATTTTTGGCTGCGGGCTTATGCACATACTCTGACGTGTACCCACCTGCATCCACGCTGTCTGCTTTGTTACAATTCTCAAGTCAGCCATGGCCTTATCAGGAGAGATAGCTCCTCTTTCCTGTCAGGAGGCAGACGCCTTAACACATCCTCTCCGCCTCAGCTGGGAAAAGAGCTCCGATAAGCCTCCCAAATTCATTCCTGAGCCTGATAGCAAACAGGGCTCCTCGGAAAGAGAGAGAGAGAGACAGAGGCAGGAGAGAAGGGAACTCAAGAAGATAAACACTTTCCACAGCACAGAGCAAAACAAACTGAAAGTGATGATGAAAGTTGATGAAACTCTCAACTTCCAAAGTTAAAAATATGACACATGCCATCTTTGTGTACCCATGATCATAACTGGTTTGTGCAAGCACATTCACAGAAGGCCCGGCTGGTGCCAGGAGTATTGGACACGCTCCTTTGAAAACAAGAAGTATCCATACTTAGAATGAGAACAGAGGGTCATACCGAAGGAGTGACTCTGAGTGGGAAAAGTATTCTGGACTGAGAACTTCTCCCTTATGCTCAGCATTCTGTTTGAAATCTTTTGCTTGGGTAGCTCTAACAGCCACATTGGATTCAAAGGTTCCTCGAGTTCTTGCTTGTTACTTCAAATGTCTACTTCACATAAAGAAACATTGATAAGGCCCACACAGAACGCACTGTTGATTTCCACAGAATTGGAATTTGGAACACCCATTATTGGCAGTTTTCCATTAGTTCCTCAATGTTTCGGTGTTCCTTTATATGGCAGTTAGCTATCTTGTTGTTTGATAGCTTGTACTTTAAAGGCGATAGTCACAATGAAACTGGAAAATATCGAGTCATTTCAAAACATCAAGGTCACTGGGTGCACTAGCAATTGATTAGACCACAAATCTGACCTTTGGGGGAAGCGTGATTGTTTGAGCATGTGCAAATCTGTCCGGAATCATGATAACAATGAATAATCACTGTTTTCCTTTCTCATTTTGTCAGCTCTCCTATTAAATGAATCAATTGTTTGTGTGTTGCGCATTTTTTAGCAATGTTTTCTATGAGTCTTTTTGGCTTGTTAACGTACAACATGTCATTGTGTGATTCCTGCCGTGTCAAACACTAACAACGTTTTAGATTTCCATGTTTGAGGCAGCACAATTAGGAACGTAAGCGCTCGTCTTTTGAATTACACTACTGGAAATAAATTATCAAATGTTGACATCATGTATAATTCACAGATCAACAGCAATGTAGGTCAACCACGCTTCTTTTCTTGAGCATTTAAGGGGAGCGACTGTCGAATTAGGGTATCTAAGACAATTATCCCAAGTGTGACAGTACAGAGAGTCTCAACGGAGGACGTCAGATCCCTGTGTTGTCCGCCGAGATGTTGATTAAATATGACTTCACTGAAGCTACTGCCTGCCGATGGGGGTTGGGGAGGGATGGGGTGAGAGAGAGAGAGAGAGAGAGAGAGAGAGAGAGAGAGAGAGAGAGGGAGCTATAAATGAAGGGGGGTTTGGGCAGGTTCTCTGCTGTGAATGAATAGCGGCTCAAGTCTGCATCTGTAGCAGTTTAGGATTATGGGTTAATGCTGTTTAATGCCTGCCACACAAGAAGTGAAAGCGTGGAATCTGTGACACTCTGTCACTGTGATGTAATGGTGTCAGCTGGGTGTTTACTCAGTGCCGTGCTCTTGCACTGATCTGAGTCCAGCTGTTACAAACGGTTCATATCAGGACTTGTGTAAGCTCAGCAGATCACAGGTTATCGAGCTGTTGGCTATTTCCTGGGGCTTTTCGTCAACTTTGAAGTCCGCATGAGCCAAAATGGACGCTATTTGAAATACACTTTCCTGATCTAATTGTTTACTAATTGGTGCACGTTATTCCAAGGAAATTTGCTGTGCATCTTTTTAATAATAAATAATAATTAAAATACATTTTATTTAAAGGTGCCTTTCACAGCACTCAAGGACACTTTACAAATCAGAAATAAAACAACTACATTAGTTAAAAAAGCAAAAAACAGACAAAAATAATACAAAGAACGACATAAAATCACATAAAAGCCTGCCTAAACAAACATGTTTTTAGACGAGACTTGAACTGTTAAAGGAGCCTCAAAGGAAGACTGTTCCATTAAAAAAAGGTGCCGCTTAACCAAAAGCTTGTGACCCCATGGAAGCTGTCCGTGTACGTGGAAGTAGAAAAGTAAATGCCATAGCAGACCTTAAGTCACGCGACAGTATATGTATATGGAGAAGATCTAGAAGATATGGAGGTGACAAGTTGTTGAGTGCTTTATAGTTTAAAAGTAATATTTTAAAATTTACACAGAATTTAACAGGGAGCCAGTGCAAATTTTGTAAGACAGGAGTGATATATTTGAGGAACAGAGGTTTTGGATATAACCCGAGCAGCAGCATTTTGTACCAACTGTAATTTATGGAGTGCTTTTGAAGGAATCCCGTAAAATAAGGCATTGTAGTAATCAATTCTTGATGTTACAAGAGCATGCATGAGAGTAGCCGTACTCTTTGTTGAAAGGACGGGATGTAAAGGATTGATATTCCTAATATGAAAGAGTGCAGAACGGGTAACACTACTAATATGAGCTTCAAAAGAAAAAAGTCTGATCAAAAATGACTCCCAAACTTTTAACCTGGCTGGACAATGGAACATTAAATTGATCAATTAAAACAGAAGAAATATTTGACTTACCTAATGTAGTTTTTGTACCAACAAGAAGAATTTCTGTTTTACCATTCAGTTTGAGAAAATTACTTGAAAACCAAACTTTTAATTCTTCAAGGCACTTAACAAGAGCAGAAGGGAGAAATGTTAAAGAAGGTTTAGAGGAGTGATCAAGTTGGATGTCATCTGCGTAACAATGAAATTGAATGCCATGTTTCCTAAAGATGGTTCCTACTGGAAGAAGATAAATAAGAAACAAAAGAGGTCCCAAAACATAACCCTGTGGAACACCAGAGACAACTGGAGTAGTGGTTTATGGAAACTGTTTAAGTTGTACAAATTGTGTGCGGTCTGTAAAATAGGAACGAAATCAATCTGTTTAATAGTATGGTGTGTGAGTCAGTATAAGAAGTATAAGAATTGATAAAAGTCCAGAATCGACAGCTAGTAATAAATCATTTGATATCTTTACAAGTGCAGTCTCAACACTATGCTGAGAACGAAACCCAGATTGGAACCGTTTAAATAAACTATTACTGGAAAGATGACCACGAAGCTGGGAAGCAATAATCTTTTCAAGGATTTTAGACAGAAACGGCAAATTGGAAATTGGATGATAATTGTCAAAATGACTTTCAGTCAAGCCCTGGTTTCTTAAGAATAAGACCAGTAGGAACAATACCAGAAGGAAGTGAAGCGTGCATGATGTCTGTAATTGCAGAAGCGAGGAAAGGTAATGGGTCCAGTTGACACGTGACAGATTTCGAGTTTTGTACAATATAACATACTACTTCTACAGTAGGTAGTTTAAAGGTAGAAACACCAGATAAAAGTAACACTTGACCAGGGGAAGTGTTACAATCAAAGTTAAGTGGAACCATTTGCTGATGAATTAGTTACATTTTCTTATTAACCATTCCCGATAAACAAATCCTCTACTTTTTTCGCATTGGGTTCCCTATTGCAATATTTCTGTGTACTATATGTAATTTCATTTTGGATGCATCAATGACACATAATGAGTTGAGTGCCGTTTCATGTTGATTTTGTGGTTAAGATGTTTCTATGACATCAAACGTTGGTAGGTTGTTCTGTGTGGTTGCTAAGGGGTTACTGAGGTGTTTGATGAGGGTTGGTCAAAATACAGCACTCAAAATTGGCGCACTTCAATTTATTACTGTTCTACTTCTATGCATTCAAACTTGTATCATGCTGTTTTGCTGATTCTAATTCAAATTCATTTCACATTTATAAATCATATTTTTACCAGGGCACGCAACCCTGTTGGTCATCTAGTGAGGATTCATTTTCCATGAACGTTTCAGATAAAGCAGCCTGATGATCTCTGAAAACATACAAACTTTGCAGAAACATTCTCATTACCACAAGCGTTTTAGAGGCCTTTAGGTTGAATTGTTTAGTGAGTTTTTGGCAGTAACCCGAGGCGTCTTAACTGCTTGCGAACACATTCGAGATGAAGTTTGTAACCTTTAGCTAAGTTGAAGACGGCGCTCATTGCCACCGGCAAGGGTTCAGAGGTGAACTGAGCTCAACCACCCACCTCATATGCTTGTTGCATTGGTCCCACATCAACTGTTTTGGAAATACTCCAGTTATGTAACGGACTCGAAAAAGGCAGAGCTGCTGTTCCTGGAGGCGATAAATATTTCATTATCTCTGCCTGTCATTATTATGCATCAGAACGAATCTGTCAATTAAAGGCTTTGTTGAAGAATTTTGTCAAAAGCAAGCATGCTACAAAACAGTACGGTTTGAAAGAGCCCGAATTAAAAATGAATGCGCTTTATATTGTTTGTTTGTTTACTCATTTAGTTTCTGCCTGACAATTAACAGCTTGTAGCAGACAGCTTTCCACCCCTCCTAAACACCGTCCCTCCTTCGTTCCTCTGTTCCTCCTTTTGTTTGCTCAGTGGGGTGGAGGAAAGAAGTGTTTGTGGCTGTAAGCAAGCATATGTGTGCATGCGTATGTGTTGTTGGGTGGAGTTGAGCGTGGATGTTGGTGCTGCGGAGTCGATACATCTATGCTTGACTCTTCTATCAAGCTTTATCTGGCTTGTTTATCTTTGCACGACTTTGGCAGATGCCCAGCGTGTCTGCATTACTGACCAGAGACACTCACACCTGTCCTTCTTAGAATGAATCGCAGGTCTCTGATTGTCTTTCTATTGATGTTGGATCAGTAAAACAAAGCCCAAGGTGTCTAAGTGTGCGGCCGTGGCTGGGTTCTTCTTGTGAATTCGTACTTCTGTCTAGCCATCTGGCCTCAGGCTTTCCACACCAAGTCAATACGCTTCAAATCATGCGGCTACTCTGCTTTGCTCTCTCCCAGAACAAAAGATCTTCACCTAGATAGGATCCTTGCAGAAACCACTCGGGATACGGCATAACTCCGTCCAAAGACCCCATCAGTATACGTTGACCTGCTATCGGCCTCAATCTCCTTGATGTACCAACGGCAGTTAAAGCGAATCTAGTGCAGATCATGTTTGTGTCGCTCATTGCTGTTTCATTCTGTGATAAGGGAATTAATTAAATAAATGTAGTAAGATCGGCGGTGATGTGCGCCGCCCAACATACTGCGGGTCATAGTCTATCAATCCCCTCACATCCTTCCTATGTGTAACAGTGGCATTTGTCATCAGCTAAAAGTTTTTGTGTCAGAGTGGGAGATCTTCCTATGAGTCAGTGCTTTATTGTGTCATCTTTACTATTTAGCAAGTCATCTAATCCCAGTTACTCCAAAGGAATTTTCCCTGTAAGAAAATCTTGGTGCGGTTTATTATGACGAAAGTTGTGCAAATTCCCCAACACTTTTCACAAGGTAATAAATGGTAGTTACAGTAGCTGGGCTCTGGTTACTTTCTGAGTTTTTTTAAAAGGCAGTGGTGACTCTTTGACTGACAATATCCGTTGGCAGTACAAAATACGACTTGAATTGGGAAACAAGAAAGAAGGAATGTGAATAAGACCTCTCTGATTGTTCCTGTGAAAGGGAGTCAGGCGGGAAGAGGAAGGGAGCAAAAAGGAAATAGGCATTATATTAGTCGTGTTCAGGGGAAGTTTGACGGACGGGGCACGGCATTGGCGTGACCGTTCTCACAGGACGGAAGAAGTGGCTTACTGTTTCACATGCCGGTCACCGAGGATGACTGGCACTCTGCCATGCTAAGGTCAAGCAAGATAAGCCACCCTCTCTGGAGAGACGCCCAGTTAGATATTCAAGTATATTCTTGCACTAAAAATCCTTTTAGATACTCCACCCAAATTATTTCTGTCAACACCTGGTATAAAAAGCAAGGATCAGCAATTTTGCTTCCTTCCCGCCTTAATGTAGCTTGACGTTAACGCTCACATTTTTGAATGCATTGCTCATGCTCTAACATTGACCTGTTTTGTTTTGCCTGATTTACTTTCAAACATCATTCACTTTTAACCTCAACCCTCTACTTCACATCCTGCTATGTTTTTTGCGTTTGCTAATGACCCACAAATCAGTAAGCCTCTTGTCTCCATGAAGTAACTTGTTAAATCCTGGTTAGATGTACAGTAGTCTCAGCCTCAGACGTCACGCCCATGGAGCGTTGGCTGAACGTCTGATGCATACGGTACACTTTTCTGGAAACACTTCAGCAGTGTCGAAGTTGTCATCTGATTGGTTGAATTTGAGCG
>JAUCMU010000048.1:13863149-13877904 GCA_032275025.1 Enteromius treurensis | reverse complement strand
TTCCCTGTCCCGTCTTTTGCGCTGCCTTGTTGAGTGTAGCACTGAAAACATTATATTTTACACAGTTTATTCTCTTTCTTTTTTTTTCTGAATCGTTCGGTTCGTATGCTTACCGAACCGAAAGCCTCGTACCGAACGGTTCGATTCGATACGTATCGTTACACCCCTAAGCTCTAGGCTTCCTCTACTTTTTGAGTTGATGTGGTAATAGGAAGCTGGCCAGGTAAGTGTGACGTTATCGATTTAAAGCCTTTTAAAGTCAACATGATACAGGATTCACAACCGATTTTGCTTCAGTTATATTGCATTTTTTATTATTTAACAAGATACTTATCAGATTTGCTCACCAACAGCGAACTTGATTATTCGCTGGGGTAGATTGCATAGTCAATGCAAAGATGTGCAGAGTGATGCAATCGACGTAAATTGTGTGATGTGTTTGCCGCAAATGCATGGTATATGCCTCAATCACGTCTTCCATGCCAAAACTACTTTAATTCACAATGAATGGATTTCAAGTGTCTGTTGCTTTTTTGTTATTTATCTTTTAAAATAAACAAACACAAATTTTTGTTTGCTTTGTTCTTTTTTGTTGTGTGTTCTTTTTTATTTCAGTTTGTTGTGTTTTATGTAGTTAGTTGGAGGGGACAGATGAAAAGGACAGTTATTTCAAGGATTAACATTTGATTGCAAAATACAACTTTTGTAACTTCATAATAATTTATAACATGCACCAACAAGTCCCTCATGGTAAAACCAAAATGCCTATTTAGAAAATAAATAGGCTCTATTTGGATTTCATGTTTACTTTTAGAGTTGAAGTAAATAAATATATTTGCTGTTTGTTGTTTGCAATTAAAGTCTTGTTTTTTCCAATACCGGCCAATAGTTTCAAGGAAGAAGAGCACAAAAGGGCACGAGTAGGCGAGAGAAGACCAACAGGAAGCCATGTGGTCAGTGAGAGTGTATAATCTGTCCCTACTTCACACTGTGTCATTTCCCTATGGGAGAATGGATGCGCTCGGCAGTGGGAGCTGGCACAGAGAGTGAAGCAGCCATTACTGGCGCAGCCGGAGCTCCCGCAGAGACAAAAGAAATTATAAATATCACTACACTGCCACGACACCCTGCTCTCACAAAGCCTCTCATTATCACCACCAGAGAATGTCAGGGAAGAAATAAAGACTAATGGACTAACCTCTCCTACTAATCGTTTTTTAGACGCACTCCCACAAAGTGCTGCTTCCCTCAAGGAAAATTAGACTTTCTATTTTTAACCTGCTAAAAAAATGGCAACAGAGATAAGACTCTTCGCTGCCAAAGTGATCGGCCTTTTCAAATGCAGCAACTTTTCTTTTTCCTTGCTGCTTGATTTTGTCTGCTTAAATAACTTTCATTTCTGTGCCGGTATGACTATTGGTATTTATTTAACCATTTAGATTACATGCTCAAAGATTAGTCGTTATTAGAAATGATGGATTAATCCCAGGCATGAAATTCAAAAGTGTCATTTTTTTTCTATTGCACAACAATTAATAGGATTTTCCGGCATAACAGGATTGTGGTTTAGGTTCTTTATCTGAACCAGTACAATGGCTGTAAATATGAATTTAAAAGATCAAACAACTTTGGTTCTATTGTTAAGTAGCTTATAACAGGAGGGAAAATATGTCACGGCACACAAGGCGGCGGGAGGGGGTTGCTTTGCACTCGTATCCATAGTTTGAGCCCTTGAGCCGGGCTCTCTATACAGAGATCAGCCCTCAGAGCTTAAAATTACCCTTCTGTCCGTTGAAACGGTTCGCCAGTGCTTTGAATTGTGGGTAGAGTCCGCAATGAATCACTACATAGCATTACTCTTTCATCCCTAAACCAATTCTAATGTCCCTATGCCAACGCTAATATAAAGTATAGCTCCTACTTCCAGAGATTAGAAAGCTACTGCAATGTCCCTGGCAGGAATCTGATCATTATATTAGCACATACTGTATAGATGAGAGAACTGCACAGAGTTAGTCAAGGCCGCTGTGTGTTTATACAGCACTAACATGTGGTTTGTTTTGCCTTAGTGTTCATTAAGGAAAACAACAGTTTTCCTGTACAGTAATCACAGCCTCAGCGCTGACTGGAATGCAGCGGTTTTCTTGTTCGTTCAGTCTGTAGGCTCACATTTAGCCTCGCATTGAAATCCAAGGCCGTGCATTCGGATAAAACGCACTTGAAAATTCCATGACCCCCTTTTTTGGAGCTTTATCCAGTCGGATACCACAGTGTAAAAGATACCAGTGTGGCCTGAAAAATCAGCTCTGTGCCTGTGCACATTTCAGCAGAGGAATCTTTTAGAAGCATAGCCTCGAATTCGCCATGGTTCATGAGAGATTAGTGGTGCTAAATTTGGATCACATCTGAACAGCGTTGTATCCCGGAGGTCAGTTTAATGTAAATGTGATGAGAGGATTATAACCCAGGGATGGATTTTCACATGATAAAATGACACTCGGTGGAACCATGTGCTGATGCTTAGTCAGATGGAACTGGAATAACAGTCAGGGGCTCTGTGGAGTAATAGTGATGGGATCTTCACTAGAAATCAAGTGTTTTCAATCCAAATTGTACCTGGGGTAAAGTATATTAGATTTCCACATCGTAGTAATCTCTGTGCTGTTTTGGGGGGCAAAATCTGTCACATATATCCAAAAAATTGCATATAGTAATTATCATTGCATTTAATGCAATTTATATTTTGTTTTTTAATATTTTAATTAAATTATTAAAATGGTATTCCCTGGAGTGCACTAACTGTCTTTTTATAGGACTTAGTAATGCAGGTGCAACTCTGCTGCAAATCAAACCAGACACAGAGGCAGGATTAGAATAAAAGCTCAGTCTCTTGAGGTTGTGAGGTCATAATGGATATGCTAATAAGGCAACTGTTACCTTTGCATTGGTGCACTGTACTGTTGTGAATCACTGTCATGGTGAAATACAGCTTTTGCCAAAATGCCCGTGCTGTTGTCTCCACAATACAGATGCCTGTTCTGACAAACCTGCCTAAATCGAACCATTATCGCTATAGACTCTGTGTGACGAACCCGTGATTCACAGGTGCAAACATTGACATGGTAATCTCTTCCGAGAGCCAAGTGTAAAGGACTGACTTCAAACAATAAAAGGAAGCTAAGAGGCGAATCAGTCTCATCTATTCAATTCTTTGGCCAGGCTGCATAATAAGCAGAGTCCTGTCAGGCGTTGCAGAAAAGAGGGGGGAAAAAACACAAAGCATAATAAAAAAAAAAGCCCCTATTGCTTCTGTTCCTGACAGCGCTGCTGCTAAACTTTGAACAGTCGTTATTTACACCATTCGGTCCCCTCTTCAGTGCAGCTGTCGCTACGACATAAAAAGAGAGAAGCGCACTTGCTCTGAGCCAGCAGTCAGCAGGGAGCAAGGGGGAAAAGGGGCTAGGGAAATGAAAGAAAATAGAGGGGTGGTGGTAGTTAAGCACTCAAAATCACACAGGATAAAACCAGTGATGGTTTACAGTTTAAGAGAATGGGTGATTGGCTGGAGAAAGTTGCTTGCTCTGCAGATGCCAGATAACACCTCCAGGGGAATGTGCTTTGCACCTCCAGCATGTGCGAAGTCACACAAAAGAGCAGCGTGAAGGACAAACAACTCCATACTAATACACTGCACCTCAGAACTGAGCAAGGAGGACCACTAAGCTAGGATATTAGCACTCTGTTATATTTAAGCAAAGTACTGTTTATAATTCTGGACGTGTCGTTTACCTTTGATCACTTTGTTCCTTTAGCCTCTACATGCAAGTCACGAAGCGACAAACAATAGCTTCTATATCTTGACATGTTGGAGCACACTAGCAAAGCCCTGTTCACTTAAACTCATCACCATGTTTCGGCTAATTACAATTGTTGGACTGCTTCGCTGAATCATATGTGATTCTCTGATGTGCAGGCATTGCCTACTTTGTTAGCCCTCTTGGACCACCTAGCACTGATAATGCATGTAAATCAAACAAAGGGGAAAAAAATAGGAGCAGAAATATGGTGAATGTGTTCGGACAGTGTAGATTGTATATCTCTAATGGCTGCCTTATTCGTTTAGGGATGATTGCTCTGGTGCCAATGATTATTCCCTCCAGGACTTAATGGTGTCAAAGGGATACAAAAAAGGAAAGAGAGGAAAAACAGACGAACAGAATTGGAAAGCATAATTAATGGATTCAGATCCTGTTAAACAGCCCCCTTACAAAGCAGATAGTAAAAACAGGGTGCATGGAACCGGCACCCAATTTGTTCACACTTTGTTGTAGTAATAAGATCCAGGCCTCCCTCATGCAGTGGATTGGATAATTAACTCCCTGGGATAAATGCAGAAGAAAGGGGGCCCCTCTTTTGATTTATCATATGGGGAGATGGCGCTATGCGTACTGCTATTACAAAAATTGCTTTTTTTCTCCAATGTATTTTTCTCACTGACAAACTAGGTTGGAAAATGTAGATAATAAGGAAGCAAATGTCAAGAAACGAGAGGGTGTTGTTAATATTTGTCATAAAGGAAAGCTCTTAAGCGCACTTTTCTTGACATAAATGCATTACTCAAAATATGAAATGGTTCTGCAGCTAAAAGAAGAATACTTCTAAAATGGACATGCTTTTGCAACAGTTCCTTTTTTTGATGTTAGATCTTGTAGTTGACCAAACAGGCGCTACTCTAGAGACCTCTGGCTGAAAGCCGTTCTTAGAAACTGCTGTCTCAGAGAACCATCAAACGGCGTGACTCGGGTCATGCTAATTTCCGTTGCTACGATGTGCTTCACCTTCCTGCTTTGTGTAATCCTGCTCAACAACTCCTTTGGAATGTGAAGATAAACCTTTCCTCCCATTGTCCCTTAGAGAAGCCGCCCCCTCTTGGGTTAGTAGACACATTCCTTCAAAGGAGGGCCTTGGTTTAGGGAATGAGGTGCAATTTCCATTGTGTTTCCTTTTGCAAGTCTAGATGTTCTGGTGCTGATTTATGTACTCATTACTCTTGCTCTTCTCTCTTTCAGAAACATGTGAAGACCCTGGTGAGGTGCTGGACCATAGAGTTAGCCTTTAGACTACGAGGACGAAGGCTAAGCCTTCTGGTACTACTTTAAACTCTTCATTTTCTAACCTGTCGGGTCCCTTGGACCATGGAGGGACAGCAGGATTCAAAGAGGACTTTGAAACAAAGCCCTGGATATGGTTCCAAATGGTACTTTGCATGCTGGTTGTTAGTCTTAGTCTTGCCTGTAGTGTCCTGTGAACAGTCCTTTACAACGTTTCACCCTGAGCGACGAGAATGGGCCTTCAACCATATGACAGTACACAAGACGACAGGAGCACTCTACATTGGTGCTGTCAACCGCGTCTACAAGTTGTCAGGCAACCTGACACTCCTAGTATCCCATGATACTGGTCCAGAAGATGACAACAAGGCCTGCTACCCTCCACTTATCGTTCAGCCTTGCTCCGAACCTCTGGTTTCTACTAACAACATCAACAAGCTCTTGCTCATCGACTACTCTCAGAACCGACTGCTTGCCTGCGGAAGCCTCTATCAAGGTGTCTGCAAACTGCTACGACTGGACGACCTCTTCATCCTGGTGGAGCCCTCTCATAAAAAGGAACACTACCTCTCCAGTGTCAACCAGACGGGCACCATGTATGGAGTCATCGTGCCCTCACAGGGCAAGGATGGGACCCTCTTCATTGGTACAGCTGTGGATGGGAAGCAAGACTACTTTCCAACCATCTCAAGTCGGAAGCTTCCTCGTGACCCGGAGTCTTCAGCTATGCTGGACTACGAGCTACACACTGACTTTGTTTCATCACTCATCAAGATTCCCTCTGACACCTTGGCGTTGGTCTCTCATTTCGACATCTACTATATCTATGGTTTTGCCAGTGGCAATTTCGTCTACTTCCTGACAGTGCAACCGGAGACGCCTGAGAACAGCATGTCTTCCAGCGGGCCCTCAAATGACCTGTTTTATACCTCTCGAATCGTCCGACTCTGCAAAGATGACCACAAATTTCACTCCTATGTGTCATTGCCTATTGGTTGTATCCGGAACAGAATTGAGTACCGCCTTCTACAAGCAGCCTACCTGGGCAAACCTGGACGAGTGCTTGCGGCATCACTCAACATCAGTGCTCAAGATGATGTGCTATTTGCTGTCTTTTCCAAAGGTCAAAAACAGTACCACCATCCACCTGATGACTCGGCCCTTTGCGTCTTCAGCATCCGGGACATCAATGCTCGTATCAAGGAGCGTATGCAGTCCTGCTATCAGGGAGAGGGGAACTTGGAGCTCAACTGGCTGTTAGGAAAGGATGTGCCTTGTACTAAAGCGGTAAGAAACCTTTTTTTCGTTATTACTAGCTACAGCAGCTAGCTTATTAGCTTGTTAAACCAGCTTTAAATGTGAATCATTGTTAGATGCACAGTAGTATCTGTAACACTAATCATGGAAGCTCTTTCTTTTGTACTACCTTAATTGAGCTTGTTGTGTGCATGGCTTATTTAAGAGCTTTATTACGAGTTCTCTGCCTTTGAATGCTGTTCTCTTGGCACAATATACTTTTTTGCCCTCTAAGAAACTGACAGTTCCCATGAATGCATCTGCTCAGTAGAAAACCTCAGTAGATCAAAACAGTCAGATAGGGAATTGTTACTAATTTTATGTTTTCTTTGGAATGGAGATAGTATCTGCATCGTAATGTTTATGTTGCTGGTTGGTGTTCTTGCATATCCATATTTCATTCTTAAGAGTGTAACAGGATACTATCTAAGCAATCCTGTTGACCCTGGAAACCTACAGGATTGAATGTCAAGACATGTATAGGGTTAGTCTAAGCATGATAGCACACCCCAACAAAAATGTGCTGAAATGCTTTAAAACCAGATTAATTGTTATCAGTTTTGAAAATATATGTAGTTTTAAACATCCATAAATTCTTCCCAAAAATAGGTTGTGACAGGAATACCACATAATTCTTTAGTAGTCTTGCTCCCTAAAGACCACCGTCCACAGTTTTTGCTGTATAACAGGGGCTTTAAACAAACAGAATTAAAGGCACTAATAGTTCTCTGTGCTCTGTTTATTTACAGGTTACCACACTGACAAGTGTTGTGTGGATGCTAATATAAATATATATTTGAATGTGTATGTTTTCTATGGCTATCAGTGATCGTTTTGCATCTGTTTGCATGACATTTAAGAGAAAGTCTTAATGACAATGACTATTGCTACATGGTTTTCTCCTGGGCTTCCTTTATTAGCTTCAGTAAATTCGCTATTAGCATGATGTCAGAGGTGATTGTCACTTTGAGGGAAACATTATTGAGTGTCTGAGCAGGGTGGTCTTCATAGTAGTAGACTCCACTCTGGCCCCATTAAGGACCCTCGAGGATCCCCTGTCTGACCCCAGGGGGGCCGTCAGTGGCTTATGATGTCAGCCAACCCTCCTCCATGTTTTTCTAGGCCTCATTAAAAACACTGCACTAGAAACCTCCTGCCTCTTCTCTCCTGGTGCTAAAGGAATGTCAGGATTGACCGAGGAGGTCTCATAATGAAAAACATGAAGATAAATTTTGTTTAAAAGCTCGATGCCGTTCAGTAAATCTATGGTATTTTGCAGGTAGATTTTATCGTATAGTCTGTGGGCCTACACAAATCGCCACAACTCACAACCCTCTTGCTGCCACAGTTTTTTTTACTCCCTTTTCATGACCAGTAGGAGTATGAAAATATTTTTACAGTGAAACAATTCTCCTTAGACTGTTTCGTTTGCTATTCAGGCTCATTTTACCTAAAAAATACTGCTAGAAATCCCCTACCCTGATGTTTTTGTTTAATTTCCTGTCAGTTATTTTAGGCTACTCTTGATCACTGGAAACATGGCCTCTGTGCAGACTTCAGTCTAGTTCCTTCGGCTCCAGTGTCTCTGCTGAATTACAGAAAAAGTGAAACTTAGACACACACAGGGTGATAGAAGGAGGAAGAGAAGTCATAAGCTGAGAAGGCCGAATGAAAGATTTATCACAGAGCCCAGCTTGCAACTGTCTTCTTGCCTGGCCAACCTGCTCGCTGCTTCACATCCAGCCCTTTGATGCTATTCACTCATTCAGCCGGTGTTACATTTCATCAAGCTGCCTGATCAAGCCTATCACAGTGCCAGTTTCAACAGTGATCTAAGGGGGACATTCTATTGATCAGATGGCTTTCAAAGGGACGACCCTTGATTTGTGTATGGGACAAAAAACCCCTACCTGAAACGGTAATCTTGGGAAATGAGTTCCAGTGATAAGCATCAAGATTGCTGTTTGAATATCAAATAAGGTCAAAATTAGGTAAAACAAATGTTTAAAATGTTTGTGTATGTGTTTTGTTTTGTGGTTTAGTTTTTGCTTTTATTTTGAGTTTTTGTTTTTTTGTTTTTTGTTTGTGTGTGTTTTGTGCTATTATGTTTTGCTTTGGTTAGGTTTTTTTTTTGTTCGTTTTTTGTTTTATTTGGTTTAATTTGTTTGTTTGCTTTAGGTTTTTTTTGGGGCATATTTTTACACGATCCGATTACTGTTTTCCCTCTGTAACTGAACGATATTTATGGAATGTAATAATCGAAAAAAAAAAATCACATTTATCATATATATTGGATATTAAATTGTATGCATGTAGAAATTAGCTCAAATCAAACTGATATGTTTAAAGTAGCAAAATGTATGATGCCATCTTTGCCAGATTTCATTTGTGATTGATGCTGTTGAATTTTAAGAATGGTAAACAATCTTTAAAATTTTGGAAGCATATATACATTAGAATGAATCATTTTCTCTATATTAGCATAATACTTGCAAGACTAGAACATAGCTGCCCCAGGGCATTACCAAGATGAATGCCGAGTGGACTGACTTAAAAAGCAACAAACATTGAAATAATGTAGTCAAAGGCCAACTGTTGTTGAGGAACAGATCTGAAAATCTCTAAGGCAGTTATTTTTGGACTGGAAAATAAAAGAAAACACTATGAAGAGGGGCTGGAACGAGATCTGCCGAGTTCAAGGCATTTACATCCCTGCTTTATTGCCGTCCCCCAGCTTGTGAAGGGCTGGAAGGCAGTAAAGATTTTATAGCGTGAGCCTGTAGTCGAGCAGGCTGATATTAAAGGGCTGCGGAGTGTTGGGGACGAGCAGTGCTGCGTTCAGCATCATGACCGAGTGCACAGTATCCATCCCTCTTACTCTACATGGCACTTTGAGGCCAGTGTCAGTCACAAACTCCGATGACCTGGATCTAAACGCCGCAGAGTGTTGTAACTCGCCGCCCAAACTCAAATGGGGATTGATAGTGGCCCATGCATGCATGTGACATGAAAAATGGGCCATAGACCCTCCCATTACACTGTAAATGTTTACAAGCTTCAATCTCTTCAGTTGAAGTCGGTTTGTCTGAGAGAGAGGGGGAGATGCCGGGGGAGAGCAATAGAGATTGAGAGAGAGGTAAAATATGGTTTTTTTTGGCCCTATGAACACACATTTTACACTCTGACTAGTTTATTTGGCTACTAACAGTATCCAAAAACTGACAGAATCCTCTGGATCTCCATGTATATTTCCAGTCATTTCCAGTAGAGTAACTTCCAAATTTGGGATACTTTAATAGCTAGAATTACACACGACGGCCCGGTTTCACAGATAGGGCTTAGCCTAAGCCAGGATAAGGCCATAGTTCAATTAGGACATTTAAGTTGTTTTTATAAACATGCCTAGGAAAGAAGCATTACTGGTGTGCATCTCAAGACAAAACAAGATTTTAAGATGAGTCCGTGGAAGTTTCTTTCAGTTGAAACTAGGACTAGGCTTATGTGTCACAAATAAAACCAAGCTTTGTAAACTATAAAAAAGAAGAAAAGAAAGACGAGAAGAAGTTATAGTTTGCAAGTATTAATAAAAACCCCAGCAACACAAAAGTGTCTGAAGGTATAGAAACACCAGATGACCAGATCATTTAAATCATCTGTTTAGGTGTTGTTTTCGGCTGGTGTGGTGTGTAAGTGTGTGTGAATGTGCTTTTCGTCCCCAGCTGGGGTGAGCTACACTATTCTCATAGCACAGGGTAATGAGGCAGTCAGGGAGCTGGGCAGGACTCACCAAAGCAGAGCGGGAACATGTCTGCCCAGCTGAACAGAAAACCAAGCGTCTGGCTGGGGAAACCACACTCAATGGTCCGGTTGCTGTCTCCTCTCAGAAACTGATGGAGAGTCAGTATTCTCTAAACTACCAGCTGGTTGATAGCGTGATACACTAGTAAAACTGAATCCCAGCGAACTGTAAAACCAGGAAATGTCAGAGAACATTTAAATAGTGATTTCCAGTACTGTTCAAAAGTTTGGGGTCGGTAAGATGTTTTGAAATGCTTTTGTAAGAAGCCTCTTATGACCACTAAAGCTGCAATTATTTGATTAAAACTACAGTAATACAGGGAAAGATTATCACAGTTTACTAAAATGTTTTGGTAACACTTCAGAATAGGTAACAACTACAACTTTTCCCTCAATAATTAAATTAATTTGCTGCTTATTAATAGTTAGTAAGGTAGTTATTATTGGGTAGGAATTTTGTACCGAAAATGGTGCAAATAAACCTTTAGTGTTCCCTAATTTCACTTCACTTGACAGCATAGCACCCAGCTGATGTGGGATCGGTTAATGTGATTTGCTTACAAAGTGCTTCGCTGTATTAAAATCAGTGCAACCTTTTCAACCTCCTACTGATGTCTCTGTAAACAACCAAACTGACCTTGACTTTCTTGATTCAAAGCAAACTGCTGACTCTCGGTTGACCTTTCTCCTCCTGTAGCCTGTCCCTATTGATGACTCCTTCTGTGGTTTGGACATCAACCAGCCTCTTGGCGGCTCTCAGCTGGTGACCGGACACACGCTTTATACGGAAAGCCGTGATCGCATGACCTCGGTGACCTCCTACGTCTATAATGGCTACTGTGTGGCTTTCGTCGGCACCAAGAGTGGACGGCTGAAGAAGGTGAGTCTTGAGACCCTTCACCTCACATGCAGGCAAACGTTTTTGTTCGCAAACAGTGTGTCATGTTAGTTATTAATGGTGTCTTCGGGAGCACTGCATTGAACTGCTCTACTGGCCTCGTTTCAAAGTATGGATGGAAAACTTTTCGACTAAATATTTAATACCGTTTTGTAGGATTCTTCTGGTTCTGCTCACTTTGCAGACCATAATGGGCAGCTTAAAGTGACCTCAGGGGCTCCTGTCTGCCTCCCTAGTATATTAATTTTAATAGAATGTCTTCTCTGCCAAACCCTTGGAAAAGATGTTAGACACAAGAGGCCAGGCACTGTTGGGGTTATCAAATGCGTAAAGAGAAAATGTGGGGTTTCAACGCACCTTTTTGGATACTAATAGCAGAGATACACTGTAGACAGGGAACCATCCCTCAGCTTCTATTCATTTAGTAAACATGAAACGCCTTTTACTATCCATTAGATTTGGCATATTTAACAAGATACAGATGTAGTTGGGTCTTAATTTTATTTATCTGAAATTCTCAGTTTTGTTACATACAGTACAGCATAAGCCTGAAACAATAACTAAATAACCTTTTAGCTAATTTATTTCCGCCACCGGCCAAAAAGAAAAATAGTTTTTATATTTTATATATTTTTATTTGTATATTATTTAATTCAATTTTTAATCATCTTTTATTTTTATATTTTAATTTTTGTTGAGGTTTTTAGTGATTTTATGTGTTTTGGCATTTTAAAAATAAATTTCAGTTTACATTTTCGTATTTTCAGTGCTTAAACTTACTGTTTTTATTATTTATTTATTGCCAAAGCAACATTTCTAATATTTATATTCATTTTTATAATTTTTTAAAAATTTATTTTATCTTTAATTTAATTACTGATCTGATTTTGAACAATTTTCCCTAACAATAATAATGCTGACATAAACATGAACTGAAAATTGCACGATTAATCCAATAAGTGTATGTACGTATGATCTATTTTTTAGGCTCAGAATGTTTGCCCTTCGTTGGGCAGCCAGTTTAGTTAGTGTTGACATGTTAGCATGTGGCTAATAGACCTTCTGTGGTTGTTAGCAAGATGAGACTACCTGCAGTAAGCAATTAAGAAAATGACAAGGGGTCCGTCAGCTGCTTTTGGGACTCGTACCCCCTTCAGGGCATGACGGTGTTGAGTGACAGGCCAGACCCTGTTACACGAGCAGGAACAGGCATGTCCTCACCCCACAGCAGCTGCAGGAGACACCAAAGGGAGGAAGACCGAGAGAGACCTGCTTCACAAACGTTGGTTTTGTCCCTCGCTCCCACCTGCCCCCCTACAAACACACAAATAACAGCTGCCTTCCCAGACGCGAGGGAGAACGGACAATGTCAAAGTGTCAAACCGAGTGTTTGTTTCATGCCGGTAGCACAGCAACGTCCAAATTGTGTTTTGCGCCTTGATTAATTAATTTATAATTGAATCAGCACCGCAATCAGGAAGTGGCATCGGAGGCATTCGCTCTCTGTAATCCTCTTGTTTTAGTGGCTTATTAATTAATGTTATTTTTTCTCCTCGCAGTTGGTGAAATTAAATTAGGCCAACAGCGCCATGCTCTTAGAAGTGCTGCCGTGGCAGGTTTGTCTTGCCTCAAGCTTGCTCAGATTCTCAGCTGGTGCATATCGCCGCCCCAGTGGCTAGAAAGGAGAATTAGACATACTGATATGGTGGAATTAGGGAGGTATTACCCTGGACGGAAATACTGAGCGTCTCTGCAAACACTGAGAATTCGGTCACATCTGCACAAGGCGTAACAGTGTCGAGGAAAAGGATGAGACGGCCTTATGAGAGCTTGTGTGTTTTGGAAAGGTTAGGTTCCTATCGCAGACCCAAAAAGTGTGTCTCTTGGAGAAAACACAGAAGAGCCTGGAGAGCTTAGGAAGCTGGGATTTGTGAGTTGCTTTGTTTTGTGTCCATGAGCCATTTCCCCTGCTGTGCAACTCTGAGAATCTGTTCCAGCTAAGGCTGAATGATAATTTGGATGTTTATATGAATATTCACCATATATTCATGGTGTGTACATGAAATATATATTATTAAATATATGTGTATGTGTTTACACTTTTTTTAATATATAATTATTTTTTAAAGGATTGGACATTTTTTTATTCTTAACTTCTATAACATACTTCATAAATATACAAATAATGATAATAAAAATAGCATGTTTTTTTTAATTTTTTTAATTTTAGAAACTCATTTTTAACTTATATGCATATAAACATACACAGTACACACAATACATATAATGTAAACACAATCTTTTTTGTGATTAATCGTGGATTGATTTGACAGCACTAATTTCAATTTATATTTTTTCCTCTCTTGAGCTAGCCCTAGTTGCAGTCATGTTGATGTAACAGGATTTTGATGCTCTATAGGCAGTATACTGTTGTACAGGGGTGAGTTCTTGTGCCCCATCCTTTGAAGAATGGAGTTGGTTGCACGATCTGCCTATTCCTGCCCTCCACCTGCAACAATAGGGGGAGGGAACGTGAGAAAGAGAGAGAAAGCGTAGCACAGCAGCACAGAGAGTCGGGAAGAGACTGATGAAATGTGAAATTTAGCTCAGCTGAAGAAACCGGGCTTGCACTGCTGCCTGTAATTGGATTGGCTCCTTTCCCAAAGAGCAAACCCACCACTCTCTATTGCCACTTTCTCTTTCTCTCTCCCTCACTCTTGCTCGCTCTCACACACATACACCAATTCCCCATTCAATCGACACAGTCCCCTGCTGTACCCTCCCTCGCTCCAAACAGAAGTTCCGTGCTGGTCGAGCTCTCTTTCTCTCTCTCTCTCTCTCTCTCTCTGTGTCCTGGTAATACAGGCGACTCTTGCAGCATTGGCCCTTGTAGCTGGACTAGTAGCTGGACACACAAGTTGAGGGAAAAGACCTTTGAATAGATTAATGAAAGCACACCCGGGGGTGCTATTGTCCAGATTCCATCAAGCTGCTGTAGGTTAAACAATTCGAGCATTAGTCATTTCCATACTCTATTTCTGTAATTGTTTTAGGGTAAATGAAATATTGGAGAGTGGAGTGGAATGTAAGCTGTCTCCACTGGACTCCGAGATTGATTAATAGGTTTAAGGATTCTGAAAACACAGTACTTGTTTGTATTAAGAATGTTACGGTATATACAATTTGGTCAATGCAGATAACATTAAATATTTAAATATAATAACTGATAAATTCAATCAATTATGATGGTCGATGTTGTAAATATATACTGGTTTGCATTCTTGCTAAAGCACCAACTTAAACATGTACATGCTTGAAGTGGAATTAAGCAACAAAATTATGTAACGTAAAGTAGAAAAACAAAGATAATGGATTTGTTATTAAAAAAAAAATAGTATCATATTTTTAAGTTTAGTTTTTTTTGTTACGTTTTTGTTGGATTTTTGGCTTTTATTTATTTATTCTTTTATTTGTTGTATTTTTGGAAATAAATAAATAATTATTAAATTAAATTATATATAATATATAAATTATTATCATAATAATAATAGAACGTGATCATGAAAGTGAAAGTGAAAAAGTGAAAGTGAAGTGACTTGTGGCCAGGTATGGTGACCCATACTTGGAATTTGTGCTCTGCATTTAACCCATC
>JAUCMU010000048.1:13831832-13863049 GCA_032275025.1 Enteromius treurensis | reverse complement strand
CCCCACCTACAATCCCTGCCGGACCTGGGCCTCGAACCTGCGACCTTTGGGTTACAAGCCCAACTCCCTATCCATTATTTAAATGTTATTTAACTTGGACAGGTATTATGATAATACTATGAAATACATTGTCATTTTATTATAATGGTTTTAACATATTTAAAAAAAAAAAAAAAGCTGTGGTAAAACTAATTTTTATTTATTTATTCATTCTTTCGTTATTTTTTTTTTAAATAAATAATAATAACTAATAATGGGAATGAATGGAATTAAATTAATAAAATTGATAATTTTATTTAATTTGGCCATGTATTATGATAATAAATAAATTGTTTTATTTTATTTTATTTTGCCGCTATATTGTGGTGGTGTTTTTTATACTGTCAGTAAATGTCAGCACGTTTTACAGTGTGTTTCATAGGCTCCTGACCTTACCCCGGTGGCATTGCCCTCTGAGTTGATGGGTGGCAGAGCACTGATACTGTTCACCTCAGCAGGATTTTGGCAGATAAGGGTGGCAAGGACAGCAGAATAAAACAAATCAGTGACATTCAAAGTTACGTTCAGCCATTTTGTTTACAGGTCACGATAGCATCTGGTTTTGGGAAGCATGCAAATTTACGTTTATAGGGAAAACGTGTAGTTCTACCATTCTAAAACTTAACCTTTATAATAAAATTACATATTACTTATAAGCAGAACAAGATAGGCCATATTTGCTATTGAAAATACAGCCTCTTTTAGCGGTATTGCGTCAGATTAATTATAGGGCGTGAAGTTAAGTTTATATTGTGCTTTAAGTGCAAATCTCAGGGGAGAGTGTGGGCTTCCTGAGAGGAGGGGGAATACGTTAGGAGCGATCGGCCCCAGAGGGTTGCTTTTTTCTTTGATATTGTTAGAGAGGAAAAGACTGCATGCTAAAATTAGATCTTTAAAGTTATCCCACTGGGAGATTAGCGCTGATTTGAGATGGTCACACGATCTGTACTACATTAATCCAATCAGAGCACAGGCATCGTGAACTGGGGAACTGCAGGATACGGTGTGACTCAGGTTTGCTAAAAAAAATCAATTGAAAAGAGCACCTGGGCTAATTATACGTGCCCCCATTAGACAACCTTCTATTTCTAATTGGTGGTATAATAAGTACTGTGATGCGAGGAGTAGCTTGCATGACCTACATGGTAATTCCACTCATGTAAAAAACAAAACAAAGGGAAACTATTCTACGTCTGCGTTGCAGCATGTAGTGTTGGGAAAGCTGATTTAAAATGTAGTTTTCCAATTTTGTGCACCTTCAGATTCCAGATTTTGAAGGAAAAAGCTGCTCTACTGTTAATCTCCTGTCAAATGTAGTTAGTAGCATCGCTACTGTATTTGTAGCTAGCTCCATTCTTTTTTTCCTGTGTTGTTGTTGTTTATGCCGATATTAACATCTCACATACATTGCATTGGGCATGCTTGACCGAACCGATTTCTGTCATCTCGCTTCGTTAGTTAATCAGTATTTGGTTTGGACTGTGTTCCGACAGGGCTAGGAGGAACGGTTCAGGTGGCTTCCTTCTGGAAAGCAATTGAGGCCTTAATTGGACAAATGTCTCATTGAACTGGTTAAGTGAGTTTCTGGGCACCCATCCCACTCTCCTCGACACTGACATCATCGCTGACATGGAGGATGTGTTCAGGACTGGAGCAGAGACGCAGCGGTGATCTACAACTGACTGCAACACATGAAAGCAATGGCAGTTTAGCGTATTGACACACAGCTGTGTCCACTAGTTAGCTTCTGTCCTAGAAACAACCTTTTTTTTGTTCTGGTCATCCCTTGTGGTGTAAGATTGCCACGGAAGTCTTTGATGAGCTGGGAAACAGCTGAGTTTAGCATGTTTAGCTTTCCCAATCTGTAGCCTCCTGATTCCTCCAGGTCGTCCATTTTTGGTCCGTAATGAGCCGTGGCTGAAGGCATGCTTTATTGTCTGGGATGCACAGCAGGAAAGAGAGTAGGAAACATAGAAGGGGGTGGAGAAGAAATGCTCGAACATGTAACATGTTCTCCAGCACTTCCAGCTTCACAGGAACTTTAGAATAAGACCGTTTCTGTCTCAGGAGATTACACACAAAACATGCACGTATGCTCACTGAAATGTTGCGACATGCATTTTTAAAGATCCCATGAAATGGCTTGACACAGTTTCCTTTCTATGCTGACATATTTCATTTTTTCATGCGTAATATCTTAAGACTTGCTACTTACTGCTGCTTTGAATTGTGCATTTGTTTAAGGATAGTATTTTGGAGGACAACATTTATGCTGCCATATTTTTTGCAGCCAAGTGGTTGCAGACTTGAAATTTTAGCTACATTTAACTAAGCACATTTAGTTGTTATTAGTCAATTTGTTTAAATGTAGCTCAAATAAATTGATTGCGACCACTTAACATAAAAAAGTAGTAAACTGGATGAATGATTTTTTTCAGAGCACTAACACACACCGTAGATTTCTCAGAAATAAAGGTACATTTACGTTTATTGTTGGGTTTCAGTGAAATTTGACCATTGTGACTGTATCTTAACAAAAATGAACTAAAAGCCACACAACTATCATAAAACCACATAAATCATTTTTTAGAGCCTTTGCTCTCTCCATATGTCTGTACCGCTCTCTCCTTAGAGATCGGCAGAGATGATTTTTACTTTAGCTGAAACTTAATGAGTCATTTAGAAACAGGCTGTCAGCGGCAGAAACCCTCACTAGAGTTTGCCCTGCTAAGCAAAACTTGCCCAGCAGTTATGTGTTAATTTGTTTTTTCAAGGTCAAGGGAGCATTCGGCACATCATTTTTTTTTCCTACCGGTGGCATTTTTTTTTCGTCATACTGCAACACTACAACAAATTCTGCTGTTGTGTGGCAACACAAATTGGTGTATCTGCAATGTTGTTGGCTGAGGCTATACTTTCCTCCTGCAGTTTCATAATTACTTGAATTGAGTGCTTTTTGTAAAAGCCAAGCTTTTCTTGTTTAATTCCATATTTAGTGCGGCCTGTTATTATCCTTGATTTTCTGGTTCCAAAGTATTTTAGATTATATAAAAAAAAGGAGTGTTGGCCTTTGAGGACAATCAGGCGAGAGAAGCATTTGTTTAAATGTTCCTCTCGGTTTCAGCGTCGTAAGGAAGCTTCAATTATATTGAACACAAATGAGCAAAACAATAGAACATGCGTTTCAATCATCATAGCAATTTCTCAGTCCTCCTTCAATTTCATGTTGAATTAGCATCAATCTGCTTGCAAATTGAATGCTTAGTCTTTTTTTTCCGTCTGTCTCATGTCACTGCAGCCACTTCCCACAAATATTATGACTTAGAAAAGTGCACTTTTCTAAATATATATATATATATGTATTGTATTTTCTATTTATTAACACTCTAAAGGTGGCCGTTACATCTTGTTTTAGACATGTACTGTCTGAGTAGAAGTTCACTATTTTCAGACATTTTGTAGTCATGAAAGCGGCTTTATCAGCAGATGTGTCCTGATAGCATGATCAGGTGATTACAGTAATCATTATTGTCTGCTGTGATTGCAGATGGTGTTGCACCCTCAGTGCCACCTTGCTGGCTCTCAGCGAGATTGCGAGCAATCTTCCTAATCATGTTACTGTACACTGGGCAATTCAACTTCAATTTGCCTCCTACCAATAGTGGGAGTCTCTGATTGGCTGTTGAAATTAGGAGCTGCGAGAGCACATACTGAAGATTGGCTTGCCCTGATTTTCCAATGGGGACCTGTTCTTGGATTAGCCAAGAAAGAACCCAGTTCTTCAAGTAGTTGCAACCACTTTATAGGCAGTGGAGCTCGGCGTTTCAATAACTGCAATAGTAAAATCATGATAGTAGTACTGCTTGATATATGTTTGTCTGGTTAGCAGTGTTTTTGACCATCTTTAGATACATTTTTGGTGCCTTGACCCCAGTTTGACCCATCCTAAAGCAGTGAAGACAAAAAGAGAGCAAGTGACTGCTATTCAGACTTCTTTAGGAGGGATCTCCAGCTTTCCTGGACTGGCTCAAGACTGAAGCGCAGCTAAAGAGCCAAAGGCTGAGAGATAGAGGGACCCTGCTGTTCCTTTCACTCATCAAACACACATTCACATAAAGAGACACACACACACTCTTCTGCCCCCAGACCTCTTCCACTTATCTTCTTGGCACGGTCTTCAGTCAGCCTTCTGTCTGCGTACAGTCGTGTGTCCGAGCCTTATGTGTGTGAGAGTTGAGTGGCGGCCAGCTGTCTTCCTTTTGCTTTTTGTACTTCTGTGAGGTCAATGCTTCGTCGTCTCTCTTTTCTGCATCTCTGTGTTTTTGTCTTTTGTCTTTCTAGCTAGTCCACTACATTACCATTAGACAGCCCACCCTGCAGTGATCTCATTACTGACACACACACACACTCTCTCTCTCTCCATTTCCACTCTTCTTTTCTTCCTAGCCGTCTTTCGTTTCTCTCCCCCTTACTCTTTTTCCCTAAGAATCTTCTTTTTCTCTGTGAATTATTGCTCTTTTGTAGTCACTTGGCTCTTTGTTTCTCCGTTCGCTCTTTTTTTGCCACTGCTTTAAGTTTGTTTTCAAATCATATTCTTGCACTTTGCGCTGTTAAAGAGGCATTTGAAAATCTCTGTGGATGCTCCGTCTAATATTTTTTCTCAGAAATGAAATACTGTCATCATTTGCTCAACTTTGTGTACCTTATGAATTTCTTTTGTCTGTGAAACCTGAATAAAGGGTTTTAAAGAACCGTACCAGTCGCCTTTTCCATTGAATTACCATAAATGAAGGCTTTTAAGCTGAGAAAAGGGAAATAAAAGTATGCTAAAAGTAGTCCTTTTTGAAGTTTTGCATGAGAAACGAATGAGCCGAATTCTTTTCAACGAACCAGCTCATCCAGATCACCAAACCAATGAATAAGTTGTTCATGAATCATTTAAATCTTTATTTAATCTTACAGACCAATACATTCTTCGATATCCTCGTTTTGTGTTTTCATGTAAGTTGTATGACAAAACCGCAAAACATAGTTATTGTCTTGTTTTGCAGACTGACTGCATTCAGATCAGGAAAGTTGATTAGGTGGTTGATGCTAATGCACTCTCTCGGGATCTTGCACAGCATCTGTTTATTCCTGATCTTCTACTTTATTAATCTCCTTACTATAAACTTCTGCCTCTTCATTTAATATACTTATTATCGCTTTTCAGGCGAGCGGTACATTACCCTGTTGACTGCCAGCTGTAATTGGTCTTAACGTTATGAGGTTGGTGAATTAACCTTGTGATTAGTGTCAGTCCTCACCAGAGACCTGCATCTACAGTTCTTACCATTTTATTTCCCTCTAGACTAAATTCAAGATGCGGTTCATGTTATAAGCTGTGTTTCCTGAGATGTGTGTAAGAGGAGGACATTTCAAAGAGCGTGTGTAGAATACATCAGACTTCGCATACCAGTTCTGTCCTAAATACACAAGATTTGACTTCCCAGAGCATCCCAGGTCATAGTTTATTGACAGTCAGTACGCCAAAGATGTCTAGATTATGCTTTTTTTTTAAGGTCTTCTATACATTTGTGAGTGATTTTCAAACTATTACCCACAACCCCTTTCACAACAGAATTTCTGTAGAAACCGAATGCCCAAATCGTGGTTTAAATTCCCAGGGAATACATGTATTAAGTTGCTTTGGGTAAAGCGTGTAAATGTGTGAGGTAATAAGGCAAATTGGGCTGAAAATAATTGTTTGCGTTGGCGATATTATCATAGCCAGTTCCTGAAGTGAAACTGGTGCCGTGTCATCAAATACAGATTGCATCTGATTGCATTTGACAGCTTTATGGACTGCTGTTAACATCGGGTAACGTTCAGCACCTCCATTTTGGTAATCTGTCACGTCTGCTGTATTATACTACATTATACTTATACTCTATTAGACTTTCTTCCAGCGTATTTGTTTGAATGAATACAGAGTGTCAAAGTTGCTTTAATCCAGTCTTTCTCTCTGGCACTTGAGGTCTAAATGTAATCGTGTGAACTAGCGATTTGGGTGGCGGTTTCCACTAACGTTTGACAATATGATCAGAACTGGTAAACCACATAAGAGAAGATCTGCAGTCCCATCTCAATGTCTTTCCACTAAAGCATTCTAAAGATTAGAGTTGCGTTCATTGGAAACAGATGTCCTTGCGGGACCTCGTTCTCCAGCATGTTTAGAAAAGGAAAACCTCTGTAATGACACAGAAACATTCGTTTCGTATTAGCGGGGCTGTGATGTTCACTGAGGTTTGGTTGAAGCCCAGAGCATTAGCATAGCATGGCTAGTCATCTGCATATCGATGTTCAACCGGAGCGCCCGGCTCACAATAATCACTGCAGGGAAAGTATTTGAAATTCATGGAAATTCCTGCCAATCGCGTTGGCCTTATTGATCCACTACTGCGGAAATTAAACAAAGTTCCATAAGCTCCTTACATAAAATTGTAACCCACCTTTAGCATGTACCGCAATGAGGCCATGAGGATGAAGAGGGGAGGGCACAGGAATAGATAATCGAGAGAGAGAGAGAGAGAGTAAAAGCATTTTTTTGGCCGTGGTTCCACAAATAGATTTCTACTGTCCGTCAAAGTAGACAACTGGCCCGTCGCCAGACCGTATTGATTTACTTTACAAAGCACTTGAATGGGTCAGATATCTGTGATTACCCAATTCATTAGTGTAGTCTCTTAGAGCGGAGAGGAAATTAGATAAAAGCTAAGCCTAGAGATGGGAAAACCTCAAATTGTCCTGCATGTGCATGTCTGGGTAGGTTGAGTGCACTTTAAACCAATTAAAACCTGCTTGGCTTTCACTATAGCAAACACGGTTGTAGCCTGACCACCCATTACATAGTTAAAAAATTGGGCTATTAATTTAGGAATAACTGTTGTTACAGAGATACTAAACAATTTCATTCTGTCACTGTTTACTCAACCTCTTGCCTTTCTATAGCGTACATGAAAAGTGAAAGGGTACTGGAGCTTTCAAGCTCCAAAAATGACAAAAAAAGCATTATAAAATTCAGGACTGCACAAAAAATCGAAACGTAGTCGCGATTAGAGCGAAGCTGCAATTGCCATGTGTATCTTTCAGTAAAGCACGGTTTCGGCTTTAATGACAAAATGTGCATGAAGATCGTGTTCGATGAATCATGCAGCCCTAATGCCATTGATAATTACGACTCTTCTGGAGAAATTTCATAGCTTTGTGTGCAGAAAGAGAGAAAATGCCCTCCACTGTAGCTCATTTCCTCTATAATTTTGGAGTTTCTTCTAAATTGTTTTCTATCTTCTGAAAGATTTCCCCATGCGAAGTCGGTCACATGGCTTCACCACACTGACCAACAAAGAGCTGAATCATTTGAAAGCTACATAACTTACATTGGAAAAATTTTCTACCTTCAGTTTCTACCTTCGTAACTGATTATGACGCATGTTTGAATGTGCATACATTTGCAATAAATAGACATGCTTCCCTTGAGTGGAAATCAAAAGCACCCGTCGTCAGTCGTTTGTGTGGTGCTGGGATTTTTTGATGCTGTTGCATCTCTGAAGAGCTGGCTTTATCAGGTAGCTTTCAAGCGAAGCTCTCTGGCTAAAAGCCTGAATAATTTTTTACACACACAAAAAAACTCAAAATTGTTTGTGCTTTTGAGAGCATTTTTTTCCCTTCTTTTCTTCCCCTGACACTTTAAATAACACCTTCAAAAATTGTCATCTTGTTTGGACCGTGTCAACAATCGAAGCAGCTTTGTATCTTACACGTCTTACTTATGAACTCATTTCAGCTGACAAGATGTATTGTGTTCGCTGGTGCCATTATTAGCGTCAAAAGAGTTTATAGCGGCAGTGTGATGATGTGTTGTACTGAGAACTTCATTGTAGATCATTAACACTTTCTTGACGCATCTAGAAAGAAATACCACTTGACTAGGCCTATTTTAGCTGCCCCCATCTGCCCCGTACATGAAACATACGTTTCTGAGATTTTGAGATGTTGTGTTTCGGAAGGTTTTTTTAGCTGCTATCAGAGCGTTATTGGTAATTTCCTGTCTTCTCTTGGCCTGTCCACCTCTTTGTCTGTCTTTATCGCCTAAGAGACAGCATTCAGACTCCATCATCTCTAATGAATTCTGATACTTATCTAATAGGGAGCAATAATGTTTCAAACGTCAGGTAATAATGTCTCCTTCACTAAGTCTTTACAGAGCCCTCACCCATTTTCCACGTCCACCTTTCATCCCATCTTGGCATAGAGCGCAGACACCCCCCCATCCTCCTGTTCAGCCGGCTGGCTCGTGGCAGACTTCCCTGTGACGTCACACTTCCATGCACCTAATGCGAACTGACAGCTTCACCTCGTTCATGCATCCCAAATGCACTTCCAGTCATTTAGACTAGCAGAAAAAGGAAATGCTTACTTGCCTGCAAATTCCCTAATAATGCTCTGCTTCACAGCTTAATAACTCCTGTTTTATTTGCTCAGGATACCTGGGATGTTACACAGAAACATGAAAATTTACCTGGTTTGCTTTTCTAATACACATTTCTGGTCTGACTGTGCACAATTCAACAGTACATGTTATTCCAACAAAAGGAAAATAACAAGCTACAATGTTACGTTTATTTCATGCATTAGAAATCATATATATATATATATATATATATAATCTTTATACATAAAATCTTTCAAACATGGTTAAAAATGTATATGCTACAATTCACATTAACCAAGACATAAAAATGTTGTAAAAATATTGTGGATATATAATATATATATACTTGTATAAATTAATTATTTATTTATTTTTTTTAATTAATTGATGTTAATGATAATAATAATAATATCTAAAATAAAATAAATCTAAAATAAAAAATTTTGGTCACATAATGTGTGTGTTTGTGAACTGTGTATATTATGACACACACATACAGCATATTTTGATGTGTATATATTTATATTATAAATTATTTAATACATAAATGAAACATTTTTCTTCAATAAATATGTGTGTGTGTATTATATATATATATATGTGTGTGTGTGTGTGTGTGTGTGTATATATATATATATATATATATATATAAAATAAATGCACATAGTATGCACACATGTGAACAAAAACTTTTATTTTGACAGCACTCAAATTAAAAAAAATATATATTTCATTTTATTTTTTTGATAATTGCTCACTAAACTTACTTAACATTAAATTAGTAGTTTTCACATTTTTATTTATTTACTTCTTGATGTATTTATGTACTTATTTAAAAAAAATTTCTTACTGTAAAAGTGGCTGATAAACAATAAGAATAATTGTCTTTTTTACAAATCAAACTTATTTGGCATCTACGCTATTCTTTTTATGGTTTGCTAGGATGAACTTGATCTTCACCCTTCACCCTGTCTGGTAAAATTAAATCCAATCCCACTCGCAAATATATTACTGAAGCAAAAAGCTCAAGTTCAAGCTTACCAAAAATACTGAGTGATTTCCACTACAAGCAGCAGAGCTCAGTTGAGCTATTTTTCTTTGAGGTTCTCATTTGGAATCCTGTGTGAGTAGCTGTTTTTCGGCACTGCCGCCTTTGGGCTTTTTCATTATGTTTTTCCGGTGAGTCAGTCCAGAGGGCAACAGGAGTGCTAGTGCACGGAGCAAGGTCAGGGCCATGTAATCCCATTACACAATCAGAGGAAGAGACAGGAAATGCCAAGTACTGGGCTACAACCCAGGCTGGACTGTGTATGTATTTGTGAGTGTGGTATATAATATCAGATAAAGAGTGGCATGTGGGGTTAATGTCCCATCCCAGTGCAAGGATTGGGGGGTTTTGGATATGTTTTCTACACTGACATAGCTAACGTTGCTGGCACTGATGTCATCCATTAAACAATAATCCCCTCCGGTGTAACGCCATTACAGGGCTTTCTCAAGAGGCCAAACAAGGGCAGCCATGCGGTCACAGTCACAGAAACGAAAGATATGTTGCTTCTGATTTAAAAATGGGCATTTTTTGGAGAGTATAGTAGTACAATTATGGTGTATATGTATGAAATTTTTAGTGTTTTCTTCAGTTATTTATATATTGCAAGTTATACCAAGGTATACCATGACTGTACGTCTAAAAAAGCTAATTATTAATGCATAAAATGAATGCTTACACTTTTTTATTTTTGTGTAAGTGTATGCAAAGATTGTTGGATGTGTTTGGCACACACAGTTTGGCTAGGCTCGAAGCAGCTGCTGGTCCTGCAGGGGGTCCAGACCCACGGGCTGTGTGTGTGTGGATTTGGACCCTGACCCATAGTTTGTTTTTCTGTCGCCCTCATGGAGAGCTAGTAAACAGCTGCCCCTCGGGCTGAGTAAACCTAGAGAACGCTCCATCATGAGTTCAATCGCTGTCTGTATATTCCCTGGGCTTTTAGAGATTTAGAGATGTTTTCTCTTATATGTAATTTCCCCCACAGTGCCAATTAAGAAAGAGCACAATTCAGCCATGCAGTAGCATCAAATCAGCATTGCGTAAATTGTCTAACTAGCGGCAGAAAGTGTCCCGTCCTCTCCTTCTCTGCAGGTATGTTGTGTTTTGACGAAGAGTGTGAGAGCTGAAAGGTGTGCGGTGGATCGGGTGACAGTCTTGCCTTCCTGGGTTGCCCCCGTGTAATGAGATCTGTCTGATGTTTGGGCTACTCTCTCTCCAGAGCGCTGTCTGCTTTAGACAGGGTCATACTGAGCGGCGTGACAGAGATAAGATTAACTGTGTTGCACAAGATCATCTTTCAAGCACTCAAATGCTGACTTTCTCTTTGTTTCTTTTTTTTTCTTTTTGCCCCCTTACCTTGTATTTCGGTTGTCTTTCTGCTGTCTTTTTGTTGACTATCTGATAATAATTCAGGGCTCTTCATATACAGGTTGTTCTGACTTAATCACATTGAACATAATGTGTGTGTGTGGTGTGTACATTTATTATGTGTATATACAGACACACACACACATGTTTACATGTTTATATTTATATTCACATAATGTAGATCTAAATCTCAAACTACTAATCCTGAACATAACAAGCCTAACATATTGTTTTAAATGATGTAAAATATATATATTTTTTTCTGTTTTGTAATTTAGACTGCTGGCCGTGGACAGTTATTTTATAAGAAATGCCATCAAAGAGAACGAGACCCAACAATTACATCTAAAATGAAAAAAAGCAAACCTCTGGGATCATGTAACCAACAATGGCAGCGATGGCTTCAGCTGTAGAGCGGTTACACTGGCTGCTATTGTTTCCTCGTGAGATGTAGAGGAAATTGTTTCTCCTTTCAGACCACAATGACTTCCCCCATAAAAGAATCATCATCGACTGTCTGAGGAGGAAAACAATATATTTACTCTGCAGGCATCCGTTGTCTGTCTGTGTTTTTACTTCCCTCTCTTGGTCTTCTGTTCCAGTGTGCTCTTTCTACTCGGCTTTAGAAGGGATTTGGATTTTGCATCAGTACCGCCATCTCATATCAGATTTAAAGTAGACAGTGTGGGTTTTAGAGGATGAACTGAGGAATTTAGTCATTTTCTCTGCTCCATGCTTTTCTGTTTTCTCTTTTTACCCTGAAATAGGCCTCAAGAGATCATTATAGGATGCATTTGTAAATATTTCTACTCTTCTCTTGTTCAACATCCTCCACACAAACCGCAGACAGCTAAACAGAACCGGTTTCGCTATATCTGAGAACAAAACAATTGATCCGGCTTATACACGCCAGCCACAAAGACCTAATAAAGAAACCATAAAATCGACAGTAAACGCAGCAGCTTTTTGTCTAACGGTCCATTAACTTTTTAAGAGTCTTGAATAGTCTGTTTTCCATCCTCTTCCTCACACAGTATGCATTTTCATGGTTTCTTGTTTTGAGAGCGCCAAGACTAGTTAAAGGACAATTCTGTCATCATTTACTTATACTTAATGCTGCTCCAAACCCATGTCCAACCATTTGAAACGTTTTGCTTTAAATATCTTCATTTGTGTTTTAAAGAAGGTAATAAATCTTGAGGTTCAGTAAATATTTACATGATTCCTTTGTCATACAAAAGTACAACTTTCAGCTCACTAGGAACCTTTTAAGCCCCATTGCTGATCCAGTTGTATAAGGACTACAAGTCCCACAATGCACTTGACCCCAAGGAGACTGCATTGCCCTCACTGCTTAATGGCAATGAAGTTCTGCTGAGGTTTTGGTTTTACACTATTGCATCAGCATCACAGACCATGCAAAATCAGGAAATGGTAACTTCTCCCTTTGATTTATGGCCTCAGAATGCAAAACATAATGTATAACTTCACCATCACGCACCACAAGCCCATGTTTGCTCAGCCATTTGATTGATGGCTGATGGTCTCTAAGCTGATCCGATTGTTGGGTTTTTTTTCCCCCCCCTGCACATGGAATGGCACGTGTGCATCTGTCTGTCTAAGTCACCGACTGATTTGCTTCAACTTCTGTGCTGAGCGTGTATGTGCGTAATAATTGCCAGTGAAAAGCATAAATCTTGTTTGAATGAAACGCCACAAATCCCTGGTTAGGCTGCATTTGTGTAAGCTGCTTGTACTGAGCTTAGCCCCTTTGATTTGTCCTGAGCCCCATCTGAAATGGAGAAAACCTTAGATAAGCACAACTTACCAACAGGACAAATAAATGCTTTGCTTTCAATTCGATTGCTATCAAACCTGAGTTCTGCATCAGAAGTTGTAGTGCCATATAGAGAATGGCGATGACAAATATGACTCTCTCTCTCATGTTTTCGGTTGCGAATGGGAATGGAGCTGAAGCACATCACTTTAATTTCAGACTTCATGTTTTCCACAACACTGACCCTTTTGTTTCCTGATGCCTGAAGCATCTTTCTCTTCCACCGAGTGTGTGTGTGTCTGTGTTCTGCACTGTGGTGTCCCAGCGTCCTCTAAGGCTACCCGCAGAGTTCTGTAGTCCTTTTATTACACCTCTTTCCTGTACTGTCTCTTTGTCCAACTGTCCTGTTGAATGTTCCTCTCCCAAACTGTTCTTCTGTGCACTTTCAAATATTAGCATACTGTTGCCACTACAGGCTTCAACTTTGCAATTAATGTTTTTTCAGGCCGTCACATTATACAGCTCCGCTTCTTAATGTAAGCCACGAGGGGGGACCATATGGACGACGGCCAGACCCCATGCAGAGGGGGTCTGCGAAGCATTATTTTGAAGTCGTGGAAAGTTTATTTGTCTGAACTTGGCAGGAGCTTAATCCACTGAGAAAAGCATTGAGTTGGGACTGGGTGTCATTGCGGGTTAGAGTTACTGTTAAGGTGAAGGGAGGTCGATGGGCTGTCGCTGGACCCTTCAAAATGCCCCAGACAGCTGAAGGAAACCTGCTGGCCTTCAGATTAGTGACGGGAAAACAACGACTCCTGACAGGGCCTGTAATGTGCAAATAAGCTGAGGTTTCAGTGTCAACCTCTCTGTAAGTGACTTGGGCTCGATGTACTTTAAAGGTCCCCTGAAGTGCCTTGAAACACAGTGTTATTCTATGTGTGGTGACATCATCCCAACTGAAATGTAAAGACACATAGAGCAACCCTGTCCCCTTTTTTCACATGAAACCAGATCTCATTTGCCCCATACAAAAGTTTGCCATTCACTGAACAGAAAATGCTACAGCTTCAGCATCTGTCTATAGTGTAGGTAGGGGATGGGCATGGGATACTAGCACCCAAAAAACTTTGATTTTAGGGGGACTAAGGACTGAATTCATTGGATTTGTTTGCAATTTATGTTTTTTTAAGTGTATTTGCTAGAGCTAAGCTTCCTTTATAACAAAGACATGAAACCGTATACAAGTTATTACTTCATAAATGGGGAACTGAAGCTTTTAAATGTGTTAGATGATCCTTGATGGCTACTGTAGAAGCGCTGGGTATAGTGTCCTGCTAAAAATCCAATACAAATGAAGGTATTTTGGAAAAATGAGAGCAGATACTCTTATGTTGGAGTTCTAATTTAGCTAATTTAACATGTTCAGGTCTTCTGTGGAGAGGAGCCAAAAAACCTCTTTACTTATTACATGTTATACAAGTACAAGGCTCTGTCTTCCATTTGCTTCTGGTTTGTTTTCTGAAAGACTTGTGTTGAAATGTAGTTAAGTGTACATGCGGGCTGGATTTCTTTCGAATCCCTTGACAGGTTGAAACAGAAAGTGCTGAGGTTTGAGTTCCTAAAATGGCCTCCAGCACCGTCCTCATAACCCGGCTAGCCAGCAGGGCTTGACATTTGCCACCTCATTAATGGGCTAATTAGCCTGATTTAGACTCAAACAAGTGCGAGTCCATCCGTTGGTCTATCCATAAGGGAGTTTCATATTGTACATATAGTGCAATTTTATCCTTCCCATTTTTTTTTCTTTTTGGCTCACACCGCTCAGAACAATGGAAAAGTGTTTTTTGTAACGTCAGGATTGTTGAGTAAGTATTTCTCAAGTTCACTTTTTCAGCTTCCACTGTTCAATCCATAGCCCAATCTCTTCCTGCGTTCTCAGGCCTATGCTATGTCTCATTGTCTCCACTGCCCAAACAAAAATGGTTTCTCGGGTAATTATATTTTCATTTCATACTTCAATTGAATGGCTTTGCACTTAGGGTTTCGTCATGACAATTTTGGTTATTTGTTTTCTTCTCCGTTGAGAGGCTGTTGATTTACAGATGGAGAGAGAGAGAGAGAGAGAGAGGAAGAGACAGAGAGGCCTCTTCAGGCACCTGACATTTTGCTGCTCTTCATTAAAAAGGAGCGGCAAACAGTCGAGGTCTAATTAAGACATCAATTTAGGCATGGTTATGAGCATTGCACACTTTTTCCGGGACACATCACAGCAAATCTCTTTAACTCCCCTCATGACTGACGTGTGCTTAGTGGTTGTACTCCATAAACATATGCCATATTATATTGCATTTTGCTTATTGCACAGCTTGTTCACTGGCAGTCATGAATGTGCTGGTTTACTGTCGGATTGACATACTGATACAAATTGCTTTATTTCTAAAATTTGTGTAGTAGTTATAATATACTATTATATTATGTATATATATTTTTTTCTGATAAAAAGTAGTTTTAATTATTTAAAAACAAATACATTAATATGTTATATTATATTGCATATTGCACACTTTTTCCCTACCAGTCATGAAGAGGTTTTCTCAGAAAAAAAAAAGAATTAATGTGATGTAATGTTATATTATATGTGCCACAATCAAACTTAAAATCATTACAATAATTGTAAAAAATTAAATATATATGTAAAAAAATGCAGTTAAAATTCAGTATTAAAAATGTGATACAGTACATCATTATATTATATTATATTATATTATATTACATTACATTACATTACATTACATTATATTTTTCCTGATACACAGTAGTTCTTTTGAAGTCTCCTCTTGACTGACATGTGCTTAACTGTTGTACCAGTATGCGGGTGTTTGTTTAGAAGGCATTTCTGGGTGTTGCCTCTACATGTCTGTCAGTCTTTTCATTTGTAGATATGCTTTTTGATTGATAAAGCCTAAAAGCACAGCCATGACCATGTTTCCACAAGCGCCAATTATTCTGGGAATGTTTGAATAGATGGGAAAACCCAGACAACTTTATTTTTTCTGCCCACTTCTTTGTGACTCTGGCAACTTTCTCCACTGGCCATCTTCAGATCCACTGTCTGGTTTCTGGCCTTGTGAGGTCATGGTTCGACTCATTTCCCAGCTCCACTGTAAGCCTCAGACTGACTCATTACTGCCGGTTTCCATGAGGACAGACCCGGAGGCTATGATACGGCTTTACCTGTTTGTTCATGGTGCAGGTAACAAGTAGAGTTCTTGACAGTCAGGACTTTGTATGTGCACGTAACTGTGACTCACATAGCTGCGTGTACCTTAGTTTTTTTTTTTTGTCTTTTAACAAGATGCAGACAGACTTACAGGTTCCCACAGGAAAGAGATTACTTACGGAATATCATAGCCCTCAAAGTCAACTTCTGCAAAAATTTGGACTGCTGTCAGTGTTAACGCAATAGACCCGACCGCTCAAGCATCAGTCAGACATGCCTCAGAGATTAGTCTGAGAAATCTTGTACGGATGCGTTCTCTCAAAGAGAATGTGTTAAAAGTGCTCGCTTGATCCACGAGTCCCTGAAATGACCTTGTTCAGAAACTACTGCTGTATTATAAAGGCTTTAGTGAAACACAGACTTCAGTAGAAGGAGCAGTAGACTGTATGTGTACCTGCAATGCGCAGGTCCCATATCATTTTTTTTGGTGCATTTGGTTAAATCATTGAAGATATAGTTTTTTTCCTTTTATCTTTTTCTTTTTTTTATCTGAATCATGTATGCTTTTTTTGTACTAGTAGTAGTTACACATTGGTCATTTATCATATATAGACATTAATTCATTTATTATTAATTATAATGTTATATTAACATATTTTTACATAGTTGAGTGCATTTTTAACTCATTTCTAATGTATTATTGTTGGCATGCATGCAACAAGATCAACTCTGTAGCAGAACATTCTAAATAGGTTGACAGCGTACAGTAAATGCAGCCCAAATGTTGTGAAATAATGTTGATTTTCATCTCGGATGTGTCAGAGGTTATAAAGAGCGCTTGCTCAGCTAAAGAGCTGTCAGACGGCCTCCTGGATGGAATTGTTCTCACAGCTGTAATTATGTGGTAAAGCGCTGTTTTTGTAAACTATCCCTCTTTGTTTCTTCCCTCTCTGTTGCTCTTTCTTTCTGAAAGAGGAAGTTCTCTCATGCCTGAAGTATGTAAGGTCTGGCCGGCGGCAGGGTCCATGACTCCCTCTCCCTCATATACGATATCAACTTCATAGCCGTTTCTGAAGGCAGAGGAGCTGTCGTTGAGATTTTGCAGCTGTCGGCCCTTTTCTCTTCTGTCCTCATATGCGTAACGCTCACTTTAGTAGGCAAATATCATTTAGCGGTATAAATTACAAAACAGTTCAACAGTTGGGTTGAATTGTTTCTTCGGTGTGCTGTTAATAAATTGTTAAAAATGTCATGAATCACTCAACAAAGCTATAAATGGAGTTGCGACTGCATTAGCAGTGTTTTGCTCATACTTCACATTGGCACAGTGATTCTGAGTAAAGCCGCAGTGGCAGCGTTTAAATAGTCTTTCAGTCTCCACTGCTAATAACAGCTTTTGCTGTCCACTGTGTGAATTTTTGTGGTGTATCAATTGTGCATTGCTTACCGTTTCACAATTTTATTTAAACTCTAAAGACGGCACAGTCTCATTGTGTATGTGGCTCAGATTCGGTTCACTCTCAAGGGTGCAGAAAACAGTTGTAGTTTTTTGCTATTGTGTATTAACACACACCGGCGTTTCCTGCACTGCTATTTTGAATCTCTACTAAACCAAGAGGAATCTTATTATTTAAAAATGTTACAGTGTAAAAAATTAGTGATTAGAATGCTATGAAAAGACTTATTATGGACTCTTATGAGCCAGTTTTATTAACGAAATCAATCAATGTGACTCACAAACTTATAAGATTTATGTCTGAATCAGTCAGAGAGGTAAATAAACTAGGATCTGACACACTAGGTGAATATTTATTTAAAAAATGATAAAATACATCAGTAAAACAGTATTGGAGGTATGTTTTGTTTAGGACTAAATACTGCAGGACCATTAGCCAGGTTTCCATCTAAGGAGTTTTTGCGCAAAAATATTTAGTGCTTCAAATTTTTTTACCAATATAGCTGATGGAAATGCTAAATATCGATTCGAATTTTGTAAATGTCGACACAGTATTTTTCTTATACTTCAAATGTTGCAAAAAATAGTTTGGATACCCCTTTTGTCGAGAAAATGGGCTTTAATGCAAATGAATGTAGTGTCACATGACAGAATTAGCCTACTGGCAGCGTCCGTGTTCATGGTGTTGCTCATGTCAAAGCACCTTAAGCGCATTAAATCATAATAATATTGCATAATATATTGCATATATTGCAAAAAGATGAGTTAATTTTGTTCGGGATATTACAGTTGTTGAGTAACTAGTTTGATGTGTGCCTGGCAGGGTCACTTGATTTTTTTCCTGTTATAAAAGTGGAAACAGCTTACTATTTTCGTTCAAGAATAAGACACTATTTGAAACTTTTCTAAATATTTTTTTATTTGTGTACATTCACAATAAAAAAACTGTTGTGCTTTTGTAAATAATTAGATGCCTTTTTTAACAGCGCATCACAAAAATTAACTGAAATTCTGCATAAAGGATTCTAACTGTTGTGTTGTTTTTTTTTTTATTTATTTATTATTTCTTTACAAAAAAATATATATTTTGCATATGGGCCTTTTTTTTCGTTTATAGCTTATGCTTTTCTCTGTTCGCCCAAGCTCTGCTCGTGATGTGACGTGAATCCTCAGGTTCTGATGTTTTTGCTGCTTTTTGCTCATAAAAAATTAATCCTTGAAAACATATTAAGCTATTTTTAATGGGTCACAGCTACCTATAAATTCAAATTTAATTGAAGTGTAATTTAGCACAATCTTGTAGGTTAATAGCTAATAGATTAAGGACTATCGGTTGTCTCTAATAAAAGTTAATCAGAAAAAAACTACAAAAAAACAACAACAATACAACTGCACCTGCTTGTGAATAGCCTGCTTGATGCTTGAGTATCTAAATAGTCAAAGTACAAAAACATGAAAACTCATTAATCTTGTTCTTTTTTTTGTAAGCCCATATAATTTAATCATTTGTATTTTTTTTTATCAAATGGATGAAGAACAGACTATTTGCATATTTGCGAAATAGGTGAAATTATGTATGGAAACAGCTTAAGTGCAATTTTTTTTGCAATACACCATAACTTTTTCGACAATTTGTTTTTTTAAGGATGACGTCATCAATCACACCATTTTATCGGTGAAAGGCCAGTTGGATGCAAACAGGCACATTTCGCAAATTATTTTTTACTCATTAACAGTTTTTTTCCCCCTGTACCTTTCCTACATTCTTTTTCTGGTCAAATGACTAACATTCTGGACAGTGTACATAAACAGTATGCTCATCTTTCCCTTTGTTTCTCTCTCAGTCTTTTCTTAACTTTATGGTTGGCCAGACCCCCCCCCCCCACCTTTTGTGTGAATAAATAAAGCCTGAATAATGGGCTCCATATGTCAGAAGTATCGAAAACAGCCTCTGTCTTAGTGGGGATACACAAAACTATGCTTTGATGAGGTACATGAGTTTGTGTTTGGGAGAAAGAGTAAAAAATGTGTGCATTGGTCCCGAGGGGTCTTAAACAGGAAGTGTTGATGCTGCTCTGTTGAGCAGAGGGCTCAGAAGGAGGCGTGAAGACCAACAAAAGCATAAAACACGTTGTGTGTTTGTGTGTGAGTGTGTCATTTGACCTCAGTCTTATTCCTGAGCTATGGGGCGTCCGAGAGGAGGGTTGTAGATGGATGTGGGGCCATTTTAGTATGTTGTTTTTGCTACCTTATATTTAAAACAAATACTGCGGCTCCTTAGATGGTAACGGACATGCAATACTTACAAAAATGCTTATAAATTCCAGAGGTCTGCTTAGCTAGCCCTGTATTTAACTGCCTAGCAGTTTTGGTTACTGAGCAAGCGGTGCTTAGCGCTGGCGCGATTCTTGCTGACTTCCGATGGTGCTCATGAAGATCTGGAAATTAAAGGGCTTTTCGCTAAAGTATGGAGAATGCTATGGATGCAGACAGACCAAGGTGATGGGTTTAGTCACTCATGTGCGCAGGCGGCTGTGTGGAAAGTCAGACATCTCCCCTGGCGTCTGCAAGGCTGCAAGCTTTGTCTCCTGCCTCTTTCCAATTTGCTGTACTTCTCACATTATATCCATTCCTTTCTTTGAGTCCTGAGCTGGTCCAGGTTTTGAAGGATGGAACACATGGAATGATATGTTGAACAAAATATGTAAACAAATAAATCATTTGCTAGACCTTCTTAATAACACCGACTACTATAATGTAAGTGACCGCCATAGAAAACAAAATAAATAAATAAAAATACAGTATATATATATATATATTTTTTTTTTTTTTGTTGTTGCATTTTTAGCATTTTTTTACTTATCTTATTTATTTATCTTTTTAAAAAAAAAAATCTTAATGAAACTTTTTGTAATTTAATATGTAAGAAATATTATGTAACTATATAACTTAATGTATTTAAAAGATGCATAAAATGTAGATTTATTTTATCTCATCGTTTCAAACATCTATTGCTAAGTCTGCATCAGTGGTAATTCAGTAACCATTCTGTTTTATTCAAAGCCTGAGCCTTTTTGATTGATTTCTTAAACGAGCTGGCTCAAATGAGTCATTTGTTTGAAGAATGGATTTCACCGTGTTAAAAGCAGCTGAGAATACTAAATTCTTAATGGTCGCTGAAATCAGGCCTGAAACCAATAGACATTAAACAGGATGCATTCCCACGAAATGTCAACTAATACTGACTGACACATAAATCATATAATTTAACATTTTAACTATCCCAACAATGAATATGTTAATATATCTTGGCTTAAAATATAAATTTAAATAACTAAGCTATTAACTAAATTAATGGGTGATTGATGTGTACAACTGATATGTTTCCACAGGCCTAGATTCCATGTGGTCCTGCTCATGATGTGTTAAACATTAAAGATGGAATCAAACGGTCCTCCGCATCCATCAAGTGAGCAGCTTGTCACTTCTCTGGTGCTCAGTGGCACTCATCCCAGGTAGAGGAAGTCACGCTTCACGGGCCTGCACTTCCTCTCACCCTCAGCCGTGCGTCAGGGGGCCTGACCCCGGACAGACGCCCTCCCATGCGTAGCCCCTACAGAGACAGCAGGAGGGGGTAAAACTGTGATCTAGGGAGAGTGACAGGGCTGTAGCATAATTCAATAACACTAATCCCCAATGAATGGACAAAGAGGCTAGAAAAAAGGGAGTGGATGAACTGAGCATACCCCGACAGACCCGGAGGCACAGGGATGCCTGGGGAACGGGTGCAGCTGACACATGCCTAAAAGGAGGGTGAAAGGGGTGGAAGGGGGGTATGCCGTGCCCCCCATCCTTCGTAGGAGAAAGGGGGGTGAGGGAGTGTAGTTTTGGGGTCCAGCTGGTTTGCAGTCAGCTTAGTGAATTATTGCCCATGACTGCCGAGACTGTCTGCATAAATGCGCAACCATCTATCTGTGTGTGCAAGGCATTCGTATCAATCGATCATCGTTTGAACTGATCAATCTCCCGTCCTCTAACTCACAGTAGCTCATTGACCTTTGATCCCAGTGCCGGAACCAATATCATTATTGCCTACAAAGTCTCTTCCTACTTCCTGCGCACTCATTTAGTATGGAAATGAAGGTATGACATATGTGCAAACGCACACAGCTGACCAGCCCTGTTTTGTTCAGTTTGACTGATGCAAGATCAAAACAGCGCGTGGTTTGTGCAGCCATTAAATCGGTCGGTCACACAAACATGGGCTGCAAACGTTCTGGCTTCGCTTGACTGCTCAGTGATTAATCAGAGCAGACCGTCTGACCGCTCAATCTAATCTGCACACAAATACACACAAGATCAACATATGACACAAACAAAAGCCAAAACACAGTTATTCACCTGTGAGCCATAATATATAAATATATATAATATATATATATATTTTCGGCAAGACAACAAAACTGAAAATACTACACTACCCTGCAGTTTTTACGTTAATTCGTTTAAAAAGGAAAAAGAAAATCAACACCCTTGGTACACATGTCATCCAATTAGATGAAAAACTCTCTGTGGTAAGAATACTACTAACTCTTTGTGTATGATGAGAGCTAATAAGCTCATAGTCATAAGACATGGTAGAGACAGACACATCAGACAATCTCTCTGTCTCCCCGTTTCAGCCTAGAGAAAACAAAATGAATTTATCAGACTTCATTCACAGACAAGCTCCCCGGGGCTTCCACTCACATGGCTGATGTGATTTTATGTGGAGTGTGTATACTGTATGTGTGTCTTTAGCCTGGTTTCCATCCAGTTTTTTACCATTTGAAAATTGTGAAATCTTTTACAATATGACCCATGCGTCGCAGTATAGCTGATGTAGTCAGTGTATTTTTATATTCCAGCATTTTTTTTTATTTAACACAAATTCATTCAGTTTAACAAGGACCCTTTTCTCACTCAGTAGCTTTGGACTGCGAGAAAGGAAAAGAGAAAATGAGACAATGAAAGGGTTTGAAAATACTTGACAGGACCAAGACAAAAAAGTCTAGGTGTTAAGACCGTTTTTTTTTCATATTCTAACCACCAAATGAGAGAGAGAGAGAGAGAGGGACTGAAGTTTTTAGAACGCACACAAGTTCAGTTGCTGAAATTGACCAACAGGAAACCCGAGGGTTTCTGGCCTGAATCTGGACAAACACAGACCCGACTGGACGGAGTCTGTGGTGAGAGGATAAAAGAGGGGAAGAATGAGCGAGGGAAGGAATTTGGTGTGTTCTTTCATTTTTGGCTCTTAGATCTCCAAATAAAGAGTGGGAACGTAACTCTACCTGTTCCTTGAGAAGAGAAAAACGACAGATCTCTGAAGTATCTGAATTGTTTCTCAGAGAGAGAATTAATAATAATGCTTATGCATTGTGCTTCTTAAATATTAATATGAAATAATTCATTATAAAAATTATTGTAAGACCAGTTTTCTTGGTTGTACAAAATTTCTTTTAGTATGTATATATAAAAAAAAATTATATATTAAAAAATTTACATAATTAAAATATATTACTCATATGGAATAAGATTTATTTCCTCTATTTATGAAATAACCAAGAAAAAGTCATTTTACTTGTATATTGCTAGAAATCCTGATAACAGTACAATATTGTCTATTTTTATAATGATCTGTATCTTTTTATTTCCTTCTTAAGAATAGAAACATGCATATAGAGAGACAGCAAGACAGATGGAGGCTGAGAGTCTGTCCTCTCCTGGCCATCTCATTCAAACGACCATTTTTTAATTGATTTCTGCTTTCATTCCTTTAGAATGTTATTTAGCAACACGCAGATGCTGTCCAGCTCACTAAATCTTAAACAGCCGACACGAAATGCAAAACATTCGCTTTCCATCTCATTATAACAAACGTCTGCCTCTCGCGAAAACAATAGAGCGCATTAAATCAACAGCAACTGTGTTTGATTTGCCACTCACTCAGTCATGGACACAGCATCTCGATCGGGCTGCCAGAGCCAGACGTTACCTCACAAAGGCGGTTTAGAGTAAGGTGATGCTTTATAGTGCAGGTAATGCAGCGCAGCATCACAGACAGGCAGACGCAGACATCCAGTAACTTCTCAGTGCCAGTCGGGACGAGACCTGCTCTTCAACTCTCGCTCTTGGTAATAAATCATAATTGGAGGATATGACACAAACTAGATGTCCAATTTTAAACATTATATATTTGTGCATCCTGTCTGCAACAACATTAATTTCCAGTGTCTAAGCAGCTGTACCTGAATGGGTTGTCAGCATTTGAAATAATTTGATTCACATTTGACCCACATTGGACAGCAAGCTGTCATTCTTTTTCATAACGAGGCTCCCTGAGCGCACCCTAGGGCCTTAGCAATGGACATTTGGGGGGGGGGGGGTCACACACACATACACACCCGAGGCCCTTTTCCTCAATTGTCTATAGTGCATATTTCCTCTTCCCGTTCGTGGTTTCCTTCTCGTAGATGAACATTATCATGCTGAGTTTCCGCATACAGTTAGCACACTCAAATTAGACACAGACACACACACACAGTGGTTGGGCACTGACCGGCAGTAATGGCATTAATGGTTCTGGCCTACATACAGTGTCTTCCAGTGTGTGTGTGTGTGTGGAGTGCACAGGATACAGAGCCAGACGAGAAAACCAAAGGTTAGATTTACATACATAATAACTGAACCAATTTTTAAACATGTGGCGGCTGAACAATGATGCTGATGAGGTAGTGTTTAAAATAACATGTTTTTTACACAGAGCCAGACTATCGTCATGAAGTCTGGTCTATTTTGCCATTTCTTGCAGCCAAGAAGCACCCACTAACTGCCTGATGCAAAATCTCTGTATTACGATTCATTTAGACGGTGTTATCTGGTAAATCAAAACATCCTGACGCATTACATTTTTGCATAAGACACATTAGAGAAAAAAGCATAATTGTACACATACTGTATTAAGCGCTAATTTTTTTATTACTTTTTTTCATATTTCACTTTAGGCATGAAATAGCATGAAATGATTCAAGTTATGTTTTTATTTAATATTTGGTGCTAAAAGTTTTTTTTTTTTTTTTTACTTGTTAGAGATACATTACTGTAATCATACTCAAGTACGTAAACCGATATTGCTAGCTATCTCAGCTAAATGCCTTGTTTCCGTAGAATTATAGAATACTGACATACTGTAGTTGACATTTATTTGACTTTAAATACGAGCTGTAATATGCAAATAATGTCTGTTCACTTGCATACAGTATGTTTCTGGCCTAAGCACTTAACAGTCATAGCTCAGGCATTTCCTTCCTGTTACACCTCTCACCCTTCCTTTAGATCCATCTCTATTGGACAACCTTACAAAGGTGCTGAAAGAAATTGTAATAAGTGGAAATATATATCAGGTTTCCTGTGTGTCTTAGGGAGGGTCATTTATGAAAGGCAAGACTAAAATCCCCCTCCAGCCCTCGCCGCACCTCTGTTCTTCTAATATATTGAACGACCGAGACAATAACACACATCTGGTTTCCACCTCCCTATAGTTCTGTCAATGTGATTTGCTGCAACCGGGGAGTGCTTAGAGCCGGCATGGCGTATAGTCGCCCACTGCTACTCCAGCCCCACATGTGTGTGTCTTCTGGATACGAGGGCACGGCAGCATGTCATTAAGGGGTGATGGAGGTGTACACTGATGACAGCAGGAAGCGAAGGACCTCAACTGAATTTATAGTCGCCGTCACCCATGAGAGAGGAGAGCTCTGCTGTTATGACCCCCTCCTCTTTACCCACAATGCATAGAGGTTGATTTAGTGGCGATCTTGTCTTTGCAACAAGACCTCCAGGTTTTGTTCAATTATTGATCTGCTAAGGGGGTATTAGGTGTGTATGTGTGTGCGCTGTCAGTTTAGTGTGGCTGCATGATTAGCTTTCTCTTCTCAGTTTAGGACAATGGGACCTGCTAGCAAAAATCTCTATGATTCTTCAAGCTTATTTCGGTGCTTGTGGCTCTGTGTGTGAGTGTACATTATGAATGGATTCATGTTTTTTGTTTTGTTTTGTATCATTTAATACTATATATATATATATATATATATATATTAATATTTTAGTTATGTTTAGATAAAATTTGAATTACATTTGAGCAAATATATATATATATATATATATAGTATGTGTTTATATAGTGTATAGTGTATATATATATAGTGTGTGTTTATTATGTGTAGGTGTGTGTTTGTGTGTATGTATATTTCTATAATGCAACATTTATTAAATTAAATTAAAATAAATTAAATGCAACATTTCTAAAATAAATTTGATTATTTATTATAAGATCTTAATATTATCATTATAACTACTGTATTTATGTGGAGGTAGCTTTATTATATTTTAGTTTTTTTTTATGTTTATATGAAACAATTATTTATTAATTTTTTTTCTATTAACTTTATGGGAAGTTTAATATTTTTAAGTAATATTTTTATTTCTTATTTTAATATATTTAGCATTAATGTTGTTAATATTTTTAATTGGCTTTGTAGGAGATGTAGGTTTCATTGGAATGATTCAGACAAAAAAGTTTATTTTTTTAAATTTGTTAATTTGATAATAAATGGATGCACTGCTGGTGTAATATGTTTTTGACTCCGTATACAAACTGACTTCTAAGAAATAATTGCTTATGAATCAATGAACTGTTTTTGATTCACTAAAAGAGTCAGTTCATAAGAGCCATTTGCTCATGAATCTGACCACACTGGCAGAGGTATGTTCTTGATTTTCCAAAAAAGAGCCTAATTTGTTTGTGAATCTTACATAATATAGGGTTGGAGCTGATGCAGCAAAGTCTTTTAAACTGGAAAACGGACTGAATATTACATTTTAAAATACACAATAAAGTATATGTAGATTAGTCCAGTGTCCCTCTAACAAATGGCCACACACAAACCTGATCTATTTCTGAAAGTGTGTCAGACATATGTGCATGTTTGTGTGCGCATATGTTGTGGAAAGCTGTCATTTGTGCACGTGTGATCAATTAGCACACATCTCACGAGACTCACCATAAACCTTTTCACAGGACGCAAGCACTGCACAAAACGAGAGTGTGTGCCAAATTGTGCATGATTTGAGAGGTTGTGTGTACGTATTCTCTGAGCGGGTCAGCGCTAGGGCTTACCGCTGTAATACCCCCTGCATCCCACGGGACGTGTTGCCATGGTTACAGTGATGCTGACGGCCGCTCCTGGGCATTAGGGTTGTGGCCTGCTTTGCTACAGCCATGAAAACAAGCATGCTCAGGTCACATGGCCTCCATCTTCGACTACAGCAGGTCACATGACCCTTATCGCTTTCTACGCCCAGGAGGGCCATTGAACGAGTGGTCAGTCCTGGTAGGACAGTAGAAAGCAGATATCGCTTTGAATGAAAACAGCGTATTGGAGGCGTGAGGGGCCAGATTAGCTATTGCAGGTCCGTAGGGAAAGCCGAACAGGTCATCTGATAACAGGAACCTTGTCTCTCACACACACACACACAACTTCCCCTCATACACAGCTTCCAGCATAAACAAAGCTGCACTCTGTCTCTCAACACTTTGTTAGTCGTTTTCTCTTTTTCTGCTATCCTCATTTCCTCTGTCCTGCTTTCTGTACACGCTTTATACCTCCATCTCTTTGTCGTGTCTGTGTATAGATGTAGAATGGTGCTGCCGAGTGATTAGTGTGAGCTTTAATCAAAACTCTTTATACAATTGCCTCGCAGGTGGACCAGAAGTTGATTTATTATCATCACAGCTTTCTCTCTCTTCCGCAATCAGTCTCTTAGTTCAATTATTTAGAATTCACTTCAATGAAACTACCAAAGCAGTGCAAAATAACTTAAATATGGTACATTTTCATGCAGCTTTTTACAATACTTGATTCTGATACAGTTTTGTATAAATAACCATTTTATTTTTATTTCATTTTAATTTTTTTCAAAAGCATACAACTGACACTTCAACAAAGATGCATTTTTTTAAATTGAAATTTTAATTTAAAATGAATATATATAAAAAATAAAAATAAATATATATATATATATTATTTTTAATATATTTTATTTTAAATTAATTTAAATTAAATATTTTATTAGAAGCATACAGCGGGCGAAAATGACAAAATAAATTAAAACATGAAATAAAATTACTTGAATCCAACTTACTGTGGTCCATTCTGGGGTTCTGACTACAATCAGGCATCTGTATACATCTGGAGGTCCTGAGCGAGACAAATGGATGGCCATTGTGAACCACGCATCATGAGAAAAGAAAAGAAGGAACAAATAAGGTCCCTGCATATACCTGTATTGTATTGAAAGAGAGGGAGAGTGAAAAATAGACTGACCTTACCAAAGGACAAAGACTGAAAGAATATTACTCCCAAGACGATGTGAGACAATGAAGTGCATTTGTGTAGAAACAAAAGGAAGAAGAGTAATGCATTAAAACATATCCAAAAAATGCACTCAGTAAATAAGATCTACGTACATTTTTGACACTCTGGTTAAAATGGTGTACATACAAATGCATCTTGATTGAAGTATGAAGTTGATAAAGCAAAAAACATAATCTAACAACCACAGACAAGTTACTGTGCATATCTGGTCTCTAGAAGCAGAAAGGTTTAATTACTAGGATTATAGTCTCGCCTGGCCAGACTTTTGATTTTCCCCATAAAGCCTCACCTTCATTGCAGCTTATTGCGGCCAAGATCCTCCCACTTAGACAGGAAGAGACCAATTGACCATTGCGTTGGTCGTGTCATTTAAGGCTGAGACTACTAAGAAGTTAAATGAAGCTTTGATTCTGACCAATCTGAATCAATCCGGCACCCGTCTCAGTTTCCACAAGCAGCCGACATGAGTTTCTAATTATTATTATTATTATTATATATTTTTGAAAAAAAGAGCATGCACTCAGTTCGCTTTCAGTGTACCCTTTGTTCACTTTGTCAAATTACAGCCTGCTAACTTGCAAGACAATATGATTGTTCTCCAGGGGAGAAATTTGAACTGCGTTGTATTGCTTTTCCCTTTTCTGTTTTCCTTTCAAACTGCAACTTTAGAAATCCTTCACTTCCATTTTCAGCACTTAAATGATAAGTGAGCGAGACAGAGAGATGCATTATCCTCGTACGACACAACAAACGTTTTTGAAGTTGCTTTGATTGCGTGATTATGTACCTATAGATACTAAATTCAGCACAGTGGGTCTGAGCAGCTCGGCTGTCACTAACAATTTTGCTGTCGCTTAGGGTCGTTTTGGCTCCTCTGATCAATTCTCACCCCACTGCGATTTGACTTTCTTTTTTCACGGCATCCCAACAGAGATTTGTCACACTCATTTTGATGCCTAATGCGTTTGCTTGTAAAAGCTGTTATATATTATTAATATTTAAAACACTTGAAATGGCTACCCTTTATTCTATTTATTAAACTTTAAAACAACGGCATGTTACAGTATGTTCACAGTCAGTGTTGAGTCATTTAATGGTGCTTACTAATTTGTCCGTGGTTTGTTTTAGCATGCCGATTTTATGTTGCTTTGATACTCCTTTTATGGGCCTTTCTGTCGTGGTGCAAATGACAGGGGCTGTTTAATTCATGTTTACTTAATTTTTTTCCTCCGCACACAATTAATAGGACACCCAATCTTACAAAGCACAGCACAGTTTCTTTCCTCTTAAAAAAAGTACCATAGCTTCTCTACATAAACATGGATAAAGCTATTTGGAGTACGGCAAAATCCATAATAGAAGCTGTAATCAAAATTAGTCTCATTTTTGTCATGAGCCAAGATTCTCGTTAATCTTGTAGGGTCTCTGAACTTAGAAACATTGTGTCTACGAAATTGTGAGAGAGAGAAAACCTCAGCGAGGAATTCAGCTGCATAATAAATCCTAATGCAAAACAGTTCAGGCCAATTAAGTGCAGAAAAACACCATATAACCACTGGTTCAACATTTAGTTTTACCTCAAACTCATTTTCAATGAGCTCACTTGGACACAATCCACCACTCTGGCGGTGGTTCTGTCGTTTTAAGACTTCTCTAAATATAGCCGGCTGGTCGTAGCAGTGAAGGCTGCATGTTGGAATTTTTAGATAATTAGGGATATTTTTGATCATGTTTCACCACAACCCCTTTTTATTCAGATCTGGTTTCTGTAACAACAAGAAAAAAGCTGACTTTAAGTTGTGTGGGTTTGGTCAGGTAATATCAAAGCAGGGAGATTTTTAGGAAGTTTGTCCTCCAGGCACTTTTGTTTCATCTCAATGGCAAACATTCATGTAATTAGACTGGCCTGGTCATTTCTATGGTGCTCATGTGACCATAGGTCACTGCTGAGGGATTTATGATGACATGCATGACTATTTTTTCCTCAGCTTGTTAGATAACGGTTAGTTTCAATTGATTGTGGTTGGATTATTTATAAAAGTTGACAGAATTGGAAAAAGGAAAATGCCAATCATTTAGTTTTTGGAAGAATTCATATTTGATTTATTATCTTTGATTATGTTTGTGATCTACCGTTGTAATTGGAAACATGAGCAGGGTTGTAACCACCGTAGACATACAGTAAATATATATTCAGAATAGTGGTTAATATTATGTTTTAATGACACATTCTTTAACTTTTATGTGAGTGTAACTTCCTTTTTGTGCTTCATTGGAGTGTTTTTAATGAAAACCATACGTTAGAAATTGGCGACAGAAGGAGTGGGACTCAGGAAGTTGGTTGGGAACTCATTAAAGAAATATTTTCACATTGTGAAGCAAAGTCTAGTTTTAATAAGTCATTATGATTAGGTGCTGATTATGCATTTGTTTTGCGTGTGTGTGTGTGTGTGTATAAATAGCGTATCACATGAGTGCATATGTTTAGTTTATGATGGCTTCATTTGCATAACGAACTTTACATAGTCTCTGTCCTGCAAAGTTTAGCTCCAACTCTAATCAAACAAACATGCCTTTAATTTTCAAGTTGCTTCAGGTGTGTTTGATCAGAGTGGGAGCTAAACTTTGCAGGACAGTCGCTCACCAGGAGCAGGGTTGGGCACCCCTGCTCTACAGTATGTTAAACAGACTTACAGTATGAACATTTCCCCCGATGTTCCTTGTGCTTAACTCTTTGGGGGGATTTTACTGGAAAACAGACAAATTGAATTTTTTATTTCTTAATTTAATGAAATGAATTTTGAGCCCTGCGAATTTTAACATCATAGTCGGAACGAAAGTGTCTACTTGCTCCCGCTCTCCTGCTTTCTCTCTCTGTCCCTGAGAGGTTGAGATCTGCTTAAGTGCTCAAATGCATCTGGATGGAAAGTGACACATGGGCCGAGCAGTCTGTTGCTGTAACACATGCGTTATGGGAGATAGTGTTGTAGTACAGCAGCGAGAACAAAAGAGCCTGTTTTTCACTGATAGAAACCATCAGAAGACAGAGAGAGAGAGCGAGAGAAAAAGGGAGAGAGGGCTTGCTGACACCAGAATTCTTCAAGCTGACACAGGTGATGGATTAGATGTGTTATCCAGGCGGACTGGGGCTCAGAAAAATCTCTCCAAGAGCAGAGAGAGAGAGAGAAATACTGCTGCGTCTAACAGACCTGAAATATCCCTCTACATCTCACCACAGATACAGGAAGAGAAAAAACCCACTCGCCTTATACTACTACTGCTCTATCTATCTATCTATCTATCTATCTATCTATCTATCTATCTATCTATCTATCTATCTATCTATCTATCGTTCTAT
>JAUCMU010000048.1:13798047-13813557 GCA_032275025.1 Enteromius treurensis | reverse complement strand
CTCTGTCAGCTGTCCTTACGTTAACCCTTTCACGCCCCCCCCCCCCCCCGAAGGTTTCTGCAGGTTTAGCCGCCAGTCCCGGCCGAGCCCGGGGTGAAGCCAACCCCTGCCTGTCATCCCACCAACGCAGTCCCTGCCAGAGCTGCATATGCTCTTTGTCTAGGTTGCTAATGGCTCAGATGCAAGCGTAAACACCCTGCACAACGTGAGGTGATTGTTTTCCTGGGTTACACAGCGGTAGTGGCAGGTTCTGCCTTTTCGAGGTACCGCTTGTGTCGGAAGAGCGTCTCTGCTGTCTGTCCAACCACGGAGTTGCCGGCCAACAATGAAAGAATCAATCTAGCGGCACTGCATCTGTCCTCCTGTCAAGATCATTTCGAGAAAGCTGTCAGCACTAGCCAAACTGATGGATGCTTCTTGCGCACTTCGTGTTTGTGTCATTTAGTCTTGAGGGAGACGTACGCTCGGGTTCTTATGAGCTAATGCCACCACACACCTCCCGTTAGTGGCGTTTGATATGTAAATAATACCCCTATTCTCTCGGACTCGGACTTAATAAGGCCGGGTTTCGCATCGTCAGGTTTCCCATCTCCGCTCCTTGACCTGCTCTTCAGAGATAGATGTGTAGGTTATTGACAGAAGCGCTGTCTTCAATTATATCTGTTTAGTGTGTGTGATGCGCCGTGTATTAGCATCACGCTTATAATACTAATGCAGCAAGCGTATGTTGCCTCCACCGAGCAAATGATGGATGTCAGTCTCAAGTGGTGCGTTGGCACGATGCTGACAGAACTCAACAGGGAGCAGGAGACACAGCAGTGGGCGATACACGCCAGAGACGGGGATAAATGTTGGGAAGGAAATATCATAAACGATTGAATGAAGATTGCCCCCTAGACCTGGAAGAATTTTTGAGGCTTATGAAGTATTATTTTTCATTGCAGCTTGCACCAGACACTGACTGGTTTAAAATGGTTGGTAATTCATGATTTTAGATCCTGGGATGGAGTTCAAGGCCCTGGGCCATCCGTATTTGTCCATGTTTTTGCAATACATAATATTAATAATAATAAACAGTAAACTACATTATATCTATATATATTTTTTAATAATGTTTTATTAGTAAGACTATTATGCTTTTTCATGTATATTTACTAGTAACTTTTTTCTTTTCTTCTTTTTTTTAATCTCATTTACAACTTTATTTTTATTTTTATTTTTTAGCGCAATTTAGAAATGTTTATGATTAAAACAGAAGCTGAAAATATCCAGTGGGATATGGAAAAGTAAGTCATAATTTCACTTCTGAAATAATTCAACTTTTTTGTAAGATACATTTTTGTGTATATTTAAAAATAAATAAATAAATAAATAAAAAGATGAATGTAAATTATTTGGTGCTTTTTAAATACCGGTTTTGTAGTTTTACATTTTGGTTCTACCAAATCTTAAATATATTTCGTGACATTTTTGATGGGCACCAAAATAATTGGATGAGATTCATCTCAGAAGTTTGCCATAGAGAATGACAGGCGGTGAGCACCTTATACAAACAAAGGATATGCTAAAAACATAAGATAAAGAAATATGTTTCGTCTTAGCTGTAAGCCTAAAGCTCAAAAAAGCTTAAGGTGATTGGTACAGATCCATCCAGTCAAATAAAAATGAGCCACATTTGCCTCTCACTGTGCTGACTGGATGTACAAAATGAGACCCAAAGACAGCCGAGTCTCATTACTGGAATATTTCCATGACTTCCTCTTCGACAGCGTCGCAGAAGGCTACTGTCAGAGCCGCAGGATTAAATGAGCTGAATGGAACGGCGCGTGTTTGCTTTCACGTTTTTCTACGAAGCGAGGGCCCATTATTTCTTGCGGTGGTGTTTTAGGGTTCCTTCGCTAGAGCTCATCTACCTCCTCCTCAGCTGTCCTGGAGGAGAGAAAGAAATTGGGACATGTCTCTATCATATCACCAACTCATGATCTGTTGAGTGAATCGGAGAATGGGGCATCAGTTGCGTCCATGCGGTTCTGCTAAATTGTTTTTTTCGCAGGTCCGCAGTGGGCTCACGGCTGAGTGGAGGCGGCTTGTTTATGATACGACTGGTACCAGACTGGGCCACCTGAGCCATCACGGTGTTTCCCCCCTTCTGCCCAAACCTCGGCCAGCCAATCACGCTGAGCGTACGCCTGCAGAGCAGCCAAGAGAGCAGTGGGGTGCAGCCAAACCAGCCATCTGTATATACACACGCATGCAACACACAAACACACACGCTAGAGATTTCCACAAATGCAGAGGGGGCGATTGGCAAACAAAGAGCCAGGAAAAGGGGCATAAACCACGACACACACACACAACACAAGGTTTGTGCTGAAATCAGGAGTGGAATTCTGATGCCTTTTGTCTTCCGCAAACAAAAGAAGCCCTCTTGCAGTCGCACTCTCACTTTGACATTCTCACTCTCTAATTTCACATAATCAAACCTGGATTATTATGCAGCCCCGGGTCAGAGCGACCCACTGTCTGGCTGCTTTCTTGAAATCAATAAGGCCCCTATCATCTCCCCTGCTGATATACACCACTGCTTGCACATGTGTGCGTGAGGGAGACGCAGCCCTCAGCCTGTTGCTCTGAGCTTTGACAGCTGAATTATTCACTCCTCAGACAGTAGCTCAGCCTCTGCCTGCTGTCAGTTCGAACTGAATTATCAGTTTAGGGGCCACCGTACTGCTGCTCTGGGATACGGCTTTAATACTAGCCGCTATTGTGTTGTATTAAAACCTCTCCATCATTGTCCAGAACAATCAATGGTAATCTCGTCAGCAAAATTGCAGGTTAAAAAAAAAAACATTTTTATTTAGGCTCTTTATTGGTTTTTGAGATGCAAGTTAGTAATGATTTTAGTAAAACTAAGAGAAAAAAAATCTGATTCTGAATCAGTTTGAATCTCGGTGATATAGTTATTTTTGTTTAAAAAAAAAATACATTTCAATAGTGAGTATTTACCATATATGTTCAAATATATAATTATATAATAAACTAAAATGAAAAAATAATAAAATAGTTAATACAAATAAGTAAATAATAGAAATAATATATTTCTAATGCACTAAAATACATATGTTTTGTCCTATTGTTGGATATAAATAGATCTTATATTTAAATGTTATGTATGCTTGCGTGTGTGTGTGTGTGTGTGTGTGTGTGTGTATTATTTAAAGTACGATATACTTGATATACTATAGATCTACAAAAAACGAATAATACGTAATTATATACATAATATAAATCAAATAATACAAAAAAAAAAAGTTTTTTTTTAACATTATTGTGTCTGAATGTGCTGGAGATAATTACTTTATAAAATGGTAATATAAAAATATTCTAACAAATACTAAGAGTATTTAGTATCGCTGCTGCTTTTTGATTCCTAAAGTATTGTTCTGTGTGTGAAAGTGGTGTTAGATGGACCAGGAGGCGTATGGCTGCTAATCACATTTGTAGGTCTCATCAGTTAGCTTATCTGACAGTTGGGTTTTGACCGGGACCATGAGCTAAAGCCCCCTACCTAGAGACTGATAGAAGAAGTTCAAGACCTGTGCCCGCCTGGCACATTGTAGAGGAGGTGTCAGGGGCTAATTGACAGGCTGACGGACAGACAGGTTACAGGGCTTTACCGGCGTCTCCCCGAGGGGGCTCCGAGCGCGCCCTGCAGCTGCGCCCGAGTGCCGCGCTCCACGAAGAGGCAAACGTGGGCAGCCTGTGCATCTTCCTCTAATTAGTGTCACAGTATGCGGATACCACTGTTGTCAGGTGAGGCAGTGTGGATCACTATTTTGTCAGCTCTGACAGAGATTTTGTACATATGCCCATGCGAGTCGTGAAATATGGTTGAATAATGTGGCAAACACACACACATACACATACAGCCCCTCTCCTCATCGGCCCCTGTGAGAGGATTTCAGTCATACATTATTGATGTACTCACTCTTTATCGACTGGCTGCAGTTTCCAGCTCCGTATCTCAGGTCCAGTCTACCTCTCTATTATTCCAATTCTCCTTTGTCTCTCTCACTGTCTGTCTCGCCAACCCTTTTACAGCACATGTGCATTTTCTGTTAACTCGCCCCCGTTCCCTAAAAGCATGGGGATTTTTTTGGGGGTGAAATCTGTTTTTGTGTGACTTGCTACAGCTGTTAACAAAGCATATTAATGAAATAATAATTTAACCAAAATATTTAAATAATATGTAACACTCCAAAGACAAAGGACAACTTGAAATCACATGATAAGCACAGACATTTATTTAAAACGTTTGTTACCTGAGTAACAGCTGACTGAATCATGTTTTTGAAGTAGGGACTACTTTTCTAGGTATGCATACGCTATGTTTATGAGCTCTGTGACGCAGCTGCACTGTGTGTTGGCTTTCCACTGTGCGAATAGAAACGCAGTCCCTCACGGATGCCGTGCCTGTTTGTGAACTGAGATTTACTATAGTTGAATCATTCAGAAGCCTTTTATAGCAGTCTTGCATTGCTCCTCTAGTGCCAAAGCATCGAGATGCTTCAGTCGTGCTAAATCTACACGTTCAGGCCAAATCCGTTACGCAAATAGCTCTGATGGGAAAGAAATGGTTCGCTGAGGAGGCTCAGAGCTCTGTTCAAACACAAGGGTTAAGAGCCCTCGCATTTCATCTAAAACACAATCAGACAGGATGCCTCTCTCAGAAATGACCATCGATTTTCGACTAACATCTGTCTAACGCTTTTTTGAAATCCGTTGCGTTCCGGAAACAGTCTAAGGCTAAGCTAATGCTTCCTTTGATCAGGCGGTTAGTTGTTTTATTGCGATGTTATATTGTTAGCTAGCCAGCTAGGAGGTTGTCTCATTTTGATTTATGTGTATTTTTCTGTCGGACAGTAAAAACTCCATGTGACATTTAAGTCGGGAGTGTAGAGGGATTTCAAAGGTCACCTCATGAGCACACATGCTGCGCTTTTGCCTTTTAATATAGTTCCTAATCAGTTGTGCTATTCTGCTGTGTCTCGATTTTATTCGTAAAACATGTTTCATGTATTTTTGGAGTAAAATGGTGGTGCCTTTCTGTGCAGGTCTACAGCATGATGCTAGGGGGCTTGTTAGCGCATTTCTGTGATAATCTGAATGAATCTTAGCATGTTTTTTAGGTGATTGCTAGGTGGTAGAGGACTATAGAGTGCAAAAATCCCAATCATTTACTGCATTTTCTGGGAACTGACTTTGAAAAATAAGTTTTAAAATAAAACTAAAATACAAATTTAAAGGTATAGTTCACCTAGTAATACATCTCTTTAATAAACCATACAATTTACGGTACAGTATCATTCATGTCCTTAGCACAGTACAGGACAACATTGGAGTTTAATATTTTAGTATAAGGGGTTGGTTCAAATCACTAGCATTAGAAATAAGTAGACAAAATAGCAATGCTTGGTTTAGCCGTTGTCTTCATGTACAGTACTTCGAGAAGTACATCAACTCTCTCGCTCACTCCATCATTCTCCTACAGTACGTTGGAGTCTTGCTGAGAGGCCTCCTCACGCAATCAAGAATGCTTTGATTGAGTTTGCATCCCACACACACACATACTCATGCATTCGTGAGCGTTAGCGAGATGCGAGTGAATATAGGGCTGGGAGAGTTGTGCAAACAGCAAATTTGTGTATGTGTGTAGTAACTTCACATGTGTGAATGTTCTGTTGCGCTCCAGTTTGAGTGGGTTTGCTGAATATGTTATGTGGATTTCTTAGAGCGACCACCGTAGAGACGATCTGTGTGTTACAGAATCAAAGGGTCAAGGTTTGGTTGGTTTGGCGCGACCCCGTTAGCCTCTGTATTTACAATTTGGCTGCCTAGGCTACAAAAAGCATCTTTCTTCATTGATTTGAGTGTGTTTATCTGTGCAGACGTGTGTGTGTGTGTGTGTGTGTGTGTAAATGGCTGTATTGTCCTGTATCTCTGCTGGGATTCGAGGGGTCAGATTAGCTTCATGTCTGAGAGTTTTTGGACCGCTTGATTCCACAGAGACACTGCACCGAACGGATAAGAGTCAGTCAATTGTTGCCCTTAGCTTAGCCAAGCATGAACTTATCACCAGAGAATTTGTCTTTAGGACTGAGGTGTGTGTGTGTGTGTGTGGAGTCTATGTGACGTGTAAATTGCCTGTCTAAATGTAAAAAGTCCCCATGAAGATAACTAAATTAGAGTTTATAGCTTTTATTCCATGTGTGTTAGCTTTTAAATTCTAAAAGACGTTGCTTATGTTCAAAAAGGCTTCATCTATTTAATCAAAAATACAGTAAATAGTAATTTTCTGAAATATTAAAGCTAAAAATAAGTATTTTTAAAAAAAGCAATTTATTTTTGTGATGGCGAATCTGAACTTTTAGCAGCCATTGGTCCAGTCTTCAGTGTCACATGATGCTTCAGATGTGATCTGTCCCAACCAAAATTGGAAAATATATTGAATTAAAAATAAAGTCAATTCGTAAATGTGTTTTTGCTCGTTCCCTATACAAATTTAGAAGATGCGTATGATTTATAATTGTAGGTGGATGATGAGTCACACCAACAAACATGCTGGTATCCTCAGATTTTTGGTGAGTGCCAATAGATTTATGTGTCAGTGAGATTATTGCACTCGGTGTGTGTGTGTGTCTGAAGGGACGTGATCGATGGCTCTCATTGCTGTGGGTAAAGCGTTCAGCATCTCACATTAAAAATGAATGTGTCTGTGTGTGTAGGTGGCAGCGTGTCCCAGAGGTACCAGCTGCTTATGGCTCACTCCAGGAGAGGGGTAGGGGGTCAATGCCTTGACTGGTCTCTATGGCAACCGCGATGTGGATTCGGTGAACGTTTTGAGAGTGCGTGAACATCTGGATACAGTATTTGTACACGAGAGGCTTCTGGATTTCTTTAGTTTCGGCTCAGACGATAAGCCCGCTCTTAATTGGGCTCTTAATCTGTTGTGTGCTGAATTGCAACTTTCCTTTTTTTAGGGAGTCAGTGTTCACAGATTTTTAGCAGTCTGTGCTTATTTTGATTAAAACATATTTACAGTTCCAAGGAAGGAATGACGAATGTGTAGGAGGAATAAGCTACTGAACTTTTCCGTTTTCAAGTACTTTATCTGTATACACCACTGTTTTTATTTCCAATGTACGGTAAACACTAATTTTACAATTTAAAAACTGTTTTCTTTTATAATGTGTCATAAAATGTCATTTATTTCTGACAGTTAACTGATTTTTCTTCAGTGCCACATGATTCTTCAGAAATCATTCTAATATGCTGATTTGTGCTCAGTTACTTTAGTTTTTTTGTCAATGCTGATGACAGTCGCTTCTTCTTTATTTAACATTCTGACCCCAAACGCTTCAACAGTGTTTATTTTTGACAAAACAGATAAATGTAGTCTTTCAGTAGCATACAAAATGCCGTTCAGTGTAATTTATATCTTTGCAACGAGAAAGCAGCAGAGATTCTAGATAAATTATATTCTATTTTCCATCAAGAATAAACTCTCACTCTTCTATGTTAGTCTGAGATGCAAGACATTTTTGATGAAATTAACCCATCATATTGTAAACTGCAACATCAAACATCAAAAATTCGATTTGCATATTGTTCAGACAGTTTTTGTTCTTAATTCTTAGCCAGAACAAACTGTAAAGTTGTTCAGAGTGTATGCTGAAAGTCAAGAACAGGATTTCCCTTACCCTCGATTTGCCCTCATATTTTTCATTCTCCTTCTAACCCCTCTACGTCCTTCTCTCCACATGTTTCTGCTCTTAATCATTTACCTCAGACCTGCAGTTTTCTTTCATTCTCCATCACTCTTGCTTTAATTCTCGCTCTTGTTTTCCCTCAAATGGTTGTCTATTCATCAGACAGGTGCATGAGACAGCGAGGGTGTTCAGAGGACTATGGAAAAGAGAGCTAATTGTGAGCATTTATTCTCGCCGTCCAGCTCCCCTTCTCCCCCAGCATACTGTACTCTCCATGTGGATCCCAAGCACAGGTCTAAGATCATCCGTTCGCTTGTAATTATAACGTCTTGGGTCTGGATTACAGCAGCAGAGGTTCTTTGGAGGTTACAAGCTTGATTTGAGGAGTGTTGTTTGTGAATAAGACAAGAATTCGATGCCAGCTCCGTCTTCTTTTCTTCTAAATGTCCTGTCTCCAGGCGATTCTTGGCCAGCATCAGAGCGAGTGGAAAATATCGAATTCAAGCCAGATAGAGATTAGCAGATAGCATCCTGGAAGCATTTTAAGCTGTGGAAGAATTACCGAGCTCAAGAGGAAATTAGGAGTTGGCGAGCACCCTGTCCTACCATGAGTTTGGGTTGAACCCAGAATTCCTCGCTAATCTAACTACAGTTGTCTTTTAAGCCAATTGGCTGTTATTAATACTTTAAGTTCACAAGTGCAAGTGGAGATTAATGGCGTTTGTGGTGCATTCGAATGATTTTTAGAGGAATTTTTTTTAGGCCGTCAGGTCACTTATTGGAAAAGACTTTCAATATTTCTTCAATACAAAAAAAAGAATTACGACTCTTAAAATGTCTCTTATGAACCAGTTCTTTTTAGTAAACCAAACACACAAAACTGTCTAGTTGCAGACTGTCTAGTTTTTTTTTACATGTTATATAGTTAAATGTATTTATTCATTTTATATTACATTTTATTCATTATATGTGACCCTGGACCACAAAACCAGTCTTAAGTCGCTGGGTTATATTTGTAGCAATAGCCAAAAACACATTGTATGCGTCACAATTATTGATTTTTCTTTTTTGCCAAAAATCCTTAGGATAGTAAGTAAAGATCATGTTCCATGAAGGTATTTAGCTAATTTTTTATTATTAAAACTTAATTTTTGATAATATGCATTAATAAGATCTTCATTTGGACAACTTTAAAGGTGATTTTCTCAGCATTTAGATTTCTCTGTGCCCTCAAATTTCAGATATTCATAAACTTGTATCTTGGTCAAATGTTATCCTATCCATCCAATGCATCATGCATCAGTGGGAAGCTTATTTATTCATCTTTCAGATCATGTATAAATCTTAATTTTGGAAAATTAACACTTACGACTGGTTTTGTTACACACACACACACACACACACATATATATATATATACATATATATAAAGAATACACATTATTTTTCTCCAAATTTGTTGCAATTTTATTTGACTTTTTTTAACAACATATATAGCAACACCAGTGACTGGAAGGTACATTTTATGTCAGAACTGTATAAATGTTTAAACAATTCAAAGCTAAGATTTACATTGAGGCAATTTGCCAATGGGCCACTTAAGTTTCTGAGATCTGAGTAAACACCCAGAGACTGCAGCATAAATTAAATACCACCACTTTTTAACTTGTGTGGTGGTTTTTCCTTATCCAAAAAATAATTATGAAAAGAAAAGGCGACTTAAATAGTGAATGTCATGAAGCACCTAGAATGGTTGGTAGCTGTAAACAATGGTTTTACATGACAGAAATATAATTTGTGATTATTAATATTAATAATGTAATCATTTATTGAACATCGCTGCCTTTTATCAAATTGCTGTTGCTGCAGCTTGCGTCATGCCTAAGAACTGTGATAAAATCCTGCTTGTTGCTTTATATTTGGTTCTATTGTAAATTAATCAAAAAAATTGGTTGGAATAAAAACCGTGCTTCTCTGTTCTGCTTTCAAACTCAAGTTTTAATGAGAAAACATTGAAACGCACACACACAATCACAAGCTGCTCTCAGTGGGAGAACAGGCCTCATTGTGCTTCCCACTGCGTTGACTGACTAAAGCATGTGCTGGTCAACAGCTGCTCCAGTTGCCTGCCCGCAACCCCCATAACACCTTTATCCATCTCACTTTTTCTGTCTGGAAGTCTCTCTATCAATCTATCTGTCTCCATCTTCTCCTTTGACATCTCCCTGCCAAGTGTGCAGACATGGACGTGCACCTGCGGCAGCTGTGTCACCCTGCAGTGCAGCTGTCCCCTCTCTGATTCGCTCCATCAGCGTTTGACATTGCTGCAGATCTTCATAATATAGTTAGTGTCACTAGTACTATTGCTTACACTCGGGGGTTAGTATATATCCTTTCTAGAGCTTTCATTTGATGTACAGTATCTCTATTTCACCCAAAATGGCACTTGCGCCCTCCTATTTCTCACCCTTTGAAATGTTACTCAGGCAATTAGCTGAAACAAACAAAAAAGTTTTAAAAAATTCAGATAAAGTTAATTTTCATTCATGTAAAAAAATATTGTTATTATGGTTTTAGCTTTCGTATTAAACTTTAGTTGAGTGAAAAATGAATTCAAGTATAAACCCGTGACATCTAGGGATGAGAATATCAAAGAGACTTGGTGGTAGGCTCTGTTAAAAACGAAAAAAATATCCAAAAAGCCCCAGCAACCACTCAGAACACCTAAGCAACTGCAAAGTAATGCCTTGGCACCCTTCAAAACACCCTTGCATTTTGTACTGGCTTATATTTTCTTCATAAAACATAACAAATCTAGTGTTACTCCAGAGCTGGCATTTGGTGACCGTTGGCGTCAAGACGGCATCATCTGGTATCTGTGAATCTAATGTTGTTGGATTGTTGGTCTGGCTCTAAATCAGTGTTGTGTAACATTGAGACTTATTGCCATGTTGAACCAGCGTCGTATGGCCGGTGTTGCTTTGTGAGCGGAGCCCCTGGTGGGCTTGTTTGTCATCAGGCTGGGCGGCAGCGCTGATGTGCTGGACTCATTACTTTTGACCACCTGTTTGTCCTGGGGCAATGAGTGAGCGAAAAATAAAGAGAAACGAGGGAGGAGGAGCTGGGTGAAAATGAAAAAGGGAACAGGACGGATCCTTGTGGGACACCTCTCGGGTTTTGCCATAAACACAACTGTGCATGCGTTTGCGATCACAGCCATGTGTCGTTGGAAACAACGCTGGTAGCGGGAGGTTGAATGCGTGTCTTTGTTTAGGAGTCGTCGCGGCTGTGTGTCACAGGGACAGGTGGATGGCCATCCCCGTCAGACCCTGCCGCTCACACACTAATGACATTTAACACGGCCATACAGCGCACACACACACGCTGCGGGAACCCTGCGTGTTTCTCCACCCCTCTCACTAAACACACACTGTGTGCCCACTCATCCATCTTAAAACTGTCTCTCACTTCATCCTACCCTTTGACCCCGTCACAAATGTCAGAATAAAGAAAACACAATGCCGGTAACCGTCGAAAAGCTTGATGCTATGCCCAAATGGATTCTGAATACAACTGCCACACTGGTCCTATTGGTCAAACTTTCTTACAATTTTGTTTTTCAATTTGATATGAGTAGAACCCTAAATAAGACATCTTCCGTATTTCATTTACTATTTAAAATAATATAATAGTAATAAAATATTATATTTGTCATCATTATCTTGTTTGGGGTTTTATATATGTAAAATAAATATAAATAATATATGTGTATTTTATATGTATTATTTAGAATTATTATTATATAAATAAATAAATATATTTATTTATTTACTTATATATATATATATATAACACACACATACACATTTCTCTGTAACAGACCTCACCAAATTTAATCATTCGTTCCTTTCAGTCAAAATTCAGGGGAAAAAATTATATTTTTCCCCAAATCCTCAATGACTTCACACTATCCTGTTCTGCTTTTCTGTGTTAATAGGATGCAGGTGCACCCAAAAAATCCCCTTAGCGACAAGGGAGGACATCACAGACTCCAGCGCTGGCAATGAAAGCAAATCCCTGAAAATACATGAATAGATAAAAGAGATATTACAAGAGCAGGCACAAATCACAGAGCTGTGGCCCGGTCATCACAGCGATGCTATCCCAGCATGCCAAATGGGCAGCAGAAGGCTGTGCAAGTGGAGTGGATAGGGGCTTTTTGGGTCAGCAGGCAAAGCAAGGCTCTAGTCTGTTGTGGTGATCCTTTGTGAGTGTGTATCTGCTTAGCTCTCATCTCTGATGTATTGCAGGAGTGTTGTCTAGGTGTGTGTGTGTGTGTGTGTGTGTGATAGAGAGAGAAAGCATATGTTCAGACTGGTTGCCAAAGACACGCTGCTTGTTGAGTTTTGAGGAGTGACATGTTTGCTTTTTATAATGGTCAGTGAATCAAGTCTCACTCTGGAAGCAAACTCTACTCCATTACCATTGTGTGTGTGTGAAGTTAACTATACTTTGAAGTGTAAATCAAACAAAACCTCCATTTGGTGACGTCTGGGGATATCCTCATTTGTGATATGATTAGAATTATGATATATGATATGATTATTAAAAAAAAAAAGAAGAAAAAAAAATAATAATAATAGTAATATTATTTTATTGTACAAGTGCAGGAAATGCACATATATCTATAGATTATCCAAATTTTTTATTTAGATAACTGCTGTATGTAAACAATATGAATTACAAGCAGTTTATACAGTGTTATTTAAACATATTGATCTTAGGTTAGATAAAGATACTGTATACACATTTCCTGTATGTTTAAACAGAGTGTGTGCGTGTAGTTGGACAGGTGCACTGGACAACACAAAGAGCACTGTTTCTATGCTATTCCTCTCAGTGGCAGTAGCACAGCTGCTTGTGTCCCGTTTCCTCTGTTCTGACTGTTTCTGTCGCGCGCACACTCTCACACACACAGTACAGGTTTTTACCACTGAACACTCTCATGTTTGTCTTTGACTTACGCATTTCTAAAGGAAAATGAGTTCACGTGAACACATAAACGTTCTTGTGCACATACACGATGCACATTTGGGTTGAAATAAAAATGAGATCGCAGTCTTTCTCAGTAACAGCAGTGAGATTAAATGGAGTGAAAGTTATCTTTCAAGGGCATTGCATCTCCGTTTCTACTAATAAAGGCAGTTCAGCCTAAAATTAAAAATGATGTCGTCGTATACTCAAGATAATGTTAATGTTAAGGTAATGTCACAAACCTGTATGACTTACTTTTTTCTGTGGAACACATATATTCTGAGAAATGCTAGAGACTGAACAGTTCCAGTTGACCTCCAATGTATTTTTGTCTTGACAATAAAAGTCAGTGTGAACTGAAACTGTCATATCTTCTTAAGTAAATGGTGACTGAATCTTCATTTCAGGAAGAAATTGACTTCAATGTCTCAAACTGTTCTCTCATCCTTTACTATATATCACATCTTAAAAGTGGAAATCATCATTTTACTTTTAGACTAGTATAATTTTTCCTAAACTTCTTTCCTAAAATCTCGTTCCTGTGTTACTTTGTTTGCTTTTCTCTCTCCTCCTCCTGGGCCATCATAGTCTGAAAACGAAGTACCCTGGGAATCTATGGTTTTCAAATGTTATTTAGTGTCATGTATTCATCAAATGGATAAATTCAGCTTGTTGACTGAATATGCTCATATGTTTATTCTGCAGGTCACGCGGGTGCCGATCGAGTCCTGTGAGCAGTATGGCACATGTGGAGAGTGTCTGAGCTCCGGAGATCCACATTGTGGCTGGTGTGTGCTGCATAACATGTAAGTTCCTTCTTTATATTCACTCACACGTTTAATAGTGAGTAACAAAGTATTTGAAGACCGCGATCTCCAAAGCTTAAATTCTGTAGTGAAAGGTCTAGGTATGGTAGTATGTAAAAGTGCAGTGGTGATCGGATGGCACAGAGGTTGTTTGCCCTCTGGTGGTGGACTACCGCAACTGCATCCAGATGTTAATATCACACTGAATGCTGAATCCTCAGAAGCCTGTATGCTTTTAAATATTGAATCAAACGTTTCCAGAACAACAGGAAACTGACATTACTGCGTTCATCATCTTTTAGTGGTTTTGTGCTGTTGTCTTCTCTCTCGCGTCCTGACTCTGTAGGGGTGTGTAAACCCTCCACTGCCATCATTACAATAATGGCGGGCGTACCTCCTTTGGAAAAGTGCACTTAAAGTAATTTCCATGACTCCCGACAGGACAGGGACAAATAATTGGCGAAGCGAGCGGTATTTGTGCATCTCTGTTCAGCATGGGGCTCTTTTTTTTTCTTCAGCATGCCGTTAGCGCGGCAGGATTACATTCCTCCGTCAGTCCTCCGGGGCTTTCTGCTGTATTAAAGCTCATGTAATACAGATGCCATTCGAATCTTAAACATATCATGCTGTGCTGTGCAGACAAGCTTATGTATTTATTAATTCACTATCAAAAAGGGCTAAAAGTACCGTGCCACTATTTAGTTTTTTTACGTGTGACGTGTGTCGAATTACCTTATAAATATATTTTTTTATTTAAAATATTTATAATATTTTATATATTTTATAATACATGTTTACATGTTAAAATGATTTAATTCATTTTATCTCCGTAGCTGTATTGTAGCCTGTTATTTTCATATATGCTATATATGCCAAACTTATTTTAAGCTGCATATTTTTTGGAGGAACGTATACTGTAAATATCATGATATATCACTACGGTAATCACTCAATACCTATATCAAGTTCCTCATTTTCTCTTTCACTCCATGTGTGCCTCCCCATGGCGAGTGTTTTTTCACAGTCAGTGTTCTCTTAATGAAATTAACTTCTCACACTCGTTCTAATTCCAGCTCCACACTCATATTTGCTCATTTCTCACTCCTCACGTCCCCTATGGAGTCAGTCCTTCCTCATCTGAGAGAGAGAGAGAGATTGCTGACACCTACTACAATGCTTTCATTAGTCGTTTAGCTTTTCATTAGTCTTCTTTCCTTTTTTTCTCATACTTTAGAATCAATGTTTTTAAATAGTTTCCCTGTGATCGTTAAAGCAGCAAGGGCTGATGGTTTAAGAAAAAATTAAAAAATTTTAAAACAACACATCAAGTAAATATTGCAGACTTATGTGAATATCCCATAAATCATGTTTTGAAAAAAGTACTGAATTTTTTTTTTTTTTTAATTGAATAAGGTAAAATTTGTAGAAATTTTATTAGGTTTTTATTTTTTTTTTAAAGAAGTTTCTTATGTTCATCAAAGCTGAATTTATTTAATCAAAAATACATTAAAAAGTAATATTGTGAAATATTATTACAAGATAAAATAGCATTGTTCCGGTTTAAAATGTTTTAAAATTTAATCTATTTGGTCTTGTGTCAAGGTGATTTTCCAGCAGTCTTCAGTCTCCAAGGTCACATGATCGCTCAGAAAGGATTTTAATTAACTTAATAAACATTACTTCTTATTAGCAAAACAGTTGTACTGCTTAATATGTTTGTAGAAACATTTTTATTATATCATATTTTAGCTTTTTAATAAAAAGTTCCAAAGTCAAGCAATTAATCAATAAAATAATTAATGTGTCTTTGCAGAATAAATATATGCATTAAAGGTGCCATAGAATGGAAAACTGAATTTACCTTGGCATGGTTGAATAATAACAGTTCAGTACATGGACAT
>JAUCMU010000048.1:13781915-13797947 GCA_032275025.1 Enteromius treurensis | reverse complement strand
TATTCATGAACCTTCCAAATAAGGCAAAAACAGACAGTTTCATTCTAGGGTCAAATTCTAGGGTTGTAAATGGACCTTTAAAACCGTTTCTGGGCATTTTTTCCCCTTACTTAAGCTATATACCTTCTATGTACATATCAGAGAACATTCTCTCAATGCATTCTATGGCCCCTTTAATATCTTAAAAAAATATCAGTCAAAAATACTGACCCCAAGCTTTTAGATGGTAGTGTTTTATTCATAGTACTTTCCTTGTTTCCTTTTTTTTTTTTACCCTGGAGACTTTTTTTGTAAAGCAACATTATTCTGCTCTTAGTATGTGAGATGTCTCTCTTTATTCTTGCCTCAGTTCAGAATAGTGTGATTTACCAAAGCTCCTCTAATTACCAGCAGCTGCTGTGCACCATGTGATTGAAGGGAGAAAAAATGAGTGAGAAGCAAGATAGTGTTGGAGCACATGAGGCAGCACTAAATCTGCTGGTGTTTAGACTATGAAGGCAAACAGCATCTGTCTGGTGTCTGTTTGGCGATAGATGACATCTCTCATTGGCCAGTTAGGTGGAACCCTGAAGCTGGGAGGAGACAAAAGAGGAGAGCATAAAGTTTGCTGTCAGATTTAGGAGAACTAATCTCCTTGGCCCGTGGAGAACACTAATCCTGGAGATGATCTGATTGGCTGAACTCCTTTGAGGTCAAAGGCTGGTTTAATTTCAGTGATCCAGCAGTTGCTCAGCAGAGATCATTCCAACGGATCCATAATCGCTTTTAGGATTTAGCTCATTATAGAGAGAAAAAAAAGGAGGTGGGGAATCTTAGATCAGTGTTTAAGGGCAGTATGTAAGCACATTTAACATTATGCAATACATGAGAGTTTGGAAAGTAAGTGTGTGTGTAAGCTCTCGGCTTGGGTTTTGTTTGCATGGCTGTGGCGGCCGTTCCAGGAGGGAGACGATCTTCACAGCAGGGTTCAGCGTTTGATCCGTGCTGTGAGGAAGCATTCGCTCGCTCTCGCTCTCTGTGATGTGCCGCATGGACATTCTTGATAAGTTGGACACTTTTTCTGCCACGTATACTGTATGCTGTGCACTGTATGCCGGTTTTAGTATGCATTGAATGCGCAGAGCACTATGTGTGAGACAGAGTCCCATAATACAGTGCACTTGACTTGACCTTCCATGTGACAAATCAACCAGTTTTTACAGGAATTTTAAAATTCAGATTTTCAGGCCTGGGAAGGTTATGGAAATTAGTACAGATTTCAAAAACGTAGTGTAAAATGCTTTTTTTTATTTTATTATGAGAACGAATGGAAATAAATTACATTTTCCTAAACAATAATTGATTATATAATTAATTAATTCGTTTACTTTCATTTATAAATGTATCAATACATACATTTTTAAATATCAATTATTATTCAATTTAATATGTACATGAATGTGTTAAATAATGTATTACACTCTAATGTAATAAATAAGGCTTTTTATTTATTGTTTAATGTTTTTATGTATTAAACATGTTTAATCAAGTTATGCACCAAACACAGTGATGATAATACAGCATGCTGTATTTAACATGCAGGATTTATCGTTGCATATTAAGTATTTTTTTTCACATACTATAGTATGCAGGACTCTATAGTATTCCATTCCAATTATATAGCCATAGTTTTAGCAAAAGATATGTGACAGCAAGCTTGGGTATGACTGAACATCATACGACTGATGGTATGGCTTTTCTTGTCTTGAGTTGTTACTTTTCTTACTACTATCAAAACCACATATAGCGACATTACTGTATCTCGTTTCACAAAGCAGTGACGTGATGGTCTACTTTCTTTAGACTGACATTTGAGTATTATAGTCACAACATTTATATATCGCAAATTCGTTAGCAATCAACAACACAGCTTATTAGCTCATCAGTTAAATGTCATTGATATGTGCACGCATTCAGAAGGATTGCTGTATAGACGCTTAAACGTTCATTCAAACAGCGATTATGGTTCTAACAATCATATGCTGCTGATTACATAGCCTCACCGTTTACTCCTCAGTCTCTGTAATGAACTTAGATGGTGCTGGTCTGTGTTCAGATTGGTGCTCAGCTAAATGAATTCCTAATTGTATATTGATCTGGAGGAATGGAAGCAGGTTCACCCTCACATGCTGTTTATGAATGAATCATTTCACCTGTTGGACAAATACTGGAGCAGTATGGAGATGAGAGATCGATTTACATTAGTGTTGGGTTTGGGACTCTTATTGTATTGTCTCTTCTCGTCTGTCTAGTTGTCTCGCCTCACCACCTCTCATTTCTTTTCATCTCTCGTCTCCTTGTGTCCCAACTCTTTTTCTTGTCTCGTCTTTACTCAATTAGTCTTAACTAAAACTAGTCTTTTCATCTCATCTGAACTTTTTTGTTGGCTTTGCTTCTCTTTGTGTCTCATCACATAATCTCAACTCTCTTTTCTTCTCATTTAATCTGAACTCTTCTCTTTTTGCCTCATCTCGGCTCTGCTGTTTTTATTTCATCTCTTCTCTTCTCTTCTCTTCTCTTCTCTTCTCTTCTCTTCTCTTCTCTTCTCTTCTCTTCTCTTCTCTTCTCTTCCCTTCCCTTCCCTTCCCTTCCCTTCCCTTCCCTTCCCTTCCCTTCCCGTCCCGTCCCGTCCCGTCGCTTCTTTTTTTGCCTTATTTCATCTCAACTCTTTTTTTTCTCATCTAATTTTTTTCTCTTTTCATCTCATTTAATTTCAGCCCATTTATTTGACTCTTAAGAAATCTCAGCTTTCTCTTATCTTCACTTCTCCTGATTCTCTTTTCATCTTCTCAAACCTTCTCTTTTCATCTCTTTTCTTTTCTTCTCATCTCATCTCATCTTCAGTATGTCTTTACATCTCACCTCATCTTTTTTGTCTCCTTCTCATCTCATGTCTCCTCTTCTCATATGCTGTTGTTTCCTCTTCACTCTCTTCTACTTTTTGCCATGTCATCTTATCTCATTTTGCTTCTTCTCCTTCTTCTCTCATCTCGTTTTTGTCTCTCCCTCTCATCTCCTCTCTTTTTGTCTCTCGCTCCCTTTCCACTCTTCTTGTCTCATCGTGACTCTTCTGTTCTCTTCTACATCTCATCTGAACCCTCCCGGGGAGAAGTTCACAACACTCCCACTGCTTTCTTCTCAGGTTTATTTTAAAAGCGAGACTTTCATTCATCTATAAAGCGTCCCATCTTCTCCTCCCTCAGAGCTTTGCTCAATCAGATGTCTCGCCACACACCTCGCGGGATGTTTTGTGGACGCTGGTAAGAACGCAGGAAAGAAACAAGGGAAAATCTTCTCCTGTCGTCTGTCTCGGCTCATCAGGACTGAGTGTGTGTGTTGAGTGTGTAAGGAGAAGCAAAGACACTGTAATTGCCTGTCTGGTGCATGGGGCTAAATCAGACGGTAGAGAAAAACCCAAAGGTTAACCCACCACTACCATTACCCTCCTCTGTCTGTCTCTCTCTTTTACACACACACACTGAAACAGGCCATTCATAAATTGTAAAGCTTGTCACATACAAGCTGTAACATATTACTACCACTTTTTAAATATCAACGCTTATTCATAATTAACAGCGGTATGTTAATAGCTTTCAGTTTTCAGTATGTCAATGCTAAGAGTTTAGTCATAACAGCTCATTTGCATATTAAAGGTTCCTGATATTAAAGCTAAAACAACCTATTTTATTTAAAGACCCAGAGAGGAGTCAAACTAAAAAACACATTTTGGTGCAACGAACCTTGACTTTAAGAGAATATGAATCATATTGCATGTGTGTTGAGGCATTTTCTTTGATGTGTATGCAGCTCTCTAAGCATTTCATTCAGGTCTTTAGAGGACCAGGGTTGTCGAGAGGCAGAATAAACCCCTCTGGAGACAAAACAATGTGTACTGGGAATACACACTCTTCATTTAATGAAAGAGAGAGAAGAGGTTGCCCACTAAGTACACACACTTACATGTACACACACATTATAATGGCCGTCTCCTGGTGCCATGGCAACGCAGCATCCCGAGTACACCCACCTCCTCATCCAAAATCAAACCCGGCGCCTGGATTTGCCGGCTCGAAGAGATGCACACACTCGCACAGACAAACCCACACCCACGTTTTCAGACAGTGAAGTATGCACAAGCCGTCCCGGACATCTGAAAGCACATTAAGTGTCATTTCTACCCCACCACCCCCTTCACAGCATTAGGCATGTTAAAAAGACATGGCAAATTGCAAGCCTAAACGCTCTTTGTCAAAGATAGAGGAGCAAAGAGAGAGAGAGAGCGTCTGAGTCAAAACCAAGTGACAGGCTGAATGAGTGTGGTGTGAAAAGTAAAAATAACAGCTCTCAGATTTTCAGGAGTACAATGAGATTTATAACTGTAGGATGCATCTCCAGTAGTAGTTTCTTTTAGTCTATGTGTAAATGCTACACAAAATTGTCATTTAGCTTAAAAAAGAATGCATTTTCCTGTCTATCAGTGATTTCTGCTAAGCAAAAAAACAAAACAAAAAAAAACACTTTGAGAGGAATAAGAGGACGTGTTCTGGAATTAAATGTGTATAGATATGAGCATTGTTGGCCTGTGACAGTAATGACCGTTTTAGTCATGTGTCTTATCAGCTGGTCTGGAATTAAAAGACACTTATGGCTCTTTCAGGGAGAATGATGGTATGCACGTGTTCAGTACCAAGGACAGCAGCTAAAGTCAGCAGTGACACTCATGCAGCCTGTGTGAAAATGAACCTCACTTAAAAGTCAAAGGGATATACTACAATATAGACTGTAGTAATCGCTACTGAAAATTCAGCTTTGTATAATGGAATAAATAACATAAAAATTGTAATATTTCACAATAAGCTGTTTTCACTGCATTTTAGTCAAATGAATGCAGCCTTAGTGAGCACAAGAGACTTTAAAAAATTACAGAAATTACAGATCATTAATTCACCATTGTGTCGTTCCAAATCCATGCGTTCTTCTTTCCTCCAAGGAACACAGAAGAAGATATATTGGAGAATGTCCAGTGTTCTCTTTTTTTATAAAGAGGACTGTCAAAATGCTAAAATGTGAAACATTCCCATCGTTTATAGTTCTGAAATCTCATTTATGCTCATTTGCTGTGCCAGATTTAACTTCATGGTATCAAATATCATTGGTGTGTCTTGTCATAGACATCAAGTCAGTGTGACACATTTTAAATGCAACATGGTATATTGAATTCAATTTGAAAACTCTGGCAGAGAAGACTTTAAGCAAATAATCATTTCAATTGATTTCTTTTTATATACCTTTTTTTAATGCTAAGTTTTATATACCTTTTTAATGCTAGCTTTAGTTTGACTGTATTGCTTCAGGCTCTTTTCTTTATTTTTAGAGGTATTATTTTGCTGTGTATATATAGAGAGAGAGAGAATTTTATTTATTTATTTATTTATTGTTATGTAAATGTATATGCTATACATTAATATATGCTATACTATTTGCATCAAGCCATTGTTTTTTTATGGATTTTAAATGCTATGTAAATTTGTCGTGAGGTTGAGGAAATGAAAAGTGGATATTATTTATCTAGTACATATTCCTCATAAATTCATTTTATTTTTGTTTATTGGTTTAAGCGTTCATTAACTTAATGTGTTCTCAGTGGGGGGTAACATTTACTGAGTTTCTGCCAAATTAATAAACATCAATCTTGTGGTTGTCCCAATATTTTCCCATGCAACTAACTTCTATGCACTCTTTTTTTCTTCTAGATGCTCTCAAAGGGATCGTTGCGAGCGGGCAAACGAGCCGTACCGTTTTGCTGCCACGCTGAACCAATGTGTAAAAGCTACGGTGTACCCAGACAGCATCGCCGTGTCTGAACCCAGCGTACCGGTGAGACAGTTTATAGCCTTTACTCACAAGAACACAAACACCTTAACAAACCTTAAGGTTATGTTGACTGAAATACAGGAGCACGGATTCCTTCTAGCGAGAAAAATTTGCATGAATTAGTTTTCAGTGCGATGTCTAGATAAACAGTTTTGGGTTTTGGAAAGAGTGCACAGTGTGGGAGAGCTTGAAGAGAGAGATATCTGGAAACAGAGGCCTTTGGGAAAGGTATATGTGTGGGTGAGATGTCAAATAAGCATGTGGGCCAGAGTAGGAGTTGCGTTTAAGAAGACAGAGACATCGATTCAGGGCTAAGACTCTTGTTTTGGACTATTTTTAGTTTTTGCTTCTTATTCATGCAAGAAAAAGTACTAACTCAGGCATACCAGGAAGTCTGAAGGTATTCACCTTGGTTAAACTTCCCTAAGAAGCCAAAGGGGTAAAATTATGATGTCCGGATAATTGATAGAGCCTGTGTATCACAGCTACCTGATTAAGATAATGAGGCGTCCGGCTGTAAATTAGATGTTTCTGTCATGCCGTAGCGCTCAACGACATGACAACAGGGTCACCGCTGTTAGGCGCGTCGTACGATAAAGGGAAACCATCACCATGACAACAAAACCCATCCGCACGGGCGCAGGAGGAGCATGAGAAGCAGCAAAAACAATCAAATTACCTTTATTAGAAATGCTAGCAACAATTAGCCTTCTCTGCACATCGGCAGCCGCAATGAAAGGAGCAAAGGCAAAACATAGAGACACCAATCACGCTTCGTCAGTGTTGTTATGGTCAGACAATGCCTTGTCTCGATGTTTGAGTACGGCCTGTGTATGTACAACGAGTAACAAGACAGCTAATTAGCAATTCTGTAGCTATCGCTCTCAGCACGCTAGCTTAAAGAGTGCAGAAAGGAACATCTGTGTGGTTTTGAAGTAATTAGATGGCATATAGACATTGGAAATTTCAAAAGATAGGGCAAAAGTCAATGAGATGGTCCAAAAGTAACCTTAGAACTTTTGAAAACGATGTGGTAAAAGCAAAAAAAAAGTTAGCCACGCGGTCCCAGCAAATGTCACAGCAATAATTGTCCTCTTCTTCATTGGCGAGAAGCCTGCATGTGTGTATTTATAGCCTGTGAGCTCCATCCTGTGTGTCACCGGTTCTCAAGAGAATGACTTCAGAGGGCCATGTGTGCTTTGAGAAGATGTGCGAGAGCAGGCGTGTGAAATGCAGGAGATGTAGTTCAAAGATCGAGAAGGAACGGACGGATTGTTAAATGCCCTCTTTGAGCAGGAGTCTTTATAAGGTTAAGTCTGTAATGATGGCTGCAGTTTATGCTGTGTGAGACCATCTGGTGCGTTCTGCAGAATGAACTCTGCCCGTGTCAAAAGACTGAGGTTATTTGAAAAGAAATAAATAGCTTCTAGGAGATATAGCTCGGTGGATAGCAGTCGTGGTTCAGTTTTTGTACAAGTATTTTTTTCTATATATACAATATAAAATAAATTCTTACATAAAATAATGTAATCTGAATAGAGAAAAATTGTTTTAACAATATAATACAAAAATAATTTCTTTTAATATACTAACACTAACACAGTTCATTCAAATAAAATACTGTATTTATTTTAAAGTACAACATTTAATTTAATTGTATTTCTTTTTTATTTTATTGTATTTTGCAAGCTGCTGGTTTAATCGGATCTCTTTCCTCCATCTAGCTGCTGGTGAAAGTGACAGATGTTCCGGATCTTTCTGCTGGAATCACATGCTCCTTTGGGAACCTGACGGAGGTTGAGGGCAGAGTGGATGGGAATCAGATTCTCTGCACTTCTCCCGCTGCTAAAGATGTTCCCATCATCCCCACAGATCAAGGTATTTATTCAAACTAGGCTACTCAAACTTAAACTCCATATTGCCGCACAGTTTTATACCCCCATAGATTTACTCCCACTCTCCATGTACTCAACTTTCCCCATCAATTGGCATCTCTTTTGTTTTTTTCTTTATCCATCCGTCTACCTGTTCCCCTCAGGGAGGTGATCTCTATTCTCTTGTATAGATGCTCTATTAATAGACCCTCCCTATCGTACCCAGCAGCCTCGCTTCCTAATGAGGGCTTCATTCAGTGGTGCCGCCTGCTCTCATACTCGAGCCGCACCATCGATCCCAACGGCCACGTACAACCGCGGCTCTAATGAGCCTACACCGACCCCAGGTCGGCCCCAGGGCTACAGGCGTGCTCTCAGACACACTTACGCCCATTACAGGTGACAAGCCCTCTGCCCTCTCCCTACCCATAATAGCTCCAGGGAGGGAGTTCTTCCCGAACGCTGATCAACAATCGGGTTTAGAGTCATCTGTGGTTATGAATTTAATCAGGGATCGGCTCGCATTGTGGGAAACCAAGAGTAGAGGATCCAATTTCGTATAAAACCACATGGTGTAACTGTATACGTGACTACAGAGGTATCGTTTAGGTGTTCACAATGTTGGCGACGCTTATACAGCAAGATTACACAGATTTTTTTAAAAGCTAACATTCATCTGCGGGCAAATTCCTACATGTGCTTTCCGTCTAACCTCTGTTGGGAAGCAGATGGCCGCATATTCAGCAGAAGTTGGTTGTGATTATCTGAATCGCAATAATCCCCTCCCAGCTCACAGTAAATGACAGCTCTGTTTACCTACAACCCCCGTCCTCTTGTTGGGGGGAGCGTTATCCAATCAGTGGCCTCCCTCAGGTAAATGTCATCTAATCCCCCCGGTGGCTCATATTTGCCACGTCTCTCTTGACTGAACCGGGCTCGATAGGAACATATGAGCATCGATCATGTGTGGAAATACCCGCTCATTGAGTGGTGGGTGTGACCAATTCTATTCCTAGTTCATTTCCAATAGCTGCAAGGCACGAGACGGGAATTTGGGAATTGCGTGCCAGTTATTGTCCTTGGCATATGTGCCAAAAACAAGCTTAAAAAGCCAAATTTTACCCTTCGGTCCATTCATCCCTGTTACGAGACACAGAAACAGGTGCGAAGGAGGGAAGAGGAGAGGAAGTGGCGCTTTCGGGTCACGGCTGACTCCCACACACTGTATGCTAGCTGAATCGCTGCCTGTTTGGGACGGAGCTCGTGCTTATTTGAGTATGAAGGAGCTGGCCGCTTATCGAGCGCAAGCGTTTGGTCTGAACGCCGATCGGCATTCTCCACGCAGCCACCCTGCCAAACGGGATTGGCCTGGCTGGTGTTCTGCAGCGCTGCCAGCGCTCCTCTGCCATTACATCGACGCTGCCGCCCGCGGGCCTGTTTCACATTAACAGCAGGGCTCAGCTGTGTTCTGTGTGACAATAGCATGTCCTTAAAAAAAAAATAAAAGCGCCAAATATGCTCATATCGGTTTGGATGCCACGCACTGCAGAGCTGCTCGAGGCTCCGCTTGACTGTGAGAATACGATGCGAGGAATGCCAAGTATTAATCAGAAGACAGCTTGAGCATGAAGCAAGCTGAAAAAAGGGTGGCAAACCAAACACAACAGAATGCGATGTGACAGAAATGTTCTCATGTCTTACTCTCTTGCTCTCTTTTTTTTAAGACTGGTCGGGTGTCGAGCTCAGACTGAACTCGAAGGAAACGGGTCAGATGCTAATTAGCACAGAGGTGAAGTTCTACAACTGCAGCGTGCACCAGCTGTGAGTATACACACACTTCATTTAACTCATTTCCAGAGCTAAGAAAAATTGCATGTGAGAACTCGTTAATTTTTCAGCCATTTCCCATTGATAGGTTAAATTGAGCAAAACAAGGCTCAAATGTCCTTTTCTGATAAAGCTCAGATTTCAGAGCCTTAGCCATTTTATGTTATAGTTCTATTTATATAGCTCATTTTGAGACACTACTGTTCAGAGATTGTTATTAGGAAGATATTTTTTAAGTTTTTAGAATAAATCGGATGCTTTTGTTTTTCTGAATCAATTGATGAATACAAATTTGAAAAGTAGAATTGAAAATATATATATTTTTTAACATTGTAAATGTTATTTTATATTAAGCTAATGTGTTCTGAATTTCATTTTCTTTGCAAAACCTTTGAATGGTAGTATACCTCTTTTTTAAATTAAGTGAAATTTTAAGGAATCATAGGAAATGTGTTGCATTGGCATACAAATCACTAAATGCAAGTGTGCTAAAACTGTGCTAACATAGCTATTTGGCTCCTAGTTAAAGCTGGAGTTCATAACTTTGGATGCTCTAGCACTTAATAAAAAGAACTGCGTGCACAATCTACTTTTCTCTGTTTATGTCTATGATGAATCACAGGTACCCAGCTACTCTGCAGTGATACCTACCCAAACCAGTCTAAAATAGTCCAAATATGAACTCTTATTATAGATGTACCGCAGTGATTCAGGACAAGCTAAAAACACAGTTTGGAAAATGGATTCATGGTTTACTCGCTTACTATATAAATAAAAAAAAAACTTTAATGTTGTGTAATAGACCATATAGTCTTTAATACCAGCAGAAAGGGACGATTTCATTCAAAATTATAATTAGGATTAATTATAATTTTTATTAAAGATAAACGTTTATTTACTTGAAAGAGCATTCACAAGAGAATCTGTCACAAAAAGGTAATCAGGAAGTAAATAGGCTTTGGTTAAACTGTTTGGCGCTGTTGTTGTTTTTGATTGCGTAACTGTTGTTTATCGAATGTTGTCCAGCTTTACAGCTCAATCAGAATTCTTTTTCTAATACATCATGAGAAATACGATGTGTCATACCATCTAACCGGGGGCACGTTGCTATGATATTTATCTTTATGATGTATTCATCCCACATACGCAGCCCTGCTGATATTTCTCACTTCCTGTGTCGTAGAGTATCAGCGTTGTGTCACAGCGCTCAGCCAGCTCAACTACGCACGCTGTGTGTTTCAAAAGTGTTACGCAACACGGAAAAACTGTGAATGTTTCAGGCCCACGGGCGTTTGAAAATATTCAAAGAGTTTACCAAGGCAGCGCCTGGCGCCACACCAGATTCTAGCAGCGAATTTGAACTCTCCAAATTGTTTTTTTTGCGGGACGCCAGTATCACGTCCCTCTCAGGCTGCACTTTTCCGTGACTGGCGAAGGCCTCGTGGCTATAAAAAACATCCATTATGGCGAATGGCGGCTGATTGCTTGACATTTCTCAAGTGTCGAGGCTGAGATGTCTGAATTGCTGAATCTAAGTGTGCTGTGGGTTTGGCTCTCCGGCTGGAGGCATCGCTGTCTGTCACAGTTCAATTCCACTTCATCTGCTGTGATGGCTGATCAGAGAGGAGCGGGTTCGACTGCATCTCCCCTCTCCAGGAGGCCCGCTGATAAACAACCGCTTGTGTCTGAACGAGCTTTGTGTCTTTGTGCACGCGGCGCCTCCAAACTCCCCTCGTGTGCGTGTTTATGTGTGTTTTAGCGCATATTCGTAGCCTCTCGTGTGCGTTCGTAACCACATCTCATAAGCGTGCCTTCTGCAGAGAACAGATGCTGCTCGATGCAGGAGATCACAGAGCCCTCCGGTAGCTGGAAGCTTTCTAAAAGGCTCAGGAAGAGGCAGCTTCCGAGGGTTCTCATTGGCTGGCGCCGAAAGACTCGCCCCCTCCCTGTTTGCATCGCTGCCTTGCTCTCTCACGGCCGTGTCGCCCGAGCATCTGACAGATCTGGAACTAATCAAACAAACTCTCTGTATCCAATCCCTCTGAACACGCACCCCTTGCGTGTGAAAGACCTCACACCGAGCCCCGTTGGCACTCTGTGCCAGTGCCACAGGGGATTATGGGTAGTCTGAGGCAGAATGGCCCCTCCTTGTGTGTTCAACCTGGCTCAGTTTTTGGCACGGTTTTCCTCCAACACTCTCTTTCGCTTCAAATGTTGTAAAATGCTCTAATTTGTCTTGAGTTCCCAATATAGTGATTTATATACGAATCATGCCGTTGAATCGGATTGGCCTATCTGAACCCATATTTTAGTGTAAATAATGCAAAATTTAGCCTTCAGGCAGAAAACACAAACTCTTAGATGCCAAAGTGTTGTAGAGGTTTACGTCTCCAAGATTCCTCAACATCAAATACATGACATGTTCCTCTACAAATAGAACAAGGCCTGCTCGCTCTATCTTGGATTTACTTCTGAACTGATGTAAGTGTTGTATTGGAATGTGTTGGTACAGTATTATGCATTCTGGATGTGCTCTTTCTCATAAGCTGTGCTCATCTGCATATAAATGATGAATAGAAAGCTTCTCGCTGCAGGCACACAGACCGGTACATGCAAACACACATGCTTGTAATGTATGGCCGTATTCTCTCGTGGTTTGCCCCGCTGCATATTGGAATACAGCTAAATAGAGATGGCACACAGGAAGTGAAGCGATGCGGGGATCACAACCCTGGTTTATCTCAATTTTGGCCTTAAATGAAACACTTAACCTCATGTTGCTCCCGTGAGATGGTGCTTGCAATTAAGGTACTGTGAATCGCCAAATAACAACCCGCCAAAAATACAAAAAAAAAAAAAAAAAAAAACGTCAGGTGTTTAATCACTTGTCTATTACTGTAAATTAAATAATTGCTATTTCCCCTTAAGTTGACTGTTAATGCTTGTACATTAGTTTAAAATACCATGTGACGATCCATGTTTAATTTAAAGAATAATACATAGATTTTTCTAAAGCAGTTTAAACAGTTTTGTTGTGGGGAAAAAAATATATTTTATATAAGATTATATAAGATTTATATCTTGGCATTTTGTTGACACAAACACAAAGTGTTTTTGGTGCAAAAAATGCTTTTATATAAGATGTGCGTATATTCATCTTCAGCAGTTGTCTCAGATAATCATCTTTTTCATATTCAGAATAGTATAAATATAGCAATATACTTGGATATAAATATTACAAACAATATATAATATTATAATTTTCTGTAAATATATTTTATTTTATTTTAAGGTATTCGTGTTAAAAGTGACGTGCACTTACTACTATAATAAAAATAAATGATGCCTAATTACATGCAAGTTACTCTAAACCAAACCGTAACTACAGTACATGGTAAGTACATGTAGTTGATAAATATTGATCAGTAATTAAATTTATCAGTACACTGTAACAAGGACACCTTAAAAAAAATGTTTAACCTTTTTTTCTGTATCATACTCAGCTGCAATTAACACAAAACTAGTTTATCTGTTTAGCTGCACTGGACTTGTGCTTTAAATGACTCTCTGATAAATGTTCATTTATCCTATAGACTAGACTTTTTTTTTCTTTTTAAAAGGACTATAAAACACAATTACTTTTGTTATCTATTATAATACTTAGCATCACAATTATTGCAGTTAGAATTACATCGCCAAGATCATTCCATATTCACTCAGGCAATCCACTGTCTCACTCACAGACAATATAGCCCTAATGCAAATCATATGTCACGCCATGACTATATGTCTTAGTAAAGTCCGTATGACTCAGTTCTTGAGTGATAATTGTACGTCTGAGTTCTAACCTTTGCAGAGCCGCAGTACATCTGAATGTGGTATTCATTGGCACAGCACATGCAAATTTCCGCAGTACACTTTTAATTTATTCAGCATTAAACCGCAAAGGTCAAGGACACAGCAGTGCTGGTCTCAAAGGCACAACCTGCTCCCTGTTGCTATTCTATAACCCAGAGCTACGTTTTATGCTGACTACTTTCACAGTTCCCCTTAAAAAAGGGCTTTGGATCATAAATCAGGAATATCACGAGAGTGGTAGTAATACTTTATTCTGTCTCTCGCATGCTCTTTCCATCTGTTTAGGTGTCTTTCCTGTGTGACCAGTTCCTTTCGCTGCCACTGGTGCAAGTACAGAAACCTCTGCACCCACGACCCCACCAGCTGCTCTTTCCAGGAGGGACGCGTCAACGCCTCAGAGGTACAAACACACACTGTGTGTTGAGGTTAGAGTCTCTCAGTAGCAAATCTACAGGATCACAAACCTCTGGGGAAGATCTTCCAATAATAGCTGCTGAAAAGTGTGTGTGAAGTTGACGGTCGCCTCGCTAGAGAGCGTGTGTGTGTGTGCATTTGCAGGTGTTCAGCTGATCAATGTGCTACATTACACCCTGTCAGGTGGTAAACACACTTGCTCACCCTCTCACAGCGAGCAATTAGCAGTCGATATCCGGAATATTCTCCCTCACAGCACACACAGACTTCCCACTTATTCACACACAGCCATATGCACAAAATAAACACACTCACACAGGCAAAAACTCCTTACGGTGCACCATCACTCATGGTGTGTGTGTGTGTGTGTGTGTGTGTGTCTCATTTGCATTTTCGTGTGTGCAGACTTGCATGTGTATACAGTAAGTGTATGTTTGTGTATCTTTTGTGTGTTTTCACTGTATACATTAGGGAGAAAATCGCTGTCCTAGAAGTAAGCTAAATATAGAAAAAGGTTATGTGGATATCTTCAAGGGCAGTAGTGGTTCATAAATAAAAACATTTATTTATTTACGTAAAATGTATTTCAAACTTTAATATGAATACAATTTTAATATATAATTAAAACTAAACATATTATTAATTTTAATTCGAATTCAAATATATTTTCATTCAAAACTTTAAGTATAACACGTCTATGTGCTTTTATAGAGCACCTAAGGTTTCGGTGTGTGTGTGTGAGACACAGCATGGGAAGCTGAAGTGTGTGCATTTGGTGTGTACACTGTATGTTTCTATAAGGCTCTCGGTGGTTTAGGATTTTATGCGTTTGTCTTGACTTCCTGTTCACCTCTCGCTCCCTTCACTCCTTTAGGACTGTCCTCAACTGGTGCGCTCTGAGGAGATCCTGATCCCAGCAGGGGAGGTGAAGCCCATCACACTGAAAGCCCGGAACCTTCCACAACCTCAGTCGGGCCAGCGCGGCTACGAGTGTGTGTTACACATCCAAGGAGTCAGTCACAGAGTCACGGCGCTCAGATTCAACAGCTCCAGCGTGCAGTGCCAGAACAGCTCGGTATGTGTTTGGGTTTGGATGGCAAAGATAATAGTGAAATCTCCGTTATTTTTCTTAGACATCAATAAGATTACACTGTCATTGTATATCAGCAGGAAAAACAATAATGGATCTTAGCATGCATTAAAATGTATTTACAGTCATCTAAGCTATGAAAAGAGCAATTAATGCCTCTTAAATCTGATCTTAACTTTGTTTCAGAAAAGCAGTTTTTAGTTAAGAACAGGTTACCTGTGTATGATGTTATATTGAATAGAATGGTGACATTAGTACAGCCTTTCTACCTTTCACTCTCTTTCAGTCATTATCTTTCAAACGACAGACACATTGTAAGTAGAGATGAAGGCAATTAGAGCTCAGTGTCCAAGCTGTAGAAAAAAGGAGAGTTGAAAGTCTTCCTTATTCCTCAGACTGGTGATGCAAGTCTGGAGTAACTCAATAAGAGCACTAATACAGTCAAACCACCTCTCTTATGCTCTCTTTTTCTTTCTCGTGTTATTTGCTTGTGTACTTGGCCGTTCATTCCTTCCCTTCTTGGTTGCATGTTGTAATCAATAATTGACGCAGGCAAAGACTAAATCCAATAAAAAAAAATCATAAACTTTACATTATCACTGTCAGGAAAATGTTGTAAGTTTTTTTTTTTTTTCGATCTCTCCCGTCTCTCCGCAGTATCTGTATGAAGGGATGAGAATCAGTGAGCTGCCGGTGGATTTCTCAGTGGTGTGGAATGGAAACTTCATCATTGACAATCCTGAGAACATCAAAGGTAATAATGCAATTTTTTCTAAGCCAAAACTTTATAACCCATTTAATCCTCCCAGAATCATTCTACCCTAAATCAAATGTGAGGTGATTGATAGGAATGATTATTATTCATTCCATGTTTTTAGATTAAAAAAAAAATTAAGTCTGAAGCTACTTTTTTCAGGCTCAGCAAAACCTCCGGTTGTGCTGAGCTTCATGATTTCATCAGTCTTAATACTTTTATGATCAGTAGCTCTGCTAAAGTGTCAGAGAGGTCAACTTCAGTCAAAAAAACTTTTAAACCAAACAGCATTCATTTAAAAG
>JAUCMU010000048.1:13747254-13762088 GCA_032275025.1 Enteromius treurensis | reverse complement strand
CAGAGACGGTCTCTGTAGTCAAGACGACGGTAATCCCTGGAAATCAGGTGTCCCCAACTAAGCAAGCCAGAGGCGACGTTTACCCTATTCACATTCATGTCATCTTGTGTGTGTTTTTCAGCGGGCACACGCCTCTGGTGGTGACCGGGACTAACTTGGATGTCATACAGGAGCCGAGGATTCGGATCAAGTACGGCGGGCGGGAATCCGTAAACGTAAGTAGCTTCATTTGTGTTATCGGTGGTTCCTCAATTATCCACCCTCACTTTTCAAATGACCTTAGTTACCTGAGCTCAGGGGCTTCTGGGAGAACGGCTCTCTTGTGTGAGCTGATATCTCACGGGGGCCGACGCGATGAAACCGAAGCGTATCAGTTCGACCTCAGAGATGCACGACCTTGGGAAGTGGGATGCTGCGTCTGCAGGTTTGAGTTAATTATCGGTGACTTTCAGAAGAGAGAGGATCACAGAATCTGCGCGTTGCCTTTTTTTTTGGGATGCATTAGACTAATTTCTGTCTTCTCTGTTGACCCACGGAGGCGGGATCCATCGTGACTCACTGCCACAGCTCCAGAAATCTCATATATCTCCTACCCACAAGCCTCTGCGTGACCTCTTTTTTCAAGCTGTGTATCTGTAATTTCGACTAAGTACCCTGCTGAATTATTCAGTCTGCGCAAAGTGGTGCGGATGAGGCATTTAATGTGAGCATTTTACTTAGCTCATACCACCTTTGTCGAACTGGAGTTTTTGGGCATTATTTGCAGAATCCGGCATAAAACCAGCTTCATCCGAGGCGGATAGAGGCCGGTTAAAGAGGGTTATATTGGTTAATGGGTTTTAAAGGACGATGAACTGCTGAAAGAATGGCTCGGTCAGCATAAAGACATCCCAAAAATAATAAGACCCGAGGGCTGGGGAGTCGGTACAAATTCAATTAGCTTGCCTCTGCAGGGGGTCCAAGTTTAATTAATGGAATAGAATTGGTCAGTGTGGTCAGACAGGAAGATGGGATAGCCAGTGGCGTCTCATGTCTTCTATTGTATTATCCTGCTTTGATTTATTTGATTTATATATATATTTTAAAATAATACAAATAAATAAAAAATTAGATTGGACTCCAAAAAATTGGTCTCTGCTTGTTTGCATGTCTTTAGACCATATATGTATCTAATGTTTTGCAAGTGTGGAGGTGTTCAGAGCAGCACTAATCACACATTCACTTCCTTCGCCGAGGAGGTGAAAGCAAACTCCTATAGTCGTCCTTCCTCTGCTCCGGATAGCATAACTGCACTTCAGTCCCCAGCTGTACAGATGTACCCGTGTGCGGGTAGTTCTCCTGAAAGTCACTTTTAGTAAAAGAGACACTGACTGTGCAATGAGGAGTGACAGAAGCCCTGCGTTCCTCCACGCTTCACAGAGCCCAGAGCTCTTAGAGTTCTTAAAGGGACTCCTGAAATATGTTGTGTGGGCGCTGTCTGATGTGTCAGGTGCTAGTGTTGTCTCTTTCTTTCTTTCTTTCTCTTTCTTACTTTTTACAACCGAGTGAAAAAAAACAGAGGTAGACAGAGAAAGGTTGGCTCTCGCCTTTCAGGCATGATCACCAAAGACTCGACTGGCTTTGATTCCCTGCATTTTTATTAACCGTTGAGGCTACGTTTTTCCTCTGTATTTTTGGGGAGGGAGGTGGGGAACAAAACAGCCGTGGAGTCTGGCAATCAGAGCCGAGCGGCCGTCAAGGCAGCCTTCAAACTGTCATTTGCCTCCTCCCCAAATTGCTTCTCTTCCTCCTCCCCTCCCCGTTACCTGGCGGGGTTCTCAGAAGCCGAACGAACGGCAGACAATTGCCTTTGTGCATCCTGCTGTACCTGTCACCAACCCACAATTGAGACATTAATCATTTTCCTGATTATAGCTAAAAGATTAGTTTTTCTACCTTTGTCTTCTCTCGAGGAGGAGAAGAAGAAGGGGAAAAAAAAAACGCTTGACACGTGCACCGGCGGAGAGATTGGGTAATGAAGTCTGGAGACGGATTCCTAAAGCGCTGTGCGCCGCTATCTGAGCCGATCACAAAGGCACTTCAGTTTTTTCCTTCTAAAACGAAACGATCAGACGCTCCCACCAATCAGTGTCAAAGACCTCCCCAGATACCTCGGATAAGAGCGTGCTCGCAAAAAAACCAACATGAAGAACATGAACTATGGATGATAAAAGCATCTTAGCATTTAACAGAGCCACAGGCGTTTTTCTGCAGTCGTGCAGATGCTTATAGTTGTTCTACATTCGCCCTTCTTTCCATCCGTCTCATTTTTTGCCATTGTATGTTCACACGCTCGTGTACTTGAAAAACAAAGGGCATAATTCAGCACTGGTGGGCAGCTTTGCTCAGTCATTACCGTGAAACGTTTTATTTTCCTGTGTCAGTTTGACGGGTTCAGAAGAAGATATCATGCTTGTTCATACTGTACATCACCTTTTTTAATCAAGCAGATAAGGCTCGTGTATTAAAGGATGTGTTATGTATACAGTATACAAGGCTATTTGGTCATATTTAGTCTAAAGGTCCTTGCACGCTGCGGTAAACATTTTCACGTTAAAAAATAATTACGACGTAACATTGTGTCAACCACATTTACACATGCACTTTTTAGGATGGTGAATAGGAAAAACACATATGAAAATGTTTCTATTTTGATTTAAAAGATTATTTCAGCCAAAAAAGGGCTACTCTTTGTTACAGTGTTATTACACATGCTGAGTAATACTAATAAATGTACTTACTATAGGATAAGGGTTAGCATACTTATGCATATCATATCTTTATGTGATAATAAACCTAATAAGGGGTAATATTACCCCTAAAAAGTTCAATCTTGCCATTTACCATTCACCCTTGTGTTTTTGGACCCCATTGACTTTCACTTTTTATATACTGTATTTGTGTATAGAGTATATATAGAGCGAGAGTCAAATTATATTTTCAAAAATATATTCTTAATTGCAAATTTATTTCCAAACCTGTCTTGTTTGTTACCACAATAGACATCAGTGGGGTCAAATGGTGTTTTTATACCTCGTTGACAAAAATTGTGTTCCACAGAGGTGAAGAAAGTCATGCAGGTTTGAAAAAATAAGGATGAGTAGCTGATAACAGAGTTTTCATTTTTGTCTGAACTATCCCTTTGAGGCATTAGTACCAGTTTCACTGAGTAACTTAAGGCAGATTTTTGCCAAGGAGCATTATATATCAATGCAACTCTTCATCCTAGAGTCGAAGAGAGATGCTTGGATTCATTAGTTTAGGCGGGTATGACTGTGCTTTGCGTTGAGTCATGTGTCAGTCCATGCAAGAACCTGAATCCAATTATTTCAGAGAGACAGAAAAGGATCCCAATTATTTCCACAGCCAAATACCTGCAGCTACTGCAGCCTGGTCATGGAAGGACATGTTATTAGTCTGGTGCAGGCCCTGAAGTACAGCTAAAAAAAAAAAACATTTGGTTTTGACCTACTCACTATCTGCATTTCCTTCTGCTTACAGCAGGTGTTATTTAAAATACAATTAAAACCTTCTAATTAAATCCAGCCATGTGGAAAGCTACATTTCCCCCCACTGTTGGAAAACTGGTAGCTTGATGTGGGCGGAAGTGAAGAAACAAACTGGTACAGCAAGACAAAATGTGACAACAGCCAGCCAGTTTAAAACAGATGGCAGCGGCAGCGCTAGGCCCTTCCAGGCCGTGCCAGGCTGGTTGTGGCCACAGCATCTGTCTCGAAAGGACAGAGATACACACATACAGTCCAGTCGCATTAAACCCGTATTTTGTTCTGCTAAGCTGGCCAGCAGCATTGTGCGGCTTTTAGAATGGCTTTTTAATTTAATAGAAGAAAGGTTGCAGGTTCAGTGTTTGGTAGGGGCGGTCCGTGAGCTGGAGAAGTGCTGGAACAGCCCTCCGCTGTCATCACTGTAGTAAGTAATAATTTAGTGCTCACTTTTATCCTAACTGACTAACAGTACACTTACTACAGCAACAACATCTCTGAAGCGATCTGGTTTTAAGTGTCTTGCTCAAGGGCACAGTAGTGGTAGTTCAAGGATCAGCTCTTGTGGGTCTGCAACCTCAATTTTTATAATCAGAACTACAGTAAAAAACATAAATATTGTGGAAAAATATAACTTTTTGTTTATTTGAATACATTATAACATGTGGTTTATTAATATTTAAACCTTCAACACTCACTTTTTTAAGTTTTTTTTCTACTATAAATACTATAAGTAGAAATTAATCAAAGTAATGAATTAAAATAATGCTCTAATGTGATTAGCATGTAGGCATGTAGGCTAAAAGTCAGTTTTTCGGCAATATGAGTAGATCTGCATTTCCTCCGCGCCCTCTCAGTTACCTCACGTGGGGAGCTGTGGAGTGTGTAATGGGATTACAGGTTTTGATGACAGTGTGACTTTAGAGTTATTGAATCCCATTCATTTTTAACCAGATCCAGCCCCTCTGAGCTGCGAGAGAGCTTCTGTTATCACGCAAACACTGTGCGTAATGTGAAGTGCCTACAGAACAGATCTGAGGCCACGGCGGAGACGTCAAATATTGTTCAGACCTACACGCTGCTCAGTCAGCTGCCCTAGAGTTGTAATTTTGAAAGCGAGTTTTCTTTTTACGTTTGACTTTCTTAGAAAAATGTAGTAGGCACTCTAAGTCCTTCTATGAATGCTTGATATTGTGTGCTATTTAGGGATGTTGTAACCAGAAGGTTGCAGGTTCAATCCCTAGTAGAGTTTTTGAAGAATATTGCGTTTAAATAAACTTTCGGTGATACAAAACGATACCTAAGTGCACCCAAAAGGCTGTGTTTTCTTCTGTTTGTGCTTTATTGTTCTTTCAGGCTCGGTTCTTTCCAGGAATCTGGCCTCAAGGACGAAAACCATTTTCTTCGCAATACACCCTCTAGTAGTGTTTACTTGTAATAGCACCTAACTAGCAAGCAAGTATAAGCCAATACCAGTTAATCACTGACAAGAAACCCATCTCAATCTCAGAATACACTCCTCAAGGGCCGGGTGAACAGCAAGAGCAAAGGAATGAGGAAACAAGAGCTATGGAATGAGATGCACCCTCAATCTCGCGCAAAATCAAGTTTGTGTGGTCAAAATGAGTTAGTATCGATTGCAGCTCTGGCTGCGAGGAGGCAAGATGCGAGTAGGAGGTGTGGTGCTCGCCGGTCCTGCCGTGCTTTGAAGATATTTAGCTCTAATTAAGTTTCTCCCCTGAGCGTCGGGGAGAAGAAAGAAATGAGATGAAAACCTCCCGGCGCAGTCAGAGTTTCACAGCAATCAATTTTGTTGTTCGAGCGTCAGTGCAGCTCTCTGTTACTCTGAGAGAACGCTTCGGTGCCCGTGAACGTAGACTTGAGTGCCTCCGTCAAGTGTGACTGCTGATGTTTATGCAGTACAGATCACAGTTGTTGCACACTTGAGGAATGAGAGGGCTGTAGTTTGCATCATTTCAGCTTAACAATGTAATCACATTGGATTTGGAGCCAATAGCGTTTAGCGATACGTTCATATTTGTTGCTTAGGTTGCAGGTTTTCACTAAATGTTCATTATAGTAGTACAGTGTTTCTTAAACCAGTTTTTTATTAATTTATTTTCATTTAACGTTAACTTAAAAAAAACACTATGATGGATTTGCAAGTGTTATTTTAGTATCATTGATATACTGTTTTATTTTTCTTGCTATTTTTTAAATTTAAATTAATTTAATTTAAATTCTTTTTTGTAGTTTTATTAATTTAGGCACTCTTGGCAACTAGTAGAAATAAAATGAATTTGTGATTGTTATTTAATGTGTTTAATGTTTATTTTATTTCAGGTAACATTTTTAGTGTATGTTAATAGTATTTATTTTTAATTTTTTTTTCAGCAATTAATTTTTTTATTTTATGTTTTTCCAAAATAAGGCACATGTTCTTGACAGGTTTTCCTCTAGATATGCAGCTCATTTCTATTTCAAAGAACAAAGTGTCTTAATAATCTGTGCTATGCCGAGTCGATCAGAAGACTGTAATTTACACTTTTAATGTTTTCTCTCTGAGTTTATCCCTGATTTTCTACTTTAAAAGGTGCTCTTTCCTTTGTTCTCCAGCTCCGTTGTTGTCTAACAAAAGAAAATGCATCTGCAGTCTTTTCAGTTCGGTAAAACACTTGAAAACAGATGGTATCAAAGGGATCTTAATGGGAAAGAACTGAAGTGAGATGAAACAATGAATAACAATTACTCTCGAAAAATGCTGATGAAAATGAAGCGTATTTCTCTGTCTCTCTCTCTCATTTCCAGGTGTGTAAGGTTCTGAACATAACGACTATGAGCTGTTTGGCTCCCTCGCTGACAGCCGAGTACAGGCCGGGTTTGGATTCAGTCAAGCACGCAGACGAGTTTGGCTTCATCTTCAATAATGTGCAGGCTCTTTTAGTGTACAACAACACTAACTTCATGTACTACCCAAACCCTTACTTTGAGCCTCTCAGCACCAATGGCATCCTGGAACAGAAACCTGGCTCACCTATCATATTAAAGGTACGCTTATCCTCACACTTGACCTTTTGACCTGGGAGCTGCAAATCAGACTGTCACTGTACAGTATAAGCATATGCAATGTATTCATATATACAGAACGTATGCAGAAATATTTAATAGTGTAAGCTTTTCAAACGTATCTAACCATCACTTGCTTTATATGTGTATAAGGGTAAAAATCTGGTTCCTTTGGCCTCTGGAGGAGTGAAGCTTAATTACACAGTTCTGATAGGAGAGACTCCCTGTTCAGTCACCGTATCAGAGTCTCAACTGCTGTGCGAACCACCAAATCTCACCGGCCAGTACAAAATCATGGTAAGAAGTATGCAAAAATATGTATATGTCAATTTTTATTGAACACATCCACATAAAAATCTGCCTTGTTTTTCTGTGCGATATTTTTCAACCCAGATCTAAACAGTATTCAGAAGTAGTTTGAAATCTGATTTCGGAAACACGTCTTAGTATGAACTGCATGTGAATTATCAGGTTTAAATGTAAAGTTTTATTTAGCAAGGACTCATTTAGTTGATCGAAAGAGACAGTAAAGACAGTTAGAAGGTTAAAAAAGATTGATATAAATGATCTTCTTTTAAACATTTTATTCATCAAAGAAGCCAAAAAATATTAAGAAGGACAACTGTTTGTTTTTTTCTACACTGAAAAGACTAAATTGATCTCGGGCAGCAAATCATATATTAGAATGTTTTCTGAAGGATCCTGTGGCATTGAAGTCTGAAGTAATGGCTGTTTAAAATTCAGCTTTGCCTTCACAGAAATCAATTATATTTTTAAATAATTTAAAGGGGGGGAATAAAGTGATTGTAAATTGTAGTCATATTTGACAGTACTGCCAACTCTACTTTATTTGATCAAATCCGTGCAGCCTTTTCAAAAACCATCCCTTAACATTTGAATGTAGTTAATAGCGTTTTCGTCTATCTGTAATTTTTTAACAGTCATCTGTAATAATCTGATAAAAACATTAGCTCTGATTTCTGTTTTATGCTTTTACGTGCTAGAAAAGCCCTTTAGTGCTTGTTTACTAGATGTGAAACCCGTGCTGTTGAGGGGGGTGTTAAATGTTCTGTTTAAACACTCATTATTTACTATTGTTGAGACACAGACCAGACCTTCAGCAATGCCACAGTCTTGTTGCTGTCACAAGACTCCCTAGAAACAGAAAACCAATTACTGTTATAGTGCTGCCCAAATCTCAACACCATGTGTACGTGTTTTTCTAGATTTTTGTTGATTCAGGGAGTAAGGTATATTTTTACACTCTGTATCTCTGTGTGTGCATCTTTTATGTGTGTGCATTTATTCTTGATTGATTCTCATGTGTATATATATATATATGTGGGTTTGTTCTCTCAGGTGCAGGTCGGTGGTCTGCATGTGTCCCCCGGCTCAGTAAACATTCTCTCTGACAGCCTCCTGACTCTTCCTGCCATTGTCAGCATCGCTGCCGGCGGTGGCCTCCTTCTCATCATCGTCATCCTTGTGCTTATTGCCTACAAGCGTAAATCCCGCGAGAACGACCTCACACTCAAACGACTCCAGATGCAAATGGACAACCTGGAGTCCAGGGTCGCGCTAGAGTGCAAAGAAGGTGAGGAAGACACGGACATCACCCTTTCGCTATGTTGCGTTATTCATTTATTCGTGTTCATATGAGAGAAAATAATGTCACGTTTCATTACAACCACACAACATCATAAAATGGATCGATGTTCCATAGAACATATTGTTAGTTGTGTTTGTTCTGGTACCTATTTTCCTTTACTTGCCAAAAACTCAACAGTTTTGATGTCATATTCTTATTTATCAGATTGTGGCAATTAAATGTTTAGTCATGGAGCGATGCAACATACATCAGCATTCGAGGGTTTCAGGTGGCTGATAGATAAAAGTGTTTTTTACACACAATGCAGAAGAGAGAGCGTCCCTGACCTACGGTTAGCGGGTCTGAGAAGATGAGGTTTGTGTTGACTGATTCTGGAGCCGCAAGGAATTTAAGATGCAGAGGTATTAAAGGGGCAGATCGAGTCCTGCACTCCATGAACGCCTGTGAGAAAGTGAGTTTACGATGAGAGAAAAGGTACGGAGAGAGACTCCGGGCCGAGATAAAGAGGAGGACAGGTGAGGGGAGACGATAGAGCGAAGGCAAAAGGAATGTTCTAAAAAAGAGAAATAAGGTAACGTGATGAAAGAAAGCAAGAGAGATAGATAACTCCCTCAGGGAAGAGTGTTGCCCCAGGCTCTGTCAGAATGGACCCAATTAAAGACATCCCACCTCCAGTCTCCAGCAGCAGGGGACAAGCACTTCAGCAGCCTGCAATTTACTCTCTGTGTGTGTTTGTGTGAGTGAGAAAACCATAAATAGAGAGAAGCTGAGAGGTTATTTTGGTTTGCTCTCTTCGTCTGCCTCCAACACCCTTCAGGAACTTCATAAGAACCTCAAACTGGACAAAACAAAGTCTTCTGAGATGCTGATGAGTTGTTCATTGGTTCAGCTTTCATTGTGTTTGGGCTTTTAGCGTGACTATAGAAGCCCCCATATATCATATATTTAAAGTAAAACTTTATTTTCTAGTTTATGTTATTAATTAGTGCTGTCAAACAATTAACTGCAGTTCTTTTTTTTTTTTTTTTTTGCATAATATGAGTGTGTACTGTGTGTATTTACTATAAATATATACATACATATGCATGTATATATTTAAGAAAAATGTTATGTTTATATATTACATATATTTATATACTATATAAAATATAATGATATAAATAAATACATCTATAAATGTAAATAGTAAAAAAATAAATAAACACAGTACACATACATACATAATGGAAGCAAAAACTTTTATTTTGGATGCGATTTATCTAAATTGTTTGACCGCACTAATTATTATATATTTCAAGTAATTAAAAATAAGAAATTATATATTTAATTAATATTATATTATATAATCACAGTTACAAACATTCTTCGCTCTAAATTCTTGTGACTGTAATATTTGGTAATCTTTGATAATATTAAATATTTAATAAGTTTTGAATTTGAATTAATATAAAATACAAATTTTTTATTGTGCTTATATTTTAAAATATATATCATAAATTAAAACATTTAATTCATGCTTTGCTCACTTTCCATTTACATCTTTTGAATTTCATAAGAATTTGATAAGAAAGCACATTTTATCAAAGCCAAATGAATCATAATTTACAGTATATAATTTTTTGATTACGCTTTTCTTGATTTTGTGGCAAAACATGACCTGGACATTGAACTGTGTATTGAAATTGTTTCTCTTTTTTTTCCCTCTACCCTTTTATGTTTTCAGCTTTTGCAGAACTGCAGACGGACATTAATGAGTTGACGAGTGATCTGGACCGGGCTGGAATTCCTTATCTGGATTACCGTACATATGCCATGAGAGTGTTATTCCCCGGTATCGAGGACCACCCTGTGCTCAGAGAGCTGGAGGTGCGGTCTATGTTGGGAGGATTTACGCTTTTCTCTATCAAGTTGTCCTAACAACACAGTTCCATGTGGCACAATCATAAGCAGCCATACTGGATTTTTAATACACATAAAAGAAAGCAAATGACCAATAAAAATATCAAACCTGGTTCAAACATAGAGTAATTTACACCTTTAATGTAGCATGTGCTTTTGTTTTATATATAAATTATGCATTATTGATAATATAAAAAAAATTGCATTTAACAGCCAAGATGTTGTTGTGTGTTCCAGGTCTCTGGTAATGGGCAGCTGTGTGTGGAAAAAGCTCTGAAGCTGTTTGCCCAGTTGATAAACAACAAGGTGTTTTTGTTGACGTTCATCCGTACGCTGGAAATGCAGCGCTCCTTCTCCATGCGTGACCGTGGCAATGTGGCATCGCTAATAATGACGGCTCTCCAGGGTCGACTGGAATACGCTACGGATGTGCTCAAACACCTGCTGTCCGACCTCATCGACAAGAACCTGGAGAGCAAGAACCATCCCAAACTACTGCTCAGGAGGTTCGCTATTCATGCTTCATGCTTCCGCTTTCATTTAGTTTTTCCATTTACTTTGAATGAATGCGTCCCTTACTGAACTCAAAGTTTTGTTGTGTTATCTTAGCCAGGCATAATAGCTATATTGATTTATGATCCATAACTCTGCAGTCCCTCAGTACGGCCCCATTGTCAGTGTCACTTATCATTTGTGCGCTAGGTACTCATAAAACATTCATGAGCAGCTCAAATCCACTTGTTTTGTCCTCTCTCTCTCTCGCTCTCGGCTGTCCTTTATGCATTCCCTCCAAATTTGTATAGGTTTTTGCAAAGCAGCATGTCAACTAGAAGATTAAGACTAATAATGATTAAACAAAGACTTGCCCAAGGGCCAAGCACAGTCCACGGCCGCTTTCATTACAGCCCCTCTTGATGGAGGCCGAGTGTATTTTAGCTTTAGCTAGAGGTGATTTGTTCCCGCCGACCGCGGCGTTGTATTAGCTATACATCACACTTTGAATATTCAAAGCAGACAGGCCAAACAAACACCACAGCCGTTCCTCGTTTGCTCTCTCTCTCTCGATCTTATTGAATGATTTTTGGTGTTTCGTTCCGTGAGTCAGCTCATTAGTAGTCACAGTATATAGATGCAGGGGAAATGTGGATTACGCCGTTATTTAACGAGACAGACGCCGCGTCTCTCTCATTATCTGCTGTCATTAGGAGCACAAAACACTAATCCCCCCGCGCTGGCAGGCTGGGCCGTGGGGATCAGGGGCTCGTGGTTTTAGATGACACTTCTTCTTTTTTTCTTTGGGAATTTAGGAGATTATCAATTCGACATGCTCCTTTTGGTCTTGTACGCAGATCCGTGTCTTCCCTTTTTTCAGGAAGCATCTGGGGAACAAGAATCCTGTATTAGAAACCCAACAAATCTTTTGCGTTTTCATTTATCGCTTCCTTCCTATCGCATTCGGCCACATGGTTTCCTGTTGGTGTTACGGTTAAACGAACACAGCCGTTTCTGCAACTACTGCTGGCCTCCACTCCCTCCACATCGATCGGGCTCCATCTCGCTAATTTCCTTCTCTGTTCCTTTAATAAAAGGCATTACTCTGTCTCTCTCGCTCTCGTTTTCTCTCTGTCTCGAGCATTTTGATTTCAATTGATCCGTGTGAACAAACCCTGCCCTTCTTGTGACCTCTTTCTATATCTGCTCCTCATCTTAACATTTCTCGGATAATGGAATCCATCTGGAGCTTGTCCCACATCAGTGAGCGATGCATTCGTTGGTGTTTCTGGATACATCCAAAACACCATTACTGGTTACCTTTGACTGTTACCCATAATTCCAATTATAATTTGGTGGTCTTTGTGATTTAATAATTCTTTTTTTTTTTTCTAAATACCATGCTACCCACATTAGAACCAAGACTTGATATACAGCCCAAGCCACTTGGCCACATCTCCAACTCCCTTTTGGGGTTTTAATAACATGTAAAGAACCACAAGTAGTGCAACTTAAAATCATCGTCTTTGAGCTGACAATCATAACCAAGTGAGCTACTTTGATAGTGTGCGATACTTCGACAAATTCTTGAAGTCTGAACAAAGGACGTTCATGTGTGTTAAGAAAAATAATGAATGTCAAAGATGCCTGTAGGGCAGTTGCTTGCAAATGAGACATCTTTTAAGAATCAGACAATATCAACAGAGAGACTAATTTATTTTTATAAAGTGACCCACTTGCATTTAATGATAACCGACTGTGAAAAATAACAAGGGTCTGTCTGGTCTCTGTGGTCATCAGAGTGACTGTACGTTTCATTTCAAATAGCCTAAAGCTTAGTTGGCATTAATACTTGCTTGTCTATTATTTTTTAATCTTTATTTGATTATGGAATATATTGGAGACACAAGACTCCGACATGTTCTGGGCTTCTGGTTCCATGCGGATCAGCAGGGGAATGTTATTTTTACAGTGAAGACTGAGTGGGAAAGCCACAATGAATCAAATCCTTGCGTAAAAAGGTTTTGGTGGCTTTTTGCCATTCTTTATTAACAGAGACATTAGAGAAAAATACATTGGATGGATTGAGGGATTAGGTTACTACTGTAGCTATAATCGAACCTGCATCAAACCATAGTTGCTGGTTTTTGTTTGTGCTTTGTTGTGCGTGTCATTTTTTTGTGGTTATTTTCTTGGCCAGGTAATATTTGTGCTGGGTTAATATAGTAGATTTTAGCTCTTTTGACAATCTTTTTTGTCATCCACATGAGCACCACGACTCAATTTGTCAGTGCTAGCCACCAGGCCACAACAACAAATGATTTCTTCATGGGACTTTTGAGTTTTTTTATTTGTCTCATGTTAATATCCGTGCAGGATTGTGGCTAAAAATGGAACGCTCCATGGCCTCAGGCTCTCTCTCGCTGCTGTTTGTGTGTGTGTTCACGTTTTCACCTAATGAGATTTGCAGGCACACCGAGCCTCGGAATGGACTATTAGTGAGACACATTGTGTTGTGTGTCGCCCCTTCAATGAAGCATTCCTTCATCCGCCTTAAGACACACACGCATACACAACTCATAAGTACACTTATAGCTAATAAAACCCTCATGTTCATTAATGAAAGCAAAAAGACAGAAATGCTGAAGGAGGAAGGAAAAGCAGACTCTTTGTGAGTGGAGGCAGATATAGGTGGTCAGATAGCCTAGCTACTGTTAACTTCCTGTTCATTCATTCTCTCCCCGGGGGATGAACAGGCAATGTGTTTGAGCTTCCTGGTGAAAGAACATAGTGATTCAGTTTTTTTAAGCATCAAATTAGCAATAAAGAGATTTTGAAGATTGACTTCGGTAGGTCTGAATTATTTTTTGAAGCCAGATATTGACTCTGAGCCTCTGCAATATGAAATGTATCGGTGCGCCAGGAGAGTGCCCGACTCCCGAGTGCATTTGAAAATTCCCAACCAATTTCACTTCATTTTATTTGTTAGAACTCAATTTCCAGCCATTTGTGAAACTAGTTCATGAGAAGCACTGAACCGGATGCTTCTAATAAACTAGTTTCACAAGATTACTGCATTCTGAGAAGAAGTACATTTAGTTCAGTAACTGGTAATTCAGTCCATGTTTGTAGGATTTTTTTATTTTATTTTTTTTGTCCGTCATCGTCCATCATTAATCGCTGATTGACTTAGACAGGAAAGAGACAGGAAACATTCTTGCAAGACCTGATGCAACCAGCATCAAACGTGCTGTCATTGTGGTGTATGTGTGTGTCAGAGCTCATAACTCACTCAGACACACACAAGCTCTCACTGAATGCACGCCTCAGTCCACAAATACACACAGGTTCCTCTTGCTCCTGCATCCAAAGTCCCTCAGCTCACAGGCCCAGAAGAAAACAGGTAGGATACAAAGAAAAGTTGACAGTCTTAAAAGAGAATATATAAACATGACGCTGTTTTGTATTGCCCGCCACACACGCTTCTAAATAAAACACACACTGTCCTTAAGAATAACCACAGAATGACTGACGGTCTTGTCAACATGACGACTTTCCTTCATTTCACTTCATTTTGCATCACTCCTTCTATGTGCCCTCCTCTCGCCTCTCTCATTTCATCTCTGTATGAGACTGCCATTGATTTATTCACTAAAATGCACCAATTTTAAATAAGCAGAATTTGACGGCCTCGTTATTCCACAGCCATGTTTGTTCTTTCAGTAAAATTAGCATTTATCATCCGCTAATGCATTAACCCAGATGGGTGAATACCTCAAAAAAACAAATGCAGTATAATGCAAATCACATCATCTTTATGTTAATGGACTCTTAGCTCCTGAATATATAAACACCGAAACCCCTCAATTCACTAATAACTTGTTTTTTGAAAGCAGTCCATCCACTCAGTGGTCATCGTGACTGCTTTCTAGCATAGCTTACCCAACCCAACCAGATCGGTCACACACCTGCTTGGACGCTTCTAATAATCCTGATTAGTTTGATTAGGGCTGGAGCTAAACTGTGCTGAGCTGTGGCTCTCCAGGAATTGACTTTAAGACCAAGGAGCTGTTTACACCTGTTCACTTCAGGTGTTTTGTCTGATCAGATCCGATCGTGAAAAGACCAGGGGCCTCATGTATCAACGCTTTGTGCGTACGCCAGATTTCACGCTCACGTTGGGATTTACTAACAATGAAATGAACGTGAGAATGTGCGTTGGTTCA
>JAUCMU010000048.1:13733709-13746478 GCA_032275025.1 Enteromius treurensis | reverse complement strand
AGCGAGCGCACCACTGATGCTGGCGAGCGCGGTAAATCATTTCCGCGAGAGGAAAACAGATGTACATGCGAAGAAACAGGGCCCGCAAGCTTATATCAAACCCTCTCACGCGCTTGATATGTCATTTGTGCACACGGTTATTCCTGTGCTCACTGTTATTTTTGTCAGCCGTGGGCCGGGGCTTGGTGTTACAACTAAAAACCACACCCCACCCCCACCGCCGCCTACGACGACGCCATCGTCCATCGCGATGTTTCACATTAGACAGCGTACGATGCCTCACATTAGACATTGTACAATGCCAAATTGGTCGACATCGCCCAACCCTATAATCTACCCATCGCATTGCATATACATACCAAAATCCATCTGTACTGCGAGTTTACATTTTTAATTTGGCGTACTATTTATACCCACTTTCATGAGATCGGGCAGCGAGACACACTTCACGATTTTCAAAACATTGGCATTGTGAAACAAACAATTCTTTAAATTGGTCTGGACAGCTGAAAACCGTGCAGTGTCTCTCTGACTTTTGTCATCTCGCCTTTTTTTATATGAATATGCAGAAATTATCACTATCCAGACCTGGCCTCTATAGACGCACATCATCATCTTGTCTCACCGATCAGTGCTCATTCTCACGTGTGACCCTGAAGCATGACCCCCTCAAGCTCAATACGCACACGTGCACATGCTCAAACACAGTCTCTCTCCGCACTCTGTGTTTGCGGGCTGTCTCAGCGGTGTAATCATAGTTATTTACACATGCATTAAGAGAGTCGTTTTCTCTCACCGCTGTAGAGTAAATTGCCAGTGTGCTACCTAACCGTTCCCGCGTGGAGTGTGTGCGAGCGCATAAAACGTCGCAGACATCGCCGTGACAATTACGCAGCTGATATTACATCGCCGTACGATGCTTATGTGTATTGGTAATGTCCATAAGTGAACATAATACTCGCTGCCAAAAACAGAGCGAGGGGGGGGTATTTTCCAGGGTGAAAGGAGAAATGTTTTGCAGGGAAAGAGAGGTATTGGTATTCCACAGGCGCGCTCAGCCGTCAGAACGAGGGAATAACCCTTTCATGTATTTTTCATGCTCGTTAACCACACCCGTCGGGGTGCTGTTTGTTCTCTCTTCCTCTGTCTGCCTTATCTTTCCCCCTCTCTCTTCAGTTTTCTACCTGTTCTGTCTTCAACAAACCCTCAGCTCGTTCTTTTTCTCTCTTCCCAGATTATTGACCACAGCTCTAGAGATTCCGGTTTGAGTTGTGTGTTTGTCATTTGTGGGTTTGTGTCTGTGTGTCTGTCTCATGCCTCAAAGCAAAGAAAGAAATAAAGAGACAGGGGGTGGTCAAAAGAAAAAAAATGGATAGAGAGAGTCTGGAGTGACTGACAGGGAAGGCAACTATATTTCACACTTTCTGTGTTCCCCTACATCAAAACCTAGCCGCCGTTACAGAAAAACAAAAAGGAAATATGCAGGTACTCTTGACGATAAGTGACGTCACATGTTTGTGTATTTGTGTGTTTCAGGACTGAGTCTGTTGCTGAGAAGATGCTAACCAACTGGTTTGCTTTCCTGCTTCATAAGTTCTTGAAGGTAACTTGCTTCCTTGGCTTCCTGTAATAGCACTAGTCTCATCTAGACAGACTTTTGACGCTCAGCATGAATTCTGGTTCACTCTGCATCTTACTCTGACTCAGAGCCGCCCAATTAGACAGGAACCGCCAGCCGTGTCACGATCAACTACAGTTCGTATGTTTGTAGGAGCTCATTCAAATAATTGGAATCTGCAAAAAGTCACAGGAAAAATGTTAAAGATTTTAATGTGTTGAGACTATATAGTCGGACTTTAGAGTTTAGCATTCAGTTGTGCATAAAGCTATCATGTTTATTTGCTGTTGCTAAGTGTCTTGAGCTTAAATATCCAATCAGTGTGTAGTTAGGCATATTTTAGTAACCTGGAAATATTTAAATAGAAATTTGTTTTGGAAAAAGCTTTCGGCCTTTTTAAGTTGGTTCAACATGAATGTACAGTATTTAATGCATACTCCATGCTAAATGTACACATCATTATGCAATAAAGCCTGTTACATATTTTTTCTTGAATAGCCAATTAACTCGTATTAATGAAATCATGTTACACTGCAAATGTTTCAATTCAATCGAATGCTTCCTTACTGAATAGTAGTATTCAGTAGTATTCATGCAATGGCAGTGTACATACTATACAGTATGTTCAAGAAATAATATTACCCTATGGTAATATTTCAAACAGCAGTAGACCAGTCAGTGTTAAAGAAATTATAATAATAATGTATGTTGGTGTCTGTGTCTACAGGAGTGTGCAGGTGAGCCTCTCTTCATGCTGTACTGTGCTATAAAACAGCAGATGGAAAAAGGCCCAATAGACGCCATCACCGGAGAAGCCCGGTACTCCCTCAGCGAGGACAAACTCATTCGGCAACAGATTGACTACAAGACGCTGGTCAGCATCACACACCCTCATAGCAGCACTAATAAACATAGTATCTAATAAACTCTCCTGAATGTCAGTGCTGTTACTGTGTGTGTGTGTGTTTGAAAGCAGACAGTCTGGCCGAGGGAGGGTAGTGTTCATTAGTCTCTCATACCCTGCTATGGCTGAGATTGGGGCCCTGCAGAGGGTGTGAAATTAGATTTCTTGGGCCAGGAAATGGCCTTTTCCAGAGCCACGCTCCACACCTACAGCTTCACCAGCCACTGCCCAACAACTCATCATCCTTATTCTCTCCCCCCCCCCCTCCAGATCTTAAACTGCGTCAACCCAGAGAACGAGAACAGCCCGGAGATCCCGGTCAAGGTTCTGAACTGCGACACCATCACGCAGGTCAAAGAAAAGATTCTGGATGCTGTTTATAAGAACATGCCATATTCACAGAGGCCCAAAGCTGTGGACATGGACCTGGGTGAGTTTAACAGGTTCACAAGAGTCGCAGAATAGCTTTTTTATTACAGATTTTTTTTTTTTAAGAAATATAAACTTATTTTGATTTGATTCCACATTTTCTGTAATGCATAAACAGTGATAGAAATAGAAACTTTCTGCGCACACATAAGCAGGTGTGTGTGAGTGTGTGACCCAGGTAAAAGCTGACAGACGGCGCTGACAGACTGACTCCACATTTCATTTCTGGCACACAAACGCCCATCTCACACACACACGGCACACAAAAGCCCCCTGTCAGTGGTGCAAATCATCCTTCCAGCACCTTGGCCAGAGCAATCTCCTCCATGATGATGTTCTGTCTCTGTAGCTGCAGAACTGGCATTGCTTTGTGTGTGTGTCTGTGTGTGCATGTGCTGGGGGAAGGTTTCTGCAGGCATCATCTGTGCATTTGGCAACCACGTAAACTAATAAACCCCATTCAACAGAGGAGAAAATCAATGATCACTCTCACTCTGAGCCGTCTATATCCTATCAGCTCTCTCTTTAGCATTTAATTATACCCTACCGCGCATACACACACATTTCTAACTCATGTGAAAAGACACATTCAGAGCTTTGGATCAAATCAATCTGCTTTGAGCTGGGGGAGGTTCACTGTGTCTGTTTTAATGGCAAATGTTTGATTTTTTTTGTTTTTTTAGAGTGGCGTCAGGGACGAATGGCCCGAGTGGTCCTGCAGGATGAAGACATCACCACAAAGATTGAAAATGATTGGAAGAGGCTCAACACTCTCATGCACTATCAGGTACAAAAGAGAACAGACGCGCTCATACATAATCTCATGGTGCCCTCTTCTGTCTAAGCGGGTAGGCATTAAAGGGGACGTAACATTGATTTTCTTTGGTCTATTGATAGAAAAAAAAGAATCCGATTTCTCACTGCAAAGTATTTTTTCTAATGAACATAGAAATATTCTGAAAGATTAAAATCTAAAGATAAAAAACATTATAATGACATAATAATAACATGTATATATATGTCTCTTAAAAACATCAGGAATCATTAAAAACATCAACAACGAGGACAACATGCTACAAAAAGAAATTCTCTGTATATCCATTCATCCTCCGACATGAAATAATAATTAGGCAAAAAAAAAAAATCCTTTATCTCTCATAGTGCTCCAAAATGTCTTGCTGTGAGTGTTTGGCTCCAGGGTGACAGACAGCAGATCTCGCTACACAGGACAATATAATAGAGGACAATTATTGAGCTTGGCCACAGAAAATTTTAAGTGTGTTGCTGGAAAAATGCCTGTGTGTGTGAGAGAGAGAGAAAGAGAGAGAGAGAGAGAGAGAAAGAGAGAATTTGTCCTTTACCTTCAGTGGATTAATTACAGCCTTTACCTTGTCTTTACTTCAGACACCACTGAGACAGCACACGTCAGAGCAGCTACCTGATAACAGCACTTATTGAGAGAGAGAGAGAGAAAGTATGAGCACATTTTGCCCCTTTTTGTTTCCAGAGAAGATGCATGTGCACATATTCTCATAATTATTTCTGAAAGAGCTCATCATATGTGCTGTCACCATGTGTGATCTGAGGAAGACACAGACGTGAAAAGAGATCATACAGAAAAAAGGAAACATCATTTTTATGTCACACTTTGGTATTTAAAAAAAAATTACCATGGTAAAAATTTCCCACAAAAAAAAACAGGTGTGATAACTGTGATACTCTTTTGGGTCATAAAAAATATAGTTTTTCTTAGCAAAATCTCATCAGGTTATATTTTATGTAGCATTAATACTGTATATCAGAGTGCTGCCTTTGTACTTTTGACTGAAAGCCTAGCAACTTTTATGATGGCTGTGGTTGTTTTCCTCTCCATACTGTATGTCATTTGGTGCAGAAGTGTGTGACACTTTCAAAGTAAATCACAAGGTATCTTGCTTAGGGAGCTGTACACTCCCTATTTGCTATATTACTGTAACTCTTGCTGTTTCCACAGAGACTGGTGAAATAGAGAGTTTAGGTAAAGAACAGAAAAAAACAGAAGGTAGAGAACACAGCATTAAAATACATGACTCCTGAGCCCTCCACACAAGCACCCTCACCTTCCCTGAAATACTACGAATATGCTAATCTCCGCCGTTCGTCGAGTTCCTCAATAGAGTAAGGGCATATATTAAGAGAGCAGACAGTATAATCAGCAGCTGTGTCTCTCGAACATTTCGTGCTGTGGCTTCATAAACCTGTGGTCACCATGTTCTTCGCTGATTGCTCATTTTGATTGCACAGGGCTGATTAGAGCACTAGTGTGTAAAAAAAAAAAAAAAGTTTTCATCAATTCGAATGCTAGTTTGAACATTTTCCTCTAGGCTCTGCTGCTTCTCCCACTCGCTCGCTCTCTTTCTTCGTTCTCACTCATCCACTCTTACTTGAAATCAGTGAGCCTCTTGACCTTGCGTAGGCTGAGTGACATTACAGAGGACTGGCAGCGTGTCCCTGAGGGGCCACCGTATTCCTCAAATTTCCAATTTAAATAGTTGGAGCAGCATGAGAGACACTGGCATTAACAATTCAAATAAACAGGCCCGTGTTAATGTGTTCGTTATTATCCCTCACAGGGAATGTTGCAGCAGTAGTTGTATAGCACAGTGCTTTCAATAAGCCGCTTTGAGTAGGAGTGTGCAAAACACTCAAGACTACCATTACTTTAGTTACCTAAACCTAACCTAGATTGGCAGTCATAACTGGTTTAAGGTGGAGTTCAGCTGGTCTACCTAACTAGCTGAAAAGTGCTCAACACCTTTTCAAAACCATCAAAAAGGACAAGGTTACAGTAGATACACCAGCAGTCCTGTTTAGACTAATGCTAGTTGTTTTTAGCAGGGTTCCTTAAGACTAACTAGTCATACATTTTCATACAGTAAACATTGAAAAAACGCACTGATGTTTAAAAGGGTCATCTTGACTGCATAACCTCTATGTTTTGTTTGTCTCGTAAGTTCGCCAAGGCTGCATTTTATTGATTAAAGATACAGTAAATTAAATTGTGTTTCTAATATGTTTTAAAATGTAATTTATTCTGTGATGTCAAAGCACTGAAAGTCTTCAGTGTCGCACAGTCTTTCAAAATCATTCTGTTATGCTGATTTGGTGCTCAATAATATTTCACATTATTATTAATGTTGAAAACAGCTGTGCTACTTAATATTTTTGAGGAAACAAAATGACTTTTTCGTTCAAGATAAATAATATGTTTGTTTTTCAGGATTCTTTGATGAAAACCTCAAAAGAAGAGCATTTATTTTAAAAATGGAAACGTTTATAATATAATAAATGTCTTTACTGTTTCTTTGATTATTAGATGTTAATAGAACATCTTAGCTGTGTGAATAATTCACTGACTCACTCTTAATGACAGTCACTTTTTTGTTTCGGAATACATTTTTGGGGATTTAATTTTTTTTATAATTAATGATTTAAATAATCTAGATAAACTATCTTTCACAGAAGCACTGGTGTGTGTGTGTGTGTGTGTGTGTGTGTGTGTGTGTGTGTGCATTTAGCACAAGCCCTTGATGCTCATAAGTGTAAGTAAGCTTTGTTGGCTCCAAAAGAAAATAGATAAACATCTCTGTTGTATATCATTGTGTAAGACGCTTGGCATAGATCACTGCCGGGGGGTAAGCTGTCTTTTTGAGTTGCTGACAAAGCTCAAGGACTTACTGTCTGACACACAAGCCTGTTTGTCAACTGCTCATCACTTATACTAGACATGCAATGCAGACGTACATTTTATATTTTAACTGTTAGAGTTAAATTTCTTTTCATTTCATTTTTTTAGACATCTTGCATTTTACATCTCATCATGTACCATCTGTATTATGGTGTTTCATCCATTTGGGATATTACATGGCGCTATCATTCTGCTATGTTTATCATGTGGCAAAGGCATTTCACGCCCTTTGTGCCAGCGTGACCGAGCCTGCCATATTTCAAAGAAGAGGCAGAATGGCGGACACATCACCTCATCCTTCCCCACCGCCTGAATGCGGCGTCTGAGTTAAAGGCGCGTTAGCTTGCGGATCGCCATCAGATAGAGCGCAGGCAGGGGGATCAGAGATACATGGGGAAAAGGGGTCAGCTGTCTGCTTGATGCAAACGTTATCATGAGGAAAGCTCACCCCTTATCACTCTCACACCCACCGGCGGCCCGCCTGCCTGGCTGAGGATTATCCCTCAAGGGCGAATGCATCTCCCCTCCATCATTTAGGCTTCGGACGGCCACCTCCTCTACCGCTGTGAGAGAAGAAGAGTAGATTGTACATGTGGCGGCACGGGAGGCTACTGTAGTTGTTGTGGAGACAAAAATATAAATTACCCAAAATAATGCTCTCCAGTGACTAATATTTGATGTTTGCCAGCCATACTAGTTCCATCCATGGAGGGAAAAAGACGTTTGTGAGTGCCATCTCATTCGGCAGTGGTGGCTCCAAGATTTTTTGGGGGGTGCTAAGGAGAGGCTTAACAGTTCAGAGGGGGTGCTAAAAAAAACTAATTAAATTTAGAGAAAGTAATGAACGCCTACATTTTTGCTATCGATTTTTTTATATACAGCAGCTTCGAAAAAGGTTCACTTTACTTTTTTCTGTGGTATTAAACTTCTCATATGCCGCTGTTATAGATAATATACTACTGCCAACTACAAATATGAGACTTACAATGTAATGTAATTTATGAACAAATATAGCCTAGAAAAAAAGAGAAAGATGTTTGGGGTTTTTTTTTTCTTCAATTTAATAAGTTTTCATCATTACAACTCATAACTATTTCCATACGGGCACGCAATCAAGTGCAACCTCCCTGCTGATTTACATGGAATCATGTTATAATGAGATGAGCATAAGAAATGTGCAATATTAAGAGGATTTAACATTTCCAGGTAGGCCTGTTACATCTTATTTTTAGGCCTATCTTAATAGATTACTTTTATCAATAAAATACAAAAATTATTTCCCCACATCATGCGTGAGGAAAAGCTTACTCAGTGAATGTTGTTGCAGGGGGTAAGCAAGTTTCTGATGGGGCTATAGATCCGTCAAGCCCCGCCTTAGTGCCACCACTGTCACTCGGCCGCCTCTCTGAGGTGATTCGTCCACAATTCTGGACTGTTTCAAGTAGTCAGGCTATTAGGCTGCTCTGCAGTGAGGGTCGGCCGAGGAGAAACCTGCACTAATAGGGTTGGAGCTTATGGGGGCGAACAGGGGCTAAAGTAACACCATCATCAGCCGTGAGAGTGTAGGGAGGTGAGTGAAGACTCATAACTACCCTCAGCCTTCACTGGAGCTCAGGAGGTGCTTATCGTCTCAATTATGGTGGACAGAGAGGTTTTCTGAAGGGAAAAGAATTGAAATGTGATGTTTTATGTTGACGGGGATCTTAACCCTGTGGCACTTGACCTAGTTCTAGTATCTGAGAGACCTTTGGCTTATAAATGAGGAAGTTGACTTATTATCAGTAGCTGTTATTAAAAATATACAATTTGAAAGTTTTTAGCAAAAATAACAAATGTTTCTTGAACGCCAAATCATCATATTATAATCATTTCTGAAATGTAATGGCTGCAATTTTGACATTTTTAAACACATTAATTATATTCACTGTGTTACAGCTAAACACAGAGACCAGACCAAACCACCTCCAAACCAAACAGTATGAGAATCAGCCAGGATTTTGGCAGCTTGCTTTCAGGAAGTTGCTTTCTTGTGCTGAATTGAGGTTGAGTCAGTTGTCTTTGTGAGGGTAGACCTCATTTCCTCTGCAGCCCTTGACAGTTCAGATTAATACAGAAGATCAGATGGAGCGCGAGCACTCACAGAGCAGACAGAGAAAAATGAAGAGTTTCACCCCAATGTATAAAAATCCTGGACTCCATAACCTCATCTATTTTCATCCCTTTCTCATCTTTAAACGCCTCAATCACTACATTCCCTCGCCTATCAAACTCTTCCGTGTTTGTATTTTTACCATTACCTTCCATTCTATGTGTTTCCATTCCATTCTGTGTGTCTGTGTCTTTCTGAATCATGAATCTAGCTAGAGCTGTTGTTGATTATGGTGTTTATTATTTATGCTATTTCGTATTATTAATAAGCTTATGGCGCAGGCACCTCTATAGTGAAAAGTAGCTAAATTTTGCAACCCTTTTTTCCCCTCTGATGTAAAAAATCTATTTAATGGGATAGATTATCAGTAGTTGCCTAGCAACAGAAAAAAAAAAAAGCAAGCTCAGCACTGTTTGTCAGTTTGAGTTACCGCAAAATTGCATTCATTATGTCCGAACCTTGATGTTAACCGTTTAATTTTCGTTTTCGTTTGACTTCTTCTTGGGCCATTCATATTGCAGCTTACAGCTATATTTTGTACTATTTAAGCTCGGTACTCATCTTTCTGGAGTGTACAAGGCACAACAGGCAGTGAATGACGCCATTACATTTCAATGAAAATACATTTCCCCCTCTCTCTTTTACGTCGTCTTTGAGTGCTGTAGAGTGACGTGCGTCCTAGTGAAGGAGATCTCGTGCTGTCATATGTAAATATGGGTTTCTTGTCTAATCACAATCCTTCTTCTGTGCGTAACACGAGAGGCGAAACTCTGCTTTTACCCGAGAAAAGGCTTTAATGCGCATTTGATCCGAGAACACAGCGTGAACACCCCTTATACATTTATAACTAGAACAGATCTTTTTGAAGCACTTTAACGTCGCTTTATTTCGCCACTGGGGAGAAACCGAACAATTTCACACCGTTTTTGAAAAGCAATAGATATGTACTGAGAATCTGTTCTGCAAAAAATATATTTAATTTCCAAAGTAATAACAACTCCTCAAAAGCAGAAAAAAACGGCATTAGTTGTGCTCCACTATCTTGAACGTTTCTTGATTATAAGAGGCTGTGAAACCAAAAACTGTGAAATAAGGATTACAGGCAAAGGAAAGAAGCTTGGCTTAAACTTTGTATTTCCTGTACAGGTATCAGACCGCTGTGTGGTTGCTTTGGTGCCCAAGCAGACGTCCTCCTACAACATTCAACCCACAACTAGCATCTCTCGAACTTCTATCAGTAGATATGGTGAGTATATTTTTCAGGTGGTAATGATGGTGGTCTGTTTAGCTAATTAGAGGTGTGAAGCTTTTTGTTTTACAATACAAAGCACTTTGGGGTAAATACACATAAGCCACGTGCTGCAGTTTTGCTTCGGGCGCCCACGGGAGCTTTCTGGGCACCAGAGAAGGAGAGCAAAAGCGAGAAACCTTGTCAGGAAGGGTAAGAGAGATGTTAGCAGTTAGTGTGAAGCACAGTAATGCTGATTTCTCCGCTGAGTTTGGATGCCACCCGTAATGGACACATTAGCTCCTTCCCCATAGCGTTGCTTTGAGGGAGTGCCACAGGGCTCCCCATCTGGCCCGTTCTCATTTTCCATCACACTGAGCTGCAGGCCACTCTCTGATTGCTAATTACGCACCACCGATGATATTTCACACAAGCAAAAAAAACACTTGAATGACACGCAGCCAAATTTCAGGGCCAGTGATGAAATGGAGCCCCTTGTGCGTTGTCACCTAGCAACCCTGCCAAACGACGCACAGAAACATCTCACCTGGCTTCAATTCACTAGGTCCATGTAAAATGCGGCCTGTATCGGCGCATTACACGATTCTGTTAATCAAAACTTGAGGATGTGTCTCACGTATATGCGGTATAATAAAAGAGTGTAATTATCGTCTCTTATCATTTGTAAACATAATGACATTTAAAGTTCAGGCAACACTTCAAACGGCCAAAAACGCAACAAGCAACCTGAGAAATACTCTATAAAGCTATCTTTATTTCTCAGCCGTGCTCTCGTTAACCAACAAACCTCAATCTTTTCGTATCCTCCCCCTGAATTTGGTAGTTAAGAGTTTTTAGGGTCACGCCTGGCATTTTGATCTATTTTATTGCAATAGGCTTGTTGTATATTTTTGGAAACTCATCAAATAGGAATGAGATGGCACAACGCAGCACTGTTTTTGGCTGTTTTTACAACCTGCTCTTGTGTGTGGTGCATAAAAAGCGGCTATCTCATCTGGCAGAGCCCTGGTGCCCATCAATCAAGCCATGGCACAGCGGGCACAGCTGTGCACAGGCACCCGCTGATTGATTCATATCAATTTAATGCTCAACACTTAGCAGCTCGGCTCAATTTAGCATGCCAGCACCCCCGGCCCAAAATAACACACTGCTCACACACCTCTGACTGGCTGAAACGAGCAACACCGAAAACACACGTTGAAATGCACACACCAGATTGTGTTGGTATGTGATCAAGCACTTATCCCATAATTGTTTTGTTTTTTGCAGCATATAAAAAACACCCTGCTATATCTTTTTTTTTTACATTTTTATATTTAAATATTTGATATGAAAAAAATTATAAATATGTACAATGTATTTACATATAATTGTATAAGCATCCAGTCCATTAGTCCATTTTTTTAATCTAAAAATTGTGATTTAGCATTAGTTTTTATCTCATAATTAGCACTTATGTTACATGTTTGACTCTTTTATCCATTATCTGTATTTATGTTATATTTATATAACATTTTTGAGCAAAGAACCAAATGCAAATTCAGAGAAAAAAAATATTTGTCATGACTTTGTAAAGGCAACTTTTTGTAGTATACGTACATATACACCCTAGCAATAATTCATCAATGCCAATACTGTGGCAACGTCCAAAAAGGCTGTAAGTTGGCAGTAGCTTAAGGTGGATTGAAACGGCAATCCACTTCTTCCTGTACCCCACTCTGCTAACACCACTATTTCTCTTGGGGTTCTCCCTTGTGATGCTGATCTGCTCAAAATTCCACTTCTGTCTCAAAGTAGCCTTGCCTGCTTTGCCGTTTTACATGCCCTTTGAAAGCCAGGTGATGAGGACAGAAACTGAGAGAGAGACTTTGAAAGGACGTGAAAGAATATATAGCACCATTGTGAGAAGCCAATCCGACCTCCCAAGAGAGCACTCAACCACTGTGAAAAAAGCCACACATCTAATTGGAGAAGTGAGCAAGAGACTGATTACTTAACACGCGAAGATGGAGGGGAAAAGGAGATGAGATGGATGAACAGGGAGCTTAAATCATTAGAAATCTTTAGATGCATTGATTGGGTCCTGCGATGCAGACGTTTAAAGCATGTCTGCAGCACAATGAATCAGGACGAGCCAATTATGAAGCCTTTGAAGAAGAGGCCAGAGAGCGTCGACTCATCTAGCTCGGTCTCGAACAATACAGAGACAAATCCTCTGCAGAGAGAGAGAGGAGGAAAGAGATATAGAGGGTTAGACAGAGTAAATGAAATGTTGAGAGGGCCAAGCATAATCATAATATCATAGTATCATAATACTCTTTCTTTCTCTCTCTTTTCCTACAGACTCGACATTCCGGTACACAGGCAGTCCGGACAGCCTGCGCTCACGTGCTCCTATGATCACCCCGGACCTGGAGAGCGGAGTCAAAGTCTGGCACCTGGTGAAGAACCATGAGCATGGAGACCAAAAGGAGGGCGACCGTGGCAGCAAGATGGTGTCTGAGATCTACCTCACCCGCCTACTGGCTACTAAGGTAACGCCACTGCTTTTAGAGGATCATTTTAATGTAAATTTGATTTGCCTTTTTATGTGTATTTATGTTTGAACGTTTTCAACAATATCAGTCTACAAATTATGTATGGAAACTAGAGCTTGTAGAATTTTTAAAGGTGCCATAGAATGTAAAACTGAA
>JAUCMU010000048.1:13691455-13709817 GCA_032275025.1 Enteromius treurensis | reverse complement strand
TATTTAAGCAACTTTTACAAAAATGCCTTATAAGAAAATATTACAAGTGTGCATCTTAACACAGAACAATGACACTGACATGTTTAAGATATGTTAGAGCAAGATACTTTCATCCGAGACAGCTCAAACATGCAATTTAGTCTGGGACTAAGCCTTGTCTGTGAAACCGGGGGTTAGTTTATCAAATTAAGGCCTTAAAAAGTCTTAATTTTGATTTCAAGCTTAAATTTGGAGATGGAAAGACTAGAATTGCGATACGGCTGAATATGCCGATTAAACTTCAAAAGACTATGATTTCATTAAATAAACATGAACGGTGCTGCACGTTCAGAGTCCGGTGAGCTGCTGTCAGAGAATGAATCACTTAACATAAGTTAAACTAGTGCCTTCTTTCACTGCATGATTCACAATGTTTAAGATATGGGGGCAGAAAATGTAAAGGATATATTTATAACATTTCATACAGTTAATATCATACGAAGAGTGACGTTTTTTTCTCCAAAACTCATCACGATTACAAAAGATTTTATGCAACAGTTCAATAAACAGGAAGTTTATGTTTAGACACCATTCCAGCCACAGCACTGTTTTCTTTCAGAATGAATCTATGTTTAAATGATTTGTTTATAATATCAAACAAATATCAAAACATTATTTATGCATTTGTAACTGCAGGTTAGCATTCGATGTCCCTCTAAGCTGCATTAAACTGTTAATACATCTAAATACCACTTTAGATAAATTTGTTGGTACTGATTTCATGTGCTTGGTAAGAGCAAAAGATGATGCACACTTTCAGAAAAAAAGGCTTCGGGAAAGGTAAACTGGAGACGATCAATTTCTATCACTATTTCTATCGCTTTGACCATACAGAATATGAAGAATATCAAAAACATCAGGAGTTGTTCATATGGTATTCATTTTATTATAAATGTGAGCCTTACAGTCCTGCAGAAACCCTGCTATAATATCAACTCAGATTCCAATCTTTATTATCCTGCATAATACTGAATTTTCAGCAGCCATTACTCTAGTCTTCAGTGTCAAATGATCCTTCAGAAACTATGTGCTAATTATTAATGCTGAAAAATGTAATATTTCTGTGGAAACCGTTTTACTTTTTCCAAATGAGCCGTGTTATAAATGCATTTACTGTCACCTTTTATTAGATGAATGAAATAAATAAAGTAGTTAACGTGCATCATAAACGTCTTAACAAGTACAATATATAAAAAACAGGGTTATTGAGAGACATAAAATTGAAATGCTTCAAAATTGCAGCATATAACTATTTTTATATTAAAGATGACTGACCCCCTAATTAAAACATGGAAATTCAAACAGGTATGTGGAATTCTCACTTAAAGGGATAGTTCACCCAAAAACGAAAACTTTCATTAATAAGGCCACTCACCCTCATGTTTTTCCAAACCTGTAAGAGCTTCATTCATCAAACAAATGAAGATATTTTTGATGGAATCTGTGAGCTTTCTGCCCCTCCAAAGATAGCAAGGGAACTACCACTTTAAAGGCCAAGAAGGGTGCTAAGGATATTGTTAAAATTGCCATTGTGATATCAGTGGTTCAATCATCATTTCATGAAGCTACATGAATAGTTTTGTGCACAAGTAACATAAAAATATATATAAAATAATGACTAAATTCAGCAAATCTCCCGTTTGTAACTGTTTTTACCATATGACGGCATTCTGAAGCTCTCAGATTTAAGACGTTTAATGTCTTTCAAACTTTAAGACCTGTAAGACTTTCTGGAATACACACAAAGATATTTTCAAAAATACTTTTTTCACAGAGAAAAGTAATTTGGAACAACAGAATTAATAATTGTTTGGGTGAACTATCCCTTTAATACCAGACAAAAGAATAATGAGCGTGGGACAGTTTCTCTGGCCTGGACCAGAATCTCGAGGGTCATCTCCTACAGTCATGTCCACATTTAGTTCGATGACAGGGGGTCAGAAATCCACACACACTCATGCTTACGAATACACACATACCAATGAAACACAGGAAGCAGGCAATAGTTGGAGAGGAAGCAGGGAGTGTTGGCCATCACACTGTGCAGAACAGGGGCTCCCTGTATTGTTTCCTGCTTTTCCTGGCCAAAGTGACTCCAGTCTCAATCATCCTACAGGAATGCAATCCAGATTCCTGCAAGCTTCTCGGCATCCGCCTATTTTCAGATGGGAACTCTATTCTCACCTCCCGAATGTGCTTGATAGATGCATTCAGCAGCTCCAGTAATCTTCCATAATTCCACGTATTACTCAACAGCTATTTGTCGCGGTGTTTCAGTTTGGCTGGCCATTTGTTTGTTTGCTTCTTTTTTTAAGTACCCATTGATGATATCAATGTCACACTTGGCATCAGACGTAAGCACGAGCCTGGTCTTGGGCAGTCCACTCGTTGCTTGTTTGAACAGGCCCTTAGATTTTGTTTGGACAGACAAGGGAGGAATTTAGAGGCCATTATGCATGTGTCGTTTTAGTGTATTTATAGATTTCAGAAGCTTTTGTCATGACAGTTGTCGAGAAGATGAGCCAGTGTAAGTTTTGTTGCTATTTAAAAACAATTTGGGAGTTTAGGGCTCAGCTGTGCTCATTAATATGCAATTTAACTTCATAAATAATTTTTCAGACCTTTAAAAATTAAATATTCTAAATAGTCTTATTCTTGCATGCAATATTTGTCACTGATGCTTCAAATTGTACAAACCATCCCACAAAATTTGTGCTAAAAACAGGAATGAAGGATGACCAGTCCTGCGTCTGGAGGGCCGACATCCTGCAGAGTTTAGCTCCAATCAGCAACCTTTCCTGGAAATCTCTAGAGAGTCTGAAGACCTGAAGTGGTTCAGGTGTTTTTAATTACGGGTCAGAAAACAATGCAAAACAGTGGCCTTACAGGACGCCCCTGTTCTATTCTGTGCACCAGATCGATTATCCCCACCTAACAAAGTAATTATGAATTATGAATACTGGACAGATGCACAACAGCTTAACAGAAGCGTCATTGCATGCAAACCGCAATATTGCAGCCGCTAAATTTCTCCACCCTTCCCCACTTCCTAACTGGAGTCAGGGGAAGCTCAACACTCTCTTCAACTAGAGGTGAAAAACATTCACACAAAGACATGTCCAGAGTGCAGATGCTACATTAATTGTGTTCCTACTTGGGCTTTTGACAGTATGGTAGAATTTGCTACTAGGACTGTTATGTTTTGAATGCATACAATGATATAACAGTATTATAACATCGTGATATTTACATGAATCAGTTAAAATTTTCTATGATGAATCGCAACAAATATTCTTATTTTTAGATGCAATTATTTCAGCTGCTCCCAGTACTTATACGTATAAGAATATCTCTAAAGCATTCCATGTGGAAGTCTTCCTCCTACCCAGTGGAATGCTAGTAACACTGTGGCAGTTTGTGTAAACCTCCCCCTGCTTGCCCCCATGGACAGAAAAATAAACAAGGTCACAGTAGGTCAAGTGTCTGACCATTTACCCACCACCCGCTGTGCCTCATGATGCCTGAACGGTGCCTGAGCCATGTCCCACGGCCACAGAGAGGGTCTGTTTGTCCACTTGTGGAGCCTCTGAGTGAAGGAACATTCACATGTTGTCTTCTGTGTTCTCACAGGCGTGGCTGAGGAAGGAGGCAGAACATACACACTATGAGGCAATCCCTTCTCAAAACCCCTGAGACTCTGAAAGAAAGAGAAAATGAGGGAGAAAAAGATGATTAGCCTTCTCAATGGTAATTCAAAACAGGTGCCTGAGTGTGCTTTTGTGTGGTGCGAATGTGCACGAATGCTGTATGTTTCATTGTTATATGTTATGTAAACCAAGAAGACGCACTCTGCTAACAGGAAGCAGAAAATATCACAAACAGGAAATGCGTACACTTCTAAGTTTTATCTCGCCGTCCACTTCTTTATGCAAGAGTTGTGTAAGCTAGGGACTGGTGAATAGAAGGATGGAAGGTCGCTGGTTCAAACCCCATGAGGAGTTCTGAAATACCGTACCCCTGATTAAGACATGAAACCTCAGGTTACTCCAGGATGAAGGAGAGGACAATCTTAGTGCTCTGAAGTTTTGAAAAATTAAGCCTTATTCCAAACTTCCACAAATTAACACAAATAAGGAAATTATTAAGTATAGCGCCATAAAATAAAGTGGCTATATTTTATAGTAATTCGGCTTTGGATGATACAAGAGAAAAAAGGGTCTTTGCTCTTCATTTAATCTCATAGCTGTCTTCAAACAATTGAAAAAATATTTGTGTTTTTCCTTTACTTCAGAATTTGTATTTAAATTGCTTTTGATAAACACACACACATTAAAAGCACAAGCTCATTTTTCATGTGTCTGTCTGCTTAAGAATAAAAAAGTCACCCACTATGAAGCAGAAAACAGATGAGTGTTCGTGTGAGTTATGGTCACGCTAAGTGCCCGGAGCATATTGCGTTACAAAATCAGAATTAATTTACAGATTTGTTCTTTTCATTTAGTACATCAATGACACATTCAAGAGAGAACAGCTCAGGTTACGTGTGGCTCCGTATGTGGAGTCTTGGCCATGCCGTCAGACTCTCCTCACACCGTGGTGTTAAGAGGTCCCACTCCACCCAGTGCTTCTGACCAGAACCCGAACAGCCCAGGTGGATGTTGTGTGCTTGGGCCTATAGATCGTTTCACTTCCAAAAACACAGAACAGCAAGAAGGAAACCAGTGCTGAGGTGTGTGTGTTTCTTCTCTGTGAGGTTAGGAAGGGGCTACACATGGGGTTCACTTAAACTCCCCTTAGCTCAAAAAGGGAGGGAAACGAAAAAAATCTGACTGTGGGAGGGGGACACATGTTCTCTGCTCTCTCCCCCATCTGGCCAAAATGTTTGACAAGTAATTTTGCGAGCAGTCCCCAAGAACACACAAAGCTGCTCACACAGCACCGTTTCCAGATGTTCTCTGTGCAGCGCCAACACACAGATACATGTGAACGATTCCCGCCCATTCGCACAGAGGAGAAATGAAAGTTTGTCCAAGGGAAATGGGTTTGCATGAGGGTGTGCGCGTGTTTAGTTGTGCATGTGCATGTTGGCTTGCTGAGCTTGCCTTCCGTTCTTCACTCCTTGTGTGTGTGTGTGTATGTGTTGGTATTTTTGGGTGATTGAGGGTTAAAGATGACTCACTGTATTACTCATTGGTCCAGGGACACACAAATCAGCGTTGTGTGACGTGATGTGCTTTCACAAGCTGATCAGCTATGAACACTGTATGAAGTCTACAGAAAAGAGAGAAGAAAAAACTGTTTGGTTGATACTTCACACATCTGGCATAGTAATAATCTGGCATTTAAAATAATGAATACAAATAATAAAAGGGGACTATGACATGCAACATTCATTTAATCTGGGTTTTAAACTCTTTAGACCCAGGTACAGACACTCAGTTAGCCCTGGCACCCCCAATATATTTTTATCTGTAACTTTTCAACAAACATTTTTAACTATTGAAGAAAATGTCCACATGAAATAATGAATAAGACATGCATCGTGAGATATAAAATGCAATTGTGACATGAAATCAGAAGGAATCTGCCCTACGTAATCATTTATATATCTGCCATGAAGTCCCTCGAACCCTCCGTGGACCAATGGATGAAAATAAGTTTGGAATAACATAAATAATGCAAATTATGTACATTTTTCTATGTAGGTAAGCTAATAAAATAAAATTGAATTAATTGCATAATTTACACCTAGTATAGTCAGAAAACTACCAGTGAAAAGTATCTGCGAATTTGTAAAATAAAATAAAATAAAATAAAGAAATCCACAGCTACACATATCTCTTATTCCATCAAATGCACACAACATGAAGGAGGTGGCTTTCTCTGCAAGAAGATAAGGGTAATGGAGAGAGAGAGAGAGAAAGAGAGAGACATGGGGGAGTGGAGAGGGGCCATATAAAACCCCTGGAGCACAAGCCATGCTTTATCCTGTGACCCGCTCATTTCTGTCTCAGGCACAGGAAACCCCTAAACTCTCTCAGCCAGCCTGCACACACTCTCTCACACACCTCAGCGTGCTCAGAGACGAGAATGGCTCTACGTAGAATGAATGAGCTCTGGAAAACGATAGGTCTGGCTTTAATGTTCTGCTTTCTTTTGCTTCACAGTAAGTTTATTTAAATTCTTTCGTAAACTGTACTTTAAGTTTTGTGCCTTACATGCAGCGTTTTATGATTACACACACCTATTATGTTCTTAGTTTATATTCTATATCATTCACTTTTAAGCTTCTTTGTTATATGGATTTATAAAAATAAAAAAATCATAATTTGTTAGAAAATCTTTCAGTAATTGGATATGATATATAAGCATCACTGCTAGTGAGTGCTGATATTTGGGTTTTTAAGGGGCTTTTGTTCAATTTTACTCTAAAACACCTTGATTGATGTGACAGCCGGCAGTTTGTAGTGTTTACTCAGAGGAGACGGCGTTAAAAAGTTAGCGGGAAAGCTCAAACAAAGGGCTCTGGTTTGGAGTGGAAACATGCCGTTGATTGTAATTGCGGGCTATATCCTGCTTTCTGTCTGGGTGGAGCTGGCTGAAACTTGTGCGTATATGTGTGTGTTTAGGAACTGAAGAGGTTGGTAAAGCCTGGAAACTGTCTGAGGAGTCTGTTAAGCATCTTCATCCTGTTTCCTAAGACTACATGTGGTGAAATTGTCTTTTTTGAAAAGCAGTCGTACGTGTGGATTCGGTGTAGGACCACAGAGTTTAGTTCATTTTCTCCTGAAAACACACGGATGTTTACATGATCAGCCACACGGCTCAAGACAGTCATGAGTAAAAGGCACTCGCCTTGCAGGAAGCTTACTACATGTCCGTTATTTCAAAACGGAGTAAAAAAAAAAAAGCTGGTTTGTAAGTGACGCCCATGTGGGCAGGGCAGAGCTGTACACCCCATTCCCTTTTCCCAAGAAGTGAGAGTAATGCTATGGGTTTAATGGTGGGAAGGTTGAAACACAGAACAGCTTTTCAAGAGTGTGGTGAGTTAACCGAACAAACTTTTGCCTGGAAACTAGTGCTGTTAAACAAAAAAAGATTTTGTAAAAGAGAAGTAGGCTGCTACAAAAGAACAGACTTCCATACCAGACACAGCACATAATCAGTTTTTAAGATAAATAGAAAATTCAATTAGGCAGCTGAAGAGAACTCAGCGTAGTAAGCCAAAGCTATCTGAAGTTAAAGTGCCATACATACCTATAGTCATCTTCAAATGTTCAGCTCAGAGATTTTAATAAGAGAAATGTGAAACTGTAAAGCAGCTGAATTTATTAGGCTGCAACAGCCATGCTGCTGTTAAGACTTTGCTTGTTGCAAGGAGAGATTGTTCAAATGAAGCCACCTAGAGACCGCAAAGCACTATACATTTCCATTCCCACCAGTCTGTTAAATGCTTGACACTTCAGTGCAACTGGCACTCCTGTGAGACCTCGCCAAGCGTAGCAACACTTTTCAGACAACCATGAAAATATGTAAGCATGGAGAGATTTTAGATCATAAAATTCAGGTCTACTGTCTCTAAGTCAATGTTAATTCACTCTAGTGACTGAAATATCAGCACAGAAACATTCATTCAACATCACTTTGCCACCAAAATCAACAGAATTCCATGACTCCACTCCAAGCTAAAATTGCTGTTTATATGTTTTAAAAAGCACATTTGTGTTGTCAGAGTATGTTCTTGAAGCGCAAACAGGTCATGGGGTTCAATTCCCAGATAATACATGACCTGATCAAACTTACAGTATACCTAAAAGGCCTCTGCATAAAATTTACAAAAGGAGTGTGCTGAAAAAGCTTCAAAGTATGATAACCGGATTATAGGATTCAGCCATGTGGACAGGCAGCCACCCGCTACAGTTGCTGCAGAATTAAATTAACCAAAGCTAAGTGGCTAAAAAGGGTCAAATTACATGGTATTTGAATGAGGACTTTGGACTAAACTGCATTTCAATCAGCCACCCACGGTTCAAATGTGACTGTGACCTCCCAACGTAAGTATTGCTCTTTCAGAGGTGCAACCTCAACTGATGAATGGAAAGGGCAAGAAATAATGATTTGCTGTGACAGCCTGTTGGCAAATGTGTTTAGCTGAGCTCACATTCTCCTCATAGCTAGGTTACCCACCCAAACAACACCCTGAATTTCAGTTACCACCTTTTCCCACGTTGTGAGTTCACCCATTATACACCCTGGTGGCAATGTGGCATTTCAGTGGACAGGTGCCAGGATGACGGTTGGTGCTTCCCAAGCATCATGGAGTATCATTGAATCTGGCTGTGATTTGAGCTCAACGGCGAGTGAAAAAACACCTTCACGCGTCTTTAACTACTTGGCAGACCTTGCGTCCCTTCAGCAGGTCTTTTCCGGTTCCTAAAACCGCTACTGTGGTGTATTACAGTTAGATATCTGGATAAAATCCAAGGGCTAGATCAACTGTACTGTACCAACAGAAGCCAATTCATCCGGCCTGATCTGGACCAACACATGGGAATTCCCAAACTGCACGACGCAGATTTTTTTAAAGGCGCTATTATCAACTACGTAAAGTATTTTTATAACGTTGGATAGGACAAGCAAAGCTATTTAGTGCTTTTATGGGTTTAGCTACACAAAGACACAAGTCAAGGCACAAAGAGGAAGTTCATGCATGCCAGTATGCATAACACAAACAAAATGGAAGGCAGGGGTGTCTATGGGGCAGGGAGAGAAATGATAAGCTTGTGGACCTTATATCTGCTTAACTTGGTTCTGGAACATTCTCCTTGGTTGACGATGCACTCATTGGCCAATAAAAACAAGCAACTGCCACTTTCTCATGGCTTTAAGCTACTGCCTGGCATTCCTGCAGTCCCAGGTCACTCTGGTGAGGTTAACGTCATGTACCCAGCCTACACACAAATGTTGTAGGATATCTTACATCACTCCGATTTGGGTGTGATCCATCTCGCTGGGCTTTTCAGAGATGCATATTGATTAAAACTGAAAGGGTGGAAAAATAAGCGGTTCATTCTGTGATTATGTGAAAAGATCATCTGAGCAAACAGTAATTATGGCAAGTTGCATGTTTAGATGTTTATGTCCATCGCTTCACTTATAATTAAGATTAGGACAAAACAACTATTATGGATTATATATTATAAACAAATGTGAAGTAACAACTAACAGTCATGTTTGATTAGTACATCAATCTGGATACACATCAGAGTTTGTTGTTCTCGCTCCTGTGAGTCTGTTATTTAAGTTCCCCTGGCACTCCGAAGTAGTTTTGCTGTTATTTCGTCTATCACAGCTGGCATGCAGCTTCCAACCGCTCTCACTCTGACACGGCGCTCTGGTAATATGACTACCCAAAAACCTAAGCCCAAACATTAGTGTGTAATTATTACCCTGTAAATCAACAAAACCTGTAACAAGCGGAAACTCCAAGACACCACTTTGGACCAGCGTGCTGGTTGGATCATCATATTAGTCAAACAGCAACTTAACAAATGATGACAACGTTTCAGTTCCACAGAAACTTTAACTGCATCATTTGAGTTTTCACATCGATTAGGTATTTGTCCAAAATGCACATAGTCATAAATGTGTGTATTTTCCATGATTTAAGGATTAATTCAGTTCCAGAAGAAACTAGTTCAGTAACTAGAAGATAGTTGGGGGTGCCATGTTATCCAAGATGTCCATATCTTTATTCAGTCAAAAAGAAATTCAGTTTCTTTGCAGGAAAACATTCCAAAATGTGTGTGAACATCAATAGTGGTCAATGGGGCTGAAGGTCCATTTTGATGCAGGGTCCTATCTAGTGATTTAATTTTTTTAGAAAATGACATAATTTTGCCAAAAAAGACCCTTATTCCTCGGCTGGGATCATGTAGAGCTGATTTGAAACTCCAGTTTGAACCTTCAACCTGTTGTGCCTGTTGAAGTCCACAGTTTTTCGACTAAAGAAAGCAAGACATAAACATCTCGGATGACATGCGGGTGAGTAAATTATGAGGACATTTTTATGAACTAATCCTTTAAGGTAAAAAAAAAAGAACTCTTCTCAAATGGTACAACAAATATGTAAGTATAACAATATATTAAGTATAAATAAGTAATGTTAATTTTACAGATACATACATATCAAATATTGTTTTATATAAAAATTTACATGATCTAATTTTAAATAAAATATATACAGTATTTGTAGAAAACTGTACACTATTTGTGGACAGAGCCTTTTCATTAATTGCTTTTTAAACTATTGTTGTGTTTTTGTAATTGTTACATGCATCTAACTTTATGGAGAAGTTTGCACTTCTATGGCGGTTTCTGCCATTTTGCCTGAGGAATAAACAGATTTAATGTGCCTTGGCTGAGCCTCTTTAAGCGGTGGGGTAATTGCCGGGGTAATTAATGTTCAGCAAGCAGCACAAAACTAGGGCAATTCTACCTAATGTTCCCTAATTGAAAACATAAGATATCCTTTGCTTGCCATCAAAAGCACGAGGACTTTCTCATGGCAGTCTTTCCTTCCCCAACCACAGCGTTACAGAGCCCAAGGGATTTGTTACGGTTAGCCAGAAAGTGAGAGAGGGGGCAAAACCCAACCCCAGTTTTTCTTTTGTGTGATGAGAAGTAAAAATCAGACAGGAAAAAAAGACAGTCACACAAACACCCCCACACTCGTCTTTCTGTTGTGGCCTTTTCTCCAAGCATTGTATAAGCCGAGCATGGCAGCGGATCAAACATTTAGATATCCAATTACGTTGTCTGAATCAATCTGCATGATGATGTCAAAGAACAAGAGCTTGGAAAAAGTCCATGGACATCTGCAGCCACGCAATGCTTGTGGTGCTGACAGTGAGCTGCTAAAGGAGGCGGCAGCTGGCAGCTAGAGAGGGGGGACAAGAAGATGCCTGTTTTGGACAATATGTGGTGCTCTTTTAAAAAAAAAGCAAGCTTTGAAGCATTAACATCACAAATATCTGCAACATTCGTTAGGTAAGCCATAAATTAAACTCTTATAACACTGTATTACTCTGGAGGGTTCTTATGGAAATTAACAGTTGTGAAAAAAAAGTCAATGAGACTCTATTGTCTAAGAATAGTAAAGGCACCCATTAGTAGGTGGTCTTTGTATTAAATATACGTCTCAAATTGAGTCCAAAAGCTCAGGAATGGGATCACTGTGTGAATGGTTAGCACACCATCTATAGTTTCTATCTGAGATACCTACATCCCGTCTGGCTCGGGGAACATTCCACGCCTGACACTGATTTGATTAATTCCTTCACCCCATTTTTGTTTTGTCAGAAAACAACAGGGCCATGGGCTCATTGCTAAGTAATCTCTCAAGATCAGCATGCTCACAAATGGAAATAGTTCTCCCATAGTTGGGGTGGATTGAGTGACCACTTGGTTTGCAGTGTGTCAGTTAAAAGTGCCACCAAAGTTCATTGACCTTTTGAGAAATAACATTTTGAGATTGCACCTACAGTGCATCACAAGGGCTTCCGCTGGAAGATTTTTTAAAACAAATCCATGAAAAAGAAACAAATACTAACTAAAAAAAAGTGCAAATAAGTTTTCATTGTTGGTTTGGCAAAGTCTTATTTGAACGTTTCGAAACTTTTCTCCCAACATATACTGTAGATGGACAGAATAATGAATGGATGGATGGTAGACACATATAACAACAGATAGAATGATAGAACGATAGCACAGTGTAAGTAGACGTATAAAGTTTAGGCCTGCTTAAGTGGGCTGCAGTTGACTGTCATCATCAAGACATGCTCTCTACGGCCTGGGTGGAGAAGCAATGTGTCCCAGGCTGCCGTCCAGCCTAGCCGGCTGCAGACGTCAAAGCCTCATGTTAAAGCGTAAAGTACACTAGGAGGAAAATACTCCCCTTGAGATCTGTGCATCTGGAGATTGAGAGAGATGGACTCCACCCTGCTGGACAACACGTTAGTGATTTATTAGAGTGATTACTGACCCTTTTGAGTCGACTGCATCTGTCATCACACTCTATTCTCTCTCGCTAAGCTGTTTATTCAGGTTTCTCCTGTTTCAAGCAGACCCAAAGATGGGTGATCTCGAGATGGCCTTCCATGCCGCTAGCTAATCATGCCCCAGATCTGTGTGAGGACAGAAGAACAAGCGGAGGGCTCTGTTAGGAAGACAACGACCGTCCCAGAGTTCAACAAGCTTGTGATTTAAACATAAATGTGGGTAGAGATTAAAGACGCTCGCTTACGAGCTGTGAAAAGGTAGATCGCTTATCGCTGCATTCCTAAAGGGGACTGAGTTAAGGATACCATCCAGAAATCCTCCAGAGTCAGAAGGAAAGCAGACATGCTTTTATATTCCCAGAAATAAATGTCTCTGGGAAAATTACAGTGACATCCTTTTTAGTCGTATGAGTAGGCCCAGGGGACATTTATAGAGACAATGATCATAAAAAGGTTATCTGGAGTTCTCCTCCCATATTTCTAGTTCATCCAGATAAAAACAAACAAATCCAGCTCAATTCTTGAAATCTGAATCCTGCAAACAAGACGTAAAGGAACAGCTGACCCCCCAAAATTAGAATTCCATCATCTACATTTTTGAGAGAAAGGTAAATGATGGCAAATCATTGTTGAACTATCCATTTAATGAGGTCCTTACTTTAAAATAACCTTAAGCATTTTATGGGTATTTCTCATGTTTCCAGGGATTCTGGATGAAGGAGGTGGTTTTAGCTCTCAGGTTTATATCAGAGCTGTCAGGACGTGTCTGGCTAAGCTTACATCCATTCAGGCACAGCTGAGAGCATGAGGGATTTTGAGAGTCTTTGCCTGAAATTGTCTCATTACATCAGACCAGACGTGCCAGAACACCATGGAAAGGATTAGAGTGATTGAGAAATGTGGAGAGCACATTTGGTCCCTGTTGTGTCACTTTCCTTAGGAAAACAATGATTCCGATTTCTGTTGTATTTGGTGGATGAAAAACGTGCATCAACGCAGTTAGGTGGAGTCACCTCCTCTCTCTCTCTTCCAGAACTCTATTTGGGCTTGATGTTGAGAGTCCAGATGTCAGACTGATGACCAGATTTCACTGCAATACAAATTGTGAAATAGTAAATACGTCAAGATAGTTATCTCCTATGGGAAGAAAATTAGATGGGTTGAGTTTTATGCTTCTTTAGACTGCAACAAGACAACTGACCTATTTCATCAAACTCGATTCTGAATTATCTCATATTTAATCTGCATCATGGTGACTAAAAAAAAAACATTAATAATTTATAACTTTCATCTCCAGTAGCACCTTAGATTGTGTAGATATTTGAAAGTGGTTTCAAATATTAGTGTGATGAATGTAGCTATAAAGTTGCAAGATCGTAGTTGTTTTAGCTTTGAAGTGAGACATCAAGCACACCAGGCATTTCAAAATGCATTTTGTAAATATTTTAAATAAAATTAAAAAAACTATTAATGCAGTTTTACGTGACTACTCATGGCATCTATGCATGCATAAATGTATATTGTGAGAGCATGTAAAAACTTTATGCATAAAATCTACATATCATTTATGGATAAAAATGTATCTGCAAGAGCAGATTTAAGCATAAAACGAATGTATACAGTCAGACAGCCCAGTTCCCAACTGCCCACATAAGAACTGGAAAGTACTTTCTAGATTTGGCAAACTCAGATTTGACTGGCTGACTTTACACAACACAAGGTTTTTATCAGTCCTCCTGGAAGCAAAATTGTGTTCAAAAGGTTTAATCAGAGGTCTGGCTATGAGGGACAACATTTACATGGAAATTCATTGGTAAGTCAAGACTTACTCCCAGTAAGATTTTCTAGAGTGATCTCATTCACCACAAATATTAGTGTTCCCTTGTATATATATGGTGACATTTTACCATAATGCACCTTCCTTCCTTGTACTGTAAAACACCAAGAAAAAACATCTCTTGGGTACTGTTTGGATTAGTATTTTAGCAACTAACATTCTACCTATTTTCTCTTAAAATCCAAAATGACATACTGTACATAATGCTCCCATAACACTTAGGGCAGAAAGTATGTTAAGCAGGATATTGCAAATGCTGCTGGGAGGGCAATTTTATTTTGTATACAATTACAGTAAAGACGTTCATCTTCATACACATTGAAAAAGAATGTGGTGCTTCTTATTTGTAGAAATTGCACAAATGCAGAAGTGTACAAAGGCATTTGTGTACACTGGTCTTGTTTATATGATGTTAGGAGAAGAGGGAACATTCTTCCTAACAATTATTATATCAATAAACATGTCAGGTTTTGGCTTGTGTAAGTCAGCGCTTAGTTTTATTAACATTTTTAAGAGCTGTAGGACGCATGCCCAGTTCAGCCAATTAAAATATATGGCTAGCCATGCACAGTATCTAGCCCAAGAGTAGTGCAAGATACTCAGGGTGTTTCTGTAATGAGGGAGGGGTGCTTCAAGTGTAAGTGCGGGTGAGCGCTGGCCACGGTGGCCATGCATGCTTTAAAATCACAAAACACTAAGAGTCACAAACAGAAAGGAGATCTGAGCTTGACCAAGCATGGATTGTCATTTCTTGGTGGTTTAACCAAACATATTCATCAAGAATTCCTGTTCCTGTTCCTGCATGTTACGGTCACACCTGTTAAAACAAATGTAAAATCAATTTATGATATGTCTGTGTTAGATATCTTAGTTAGGAAAACACAAGACCACCCAGCATGAGCTCCAGATGGCATCCTGAAGCCCCTATGACAAGTTTGATGGCAAAACGTGTGGTGACACCAGAAATTGTTCTAGATTTAGAGCTCAGCTGCTCTAGTCCCCAATTCCAAAAAACTTTGTCAACAGTTTGCTGAAAGCACTTAAAAACTAATCCAGGTGCACAGCATTTGTGTCATGTTATCGTAGAGTTCATTTCCAGGTGTGCCCTGTTTACTTTTAAAAAGTATGTTAACATGACTAATCATTATCTATAATTTACCTAGAATTATTTACTTTGAATGTGTCAGTCAGAAATGAAAACTATTAGTAGTGTTTTTTCTTATAATGTTACTTTTAGCAAGAACACAAGTTCAATGACTCTGATATGGCATAGGGTAAGTGTACCCTTTAAGCCCACTTTCAACTTTGACATTAAATTAACAAGAGAGAAAAATAATATTTTACGTTGATTATTATTTTATGCAATCCAGTCATTTGTTAGTTTCCAGACATTTTAATTGCATAGCAATCACATTTGGCAATTCTGAGTTATCCCTGTCTTTGTGTACGCTGCTTCAGGGTGTTTCAGACAAAGGAACCTCAAAACATAGTTGTTGTTTTTTTACCATTAGTCACTGTGGTGCCATTTAAGCCCCCCTTTTTTATTTCAATATTAACTGTGGAACCATTTAAGCCCACTGTAATGTTTTTAAATGAGAAATCTAATAACAAACTATTATCAATTTTCTTAGTGATGAAAGTGTTTAATAACTAAATGCATTGTATGCTTTTACCTTATTTACCTTTGTAAATAAGGTAATTTATTTAGTCTTTGAGGGAGAGAGTGTGAAGGCTAAGATCACAGCTGGTGCTCATCGGGATAAGTGTAATTGGTATAGGTGATTAGCACTAGCAAATATTACTAAAATTATTTTTTTAATACTTTGCTCTCACTGAATAATTAAAAAAAAAAAGTACTAAATAAATGTTATTATTTTTGTGAATAAATCATCACGTGGGCTCATTTGAAACGTGTGCAGGCCCAAATGGTACTGAGGTACCAATTAAGCCCCTGCCAGACTTTTGCCTTTATTAAAAAAATATTTTCAAATGAGAGAGAAATCTTGCATTTTAGCAAAAGATTTTTCTTATAAACAATGTCAATATCTTTGAAAAACACCTAAACTTAGATTTTGGTGGGCTTAATGGGTACACTTACCCTAATTATTTCAGAATGCAACACCTAAACCAAAAGGGCAAATTAATTCATTCATCCTTTACACTTTACACATTCGTCCAGCTACTCACTTCCTGCATTCCACATCTCTAGACATAACTATTTACTAAGGAGTGTGGTAATGTACAGCAAAGACAAAGTTCTTGACTTTTCAAGGCTGATGTTTATTTGCTCAGGCGGAGTCAGGGGCATTACCCTTGTAAGTTATTAATAATGCAGAGTGGCTGTGCAAACAAGGCACATTTTTGGAGAGGGTGGAGACACACGCGCATTAAATAACGGTCAGAAAGGGCCAGGCTTTTTTAACCTCTACTCAACCTTAGAGTGCACCTACCACCCACATGCTAACAAACATGCTAGAGTGGAAGGCTTTAGATAAGAAGGACCTGACAGCCTGGTCAAACACTGAATATACTTGCCTGCATTATGGACAAAGTGGAAAAAATGAGATTGCTCAAATCCACGCTGTATCGTTTTGTAAAACCTTTCAAATATATTTTTTTATTCATTAAAAAAAAGGAAACTTAAAAAAAAAAAAAAAAAAAAACATACAATGCAAACAGAACATTTTCTTAAAATTCTGTTTTAAAAAACTGGCAAAACTAGTGTAGTCTGATTCACTTTTTAAAGTTATTTTTTAGTAAGTTACCACACAGCACAACCGGTATAGTCTCATTATAAGCAAATGACTCTATTATTCTTTAAAGGCAAACAGAAACATGTGACACAACTAGTGTATCCTGATTTCTGTTAACAAAAATAAATATATAAATCAATAAAAAGTCTAATGAGTCAGTTCTTTTAATCAATGGTTAAAAAAGTTTATATCAGTGAGAATTTCATATGTCAGCAAAATGAATATATAACATACTTTTTACATACTTTTGGGCCTTTAATATGTCCTGCCCCAACTTCCTGGCTCAGTAGAAAATACAAAAATTGACTAGTTTGCAAACAGATGTTCTGGGTCTGGAAGTGATCTATCAAATAATAAGCTATTTTTAAGCAAAATCCACAAAGATTTAAATGTAATTGCTATTAGGAGCAGCACAATAATGACAATTTTGTGCAAATGTTATCATCTCCTTTATTAGACTATGTAACATGACGCTACATAATTCATCAATTTCAAGTGGAAGTGCAACCTAAATCTTGTCATCTTATAGTATTTGACATCTTTAACAATTTCTGTGTTACCTTGCAGGTTGTCAGGGACAGGACACAACAAGCTCATCAACTGCTCTGACAAACAGTTCAGCTATGGACTTGCCAACAGGCTCGCCAGACAACCAGGCAGTAAATTCGACATCAATCACGACAAATAATACAGAAGCTCCAGGTGGAACAGTAGTTCAAGCTACTTTAGCAGCTAGTCAAGAAACAACTACAGGTTCTATTTACCATACTGACAAAGGTATGAGGCCTCTTGTCCTGAATTAATTTCTTATGTGTTTTTAGTTGGTGATACCACTAATCATTGATTCTTTGGTTTTGGCACCTTGATTAGTTGCCAGCACTGTTGATGACAGCCTGTCTACATCTGTACCTGGAAAATCGAGGTTCCCAGAGATCTTGACATCTGATGTAAAAGTGTTGGCCTCAAATCAAAGTTTCGAATCCCCTGTAAGTAATTTTGGGTCACTAATATCATAGATAAGAATTCTGGGAGAAAGAAACAATGGTCCAAAATCAGTGAAAATGCAGAAGAAATATGATTTTTTTGTTTTGTTTTGTTTTTTTTGTTTTGTTAATTTGACCAATTAAATGACATTTATCTAAACCCAACTTTTGGATTTCACATTCACAAGTTTCATTAGGGTACAGTAAATGGTAATACCATGGCACTATCTACTTCCAAAAATACTATGACACTAGCACTGCACTTCTCCAGAATAGATGGTTTAATTTCACCATGGTCTTTTTAGTGCTTTATTTAGAAAGAAAAAAAATGTCACTCCAAACCTGTAAAAGCTTCGTTCAACCTCAGAAGACAATTTAAGATATTTTGGATGAAAACCAGGAGGCTTGTGACTGTCCCACTGACTGCCATACAATTTTCACTGTCAAGGTCCAGAAAAGTATGAAAGACATCATAAGAATACTCCATCTGCCACAAGTGGTTAAACATTATGAAGCATACGCTAAATGCTCATATGCACACAGTTTTGTGTCAGCTGCAGTGCAAGGATATGCTGCTTTTTTACAGTTAAAAACATTAATACATGTACGATGTATCCTGTATTAATAAATATCAGATGTATGCTTGCATTGTGGCTGACGGAACTGCGTATGTTATTTTTGTTTTTTATCT
>JAUCMU010000048.1:13669371-13682264 GCA_032275025.1 Enteromius treurensis | reverse complement strand
CTTGATAACTTGAAATAGAAAGGGCAAATGACCTCCCGCTATGTTAGAGCTCACATACAGTACTGTACAGTAATACTTATGTATCGAAACCGAACCGTTACCGTGGCCAGAAAACCGTGAGACAAACCGAACCGTGGGCTCACTGTACCGTTGCATCCCCAATATATCTTATTGACCCCAAACATTTGAATAATTGTGTACTTATGAACCTACAAGTCCAAAACAAATGGTAAATTTTCTATAAAATACAGCCTCCTCTGGGTTATTGCTTTTTACAACAAGGGCAATGTGACTAAAGACACCAATGACTAAGAAATATTGTAATAATGTCCTTGAACGTGACTCATCCAGTCACATTTTAGAACAAAGCATTCTTATAAGTCAACCAACTAAAAAGCAGGCAATACAAAAAGTAAAACCATACCATATTTCGCTTACATTTTATTACACACATAATGCAATAATAATGTGAACGCAAACCTATTGAATTAAATGTTCTCCAGTGTTTCAGTCGGTTTGTAGTGGTATAAAGCGGATGCTGGTTATAGTCAGACTCACAATCACTTACCAGGGCTTCTCTCGGAGGTGCGTCTTCTCTGGCCGGAGCAGCGTTCTGAAAGAGAACAGCAGCCTTGTGTTACAGCGCCATCTAACGGCAGACTTTGTGACAAACAAATGATTCTATTACATTACAGTACACCGTTTGACAATACATGACATATCTAAACAAAGAAAGGCCATTTAACGTTATAGTATCATAGCTAGCTTTTTAAAATCATATGGCCTTTTTATAATATTAATATAATCACGACCAGTGCCCCGCTAGAACTTGAAGGTTTTTTTTCTTTCATCAAGGATGCATTATATCGATCAAAAGTGACTAAGTAAACATTTTATAAAGTTTCAACTCAAGTTCCACTATTTCTCTGTAGACTGTAAAATGAAGGAGTTCTAGAAGTGTTTACAGCATGGCTGATTGCTGTTCAATGCCATTAATACTACTTTTATCATCACTTTGCAGTTGCACTAGGCTTTACTATTTTGGCTCCAATCAGTGCATGATACCATTTGTAAAATCCACTTTAGAGCACTAACTAAGCCTGCAAGGTTCCAATTTGTATTTTTAATTTACTAATTGGCCACTCAGTTGACTCTTTTAAAAGAAAATATTGACTTATTGTAAACGTATTAGTCTTCTGAAAGCAACCTTGGGTTAAACATTAGGCTCAAGGACCCAATAGTAAAATTTTATATATCAAGTTGTACATTTTGGGGTCTGTTTTTTAAATTGTTAATTCTTTTGTTCAACAAGACTGCATTTGTTTCCTTTAAAAGCAAAACAAAAATTATTACAAATATTACATTTCATTATTGAAATATGTTGATAATTAAAAATAATTGTTCTCCCGCCCTACAAAATATGTTGTGTAATAGCAAAGCTCTAATACAGTGAATTATGTAAGAGCTGCAGTATTTCAAACCCTGATTGTAACTAAAGGCACCTCATTACTCCCAAATATAGGCCAAATGTCAGCACACTAAACTTCTTATCTAGGCTAGTTTACACTCTCTAACAAACGGAAACACTGCAGACATTCTCAAGTTGGTAACAGATTTTGTGTGTTAAGAATTGTAACTGTCACTTTCACACTGCACCAACACACACCAACAGAGTTGACACACTAACTAAGACCTAACCGGTCTTCAGAATACAGGCTAGTCATCTTTAACACACTTCCAAAAAAAAAACCCCAAAAAACTCTTTAAAATGTATGCGTTTCTTATGTAAATATTTTAAACAAATGTAATTTTCCATTAACAGTATTCAATAGATAAAAATGCACAGGAATAATCATGCAATATTCACATCCTAACCCCAAAGCTGAGATAAGATGGCAAGCCCAAAAATAAAAAAAAAAGTCTGTCATTAGTTGGGGGGAAAAAAACAAACATGGAAAAAGATGCATTGAAAAGAGTAATTGAGGACGTCATTCTGCCCAACATCAGTCTTGTGTCCAAATAAAAACATAATGAAAGACTGTTATCTCTTGAATGCATTGTTGATTTATAGCACATTTTAAGATGTAATAATTAAATGTACTTTATATAATTTAAAGAAAAATAAGTGTATGAACCAAGTTTAACATTTTAGAAGTACAGAAGATCTAATTAATAAAGTTTAATTAAGTATTATTAAACATGAAAAAGGTAAATGAAAAAAATGAAATATTGTTTGTTAATTAATTAAATATAGTTAATTAATATACTTGTAAATTTATTTTTATTATAAACTACTGCAAACATAAAACACACATATATATCTCTGAAGCAACCTCCTAAATACACTGACTAGTTTGTAATAATTGTGTGATAAAGAGCTATTAAAATGTACAAAAAAAATAGAAATCAAACAACTGAACATCTCTTGGGAGAAAAAAATCTTTGATACAGTCATGATCAAATTTTATGAGTCAAATATCTCAGAAGTATATTTCCATTGTTATCCAAAATTGAGCACTCCTGGAATGAACAGGAGGGAGAACACGGACAAAATTCCCTTATTCATCCAACACAATGAAAAAAAACAAAGAATATATTTCTGATGTGCAGCAAAAGATTATTGATCTTTATAAATTAGTGAAGTTGCTTTAAAATTCCTACCCAGCATCACAAAACGGCATGGTGGTGTTCTTACACAGCTGTAGCAGTGTGTACACACATCAAAGTGTATTCATTCATCCACATTTGATTCAAGTATACAGTGCAATTTCTTAAATCAGAAAATAATAATAATAATAATAATAATAATAATCCAACCGGATCTCACAAAACTCTGTGTAAAGAGCACGGACTCTTAACTCAAAATTCTGTGTTAGTGTCACAGAATCGAACATTCTGTGATGGGCTCACGGAAGAGATACCAATGTAATTCAGTGACAGGCATCAGCCGTGACCCACGCACGGATAAACGGATTCATTTTATATAAATATATACTTTCATTGTAGCACCTAGCCCCACCTTTACCCTAAACCTCCTCACTTCTAAACAACATAAAACACACACAAACAATAAGCGCAGTCACAGCTATTTAATGCAAAAACTGACCATAAGAGGTACAAAAAGCGTTACAAACAAGTTGTGCATGTTGCATTTCAAGTCCTTCTGAAGCCATACAATGTCTTTATGCAAGGTTCTAATCACTGAAATGATCCTGCTCCGTTTAAAAGCTCACATTTCATTCAAAAAGACACTCTTGTCCTGTAGAATGACGCAATCAATCCGAGACATACAAGAGCCAATAGAAATTTACAACCAAGGCTGACGTAAGGATTCTCCTGAAGGCATTTTTTGAATTTGCTGCAGATGAGTGACGGCAGACAGAGAGATGCTGATAGCGTTCTCTCACAAATCAATCCCTTTGCCTCAGAAGAATTGGAATATTAATCCCTTTTAATAAATAATGTCAGTAGTTGTATCTTTATTAACTGATGGTAGGTTTAGGGGTAGTTGTTGGGTTACGTGCTCATAACGTATTAAAGTAATACTAATAAAACTGTTTACAGTGAAAAATCACTAGATCATACTTGAATCCAGTTATCCGTGCGTGGATCACGGGTGATGCCTGTCACTGACTTGCATTGTAATCTCTTCCATGAGCCCATCGCGGAATTACGAAACAACTACACAACCATAGCTAGGCCTATATAACTACCCAACAGGAACACAGCTTTACATGCCGGCAAAACATTTTGTTTTGGAAACAACCATACCGTCTCTTACAGGTCACTGTTAGGCATTCTATCACCTTTACAGAAGAAAAAAATAAAATAAAGAAAATCACCCACTGTCTTTAAAGCTGCTACATAGAAATGACTTTCTACTTTAAGGACTTTGGTAGAAATGTAGTGGAGTGAAAAGTAAAATTTTTGTGTTTCAGGTGTAGTGAAGTTAAAGTCATAAGTTAAAAAAAAACAACAACACTCAAGTAAAGTACAGATGCTCAAAAAGTGTACTTATGACATTGTGAACTATAGCTTTAATTCGTTGTTGCTGATATATTTCCTAAACAATGCTTATTATGTCGCCTGTACATAAATAAAACTGAGATCTTTACTCAGACAGAAGAGCACATGGAGGAATGAATGTGACATGTGTCATGTTTTCAGGGTCAACGACCCCTGACTGAATATTACTAGAAAACTATATATAGAGAGAGCTTATATTACCTCGCAGAGACTGACACATTAATATGTGCAGCGGAATCTCCTGTATGCGCTATTCTTTGTGACCTGCACCTGTCACACACATCTGTCTAACTGCATGGGATGAGACAGTGAACAGGGCGCTAGCAAACCAGCTAAAACTTTTCCAAAACAACATGGGACAGCCAGATTATGACCTCATCAATACTTAAAGCGTGACGAATTGTGCATTCACTATGCAGGTCCACTGCCGAAAAATCTAAACGCGTGTTTTTAGCTGGATGAATGCTATCAGCTACCTGATTTTGGTGGTCAGGTTGGTCCGGGGATGCCATCTTCTCAGAGCTGTTAGCCAGAAGGCTAAGGACGCTAACGCTCCACCGCCGGTGCTCGATTACTTCAGTCTGAAGTAGTTCGAGTCATTTGCATCGATCGGTTCTTTTGAACTGTTCGTTTCAAAGAACGAACTAACTCAATATTAGTATTATCATTTTGTGAATCGTTTCAAATGATTCATTTAAAAGATTCGATTCAAAAGAGCGATTCGTTCACATCGCAAGGCCACCGAGCTGTTGCAGATTCGCTCAGCACGTTTCAAAACACGGAAGCCGAATGTATTTATTTTCAATTTCTTTGTGATACATTGTCAGACAGACGGTGGCTATATTACATGTCATGCGAGTTTTGAGGTTTTAGACACAAAATTACAATCAGTAATAACGTGTGACTTTTTAATGATACGCATTATAAACTTTGAACTTTGACTATCGTCATGGCAGAAGAAATAAAAGCGTGTAAAGTGTGTAACGTTAGCCGACACAAGTATTACGGACTGGCGGCAAACTCTCTGAATCAGCTCAAAATAAAAGGTGGGTGGATTCAATAAATAGATAAATTCTGAAACAGATTAGTTTACGTACAGTAGGCGTCATTAAGAAAGATATGCAAGTTTTTTAATTATTTTTGAACAATTTTATATAAATTTATATTTATAGAACTTTTTATCATTTGGGGATTGTTGAATTTCTCGTTTCATCCTATGCTCTATTTATCATTTGACACCTGGTGTTTATTTCTGTCTCCCACAGGTGCTGAGGCTCTAGGGTTCAGTCCCAGTGTATCTGTCTCAGTGGTTCTAGAAGATGATGGGACCATTGTAGAAGATGAAGCTTACTTTTTGTGTCTGCCAGCAAATACAAAATTCATGCTGTTGCTTGCTGATGAAATATGGATGCATTCTCGTCAAGGTGAAATCTACTCTGGATATTCCAGGATGTTTTATTATTATTTGTTTAGCACACATCTAAACTTGTCTATTTTGTTAGTTGATGGAGGGACAGCGCAGTCTTGGAGTAAGTCCACTGATGTTGAAGTAGATGGGAAAGATGATGTTGATGGGTTCGAATCTTGGCGCAGTTTGGCCGAGCAGCTCAGACAGGACCTGGCCAGTATTATCCTCATGTCTGAGGCAGATCTACAGGTCTGTGTGATCCTGGCTTGTTATTTTGCTCTATCATTTATATGTATGATTGCAGTGTGTAAACAGGCAATGTTTTACTGTGATTTCCAGAGAATAATTGTGTAAATGTGTCACAGACTCTGATTGATGTGCCACGCTCAGATCTGGCTGCAGCATTGGACTTCTCTCAGCAGAAAACCCAGGTCCTACAGGACACTCTGCAGAGAACGCTGGACCGCAGGGAAGAAGTCAGACAGTCCAAAGACTTACTGAGGCTCTATTTGAAAGCCATGGAACGAGAAGGCACCTGGGACCCACAAGAACAAAGTAGAAATATTTTTCACATACCAGCTATACAAGAAAAATACCCAAGCAAAGTCACAGCAGTTATATAAAGGAATAGTTCCATAGTTTTTGGTTTTCTTAAACTGAACAAGTTTTGAGAAATTTAGCTTTACCATATTTTTATGAATAGAACACTCATATTTTAACCAAAAACAGCAGTTTGGAAAACTTAATAATAGGTTTTATTACAAACATCCATTTTTAATTTACAACATTTTAATTGATGGATTGGAGTTGTGTAAATTATTGTGATGTTTCTATCCTTCTGACAGCACCCGTTCACTGCAGAGGATTCATTTGTGAGCAAGTGATGTAATGCTAAAATGAAGTAAATATGTTTTGACACAAAGAAAAATAAATGAATAATAATAAGATACATCTTGGGTGGCATGAGTAAATTTATAAAATATTATTATATTAAAAATATTAATTTTCAGGTGAACTATTAGTATTACTGTTGCTTTGACTCTGCTTCCACTAGATGGCATCGCTGAGCCATTTCTAAATGTTGTGGCCAGTTTATGCACGTTCATTTTATCAGTACTTGGTGAAATGAAGAAAGGTAGCAGCTTGGATGATCAACAGCTTATCTGTTGCTGTGACAGCCCTAATCTTTCCAGTGCTTTCAGGACGTTAACCACTGTCATTGCTGCAGGCACTAGACTAGATGAGACCGATGGGGTGCAGATGGAGGCCGCAGCAGGGTTCAGCTCCGCAACATTAATGGTCCTGAAGGACAAAAAATACCCAGAGACCAGACTGTCCAATGAAGAGCTACAGGTATGACATCTTACAGTGTTCTAACGCCTCCCACAATTGCTTAAGAATGGTGTAAAAACCAAGCATATTTAAAGGGTTAGTTCACCCCAAAACGAAAGTTCTGTCATTAATTACTCACCCTCATGTCAAGACAAACCCGTAAGACCTTCGTTCCTCTTCGGAACACAAATTAAGATATTTTTTTAGTAAATCTGAGAGCTGTCTGACCCTCCGTAGACAGCAACACAGCTGAAATGTTCCCAGGTCCAGAAATGTAACGTTAGGAAATGCATCATGTGACATTAGTGGCTCAGTTTTGCGACTGAAACATGGACATCATTTAAAGCCCGTTTTATCTGCGTAATATCATAATCAGGATGTTCAACTGGAACAAAAGGACTTTATTTTTTTGGTTATTATTTATTGGTTTGTGAGAAGTAGAGGTTGCATAGGGTTCGTTTTGAGTGAACTTTCAATTATATGTCAGTAGGGGTCACTCTCTTTTTTCAGTGGATTGAGCACAAGCCACAAGGGCATAATCAATCTGTTATCAGTTCATAAAAATAAAGTGAGTTTGAAAAACCTAATCTAAACATTACTGTATTATATCATAATAATGCATATTTATTTCAAAATGATAAGTAATTGTGTAATAAAATCAGGTGCGTTTTTGTGTTTGCTTGGTTATTTAAGAGCATATAATTTAGTGTTACTCACTCAAATGAATGCTTTTTTTTTTATGCAGATGGTGGCGGGGCGTGGAGTGGAGGTCATGATGGAGGTGTTGGGCTGGGACAGTGAAAGGACATCAGCGCTGGTCCAGGCATGTGAAAGTGAGCTCAGTAAACGCCTTCAGCAAGTTCAAGCCCTGCAATCCCTCACTTCTCAAAATCAGTCCACTTCACGAACACAAACTGACAGAGAGACCCGAGCCAAACGCCGCAAAACACACACACACTGATAGACCTTTGCTCTTTATTTTTGTACCGCTTCATTACACTCCATCTAAAAAGAAAAAATGTAGACAGTGTTTTTCCAATTTTTGGATAGTGATTATTTTGATAATAGCATAATGGTTAATGCCGACGCATAATAAATGTCATGTTTTAAGCAAGGATAACATACAGACTAGTGCTCATTTTGATTTATAAAATTGCATGTTTCGGATCTGTTGCCTGTAATTTTACCCATCATTTACGGGATGGATTGGTGAAAATTCTATATTACGCTCCTAAATATAAAGGTTTTTTTATTGGCATCATTGATTCCACAAAGAACCGTTACCATCTATGGAACCTTTTCCTTCCACATAAGGTTATTAAAATGTTTTTCACACTAAGAAACTTCTTTTAACAACTGGTTACTGAAAGGGCAGTTGGGATACCAAAACAACAGGTTCTTCTATGGCATTACTGTGAAAAACCCCTTTTGGAACCTCTATTTTTAAGAGTATGTGTTCAATTCAATTGGTAAAAAAGAACAAAACAGTAAACATTTCAGAGAAAAGTTCATGTTATTATTACATTCATTCAAAAGGGAGGTAAACTGATCATACCAAATACCTGTAATATATCCTGACATTTTAATACCTATTACAAGCATTTAATTCTGCTTTATGATATTTCTCGGGGAAGCAATGTGTTACCGTACTATTGCAAGGTTCACTTAATGTGTAAAAAATTGTAAATGTTACCAATTTAGCCCGTGGGGTGCTTTTTTTCACTTGTTGAAATGCTGAATGAAATAAAAGAATATTTTTGGACAATAAAAAGAGATTTTGACATTTAGTTTTGGGCATTAATATAAACATAATGAATGGAAAACATATATCTGCTTGTTAGAGAGCATTGAAAACGGCATTGTATGACGATCAAATTTCCATATGCTGAAAAACTAATGAAGAGGCTTGCTGGAATGTTCCATTGCAGCATGAATGTCTTGTTAAAACAATCTTTTTCCATGCAGATGTAGTTCTACCTTACGTTGTAATGAGCATGTGTAAGCTTTGACTGGGGTTGGGCGGGTTTGTGAAGCCAGTCTGTGTGCTGTGATGTACTGTTGTTTTGAATTGTTTAATTCTGACCATTGTTAGACTATACGCCAATGATCAGAATATCACTTCAAGAGGATGTTCCTGAGGAATTCATTAGACTGGTATTACGTATGCAGTCCCCAGCCGACGTCTTCTAGTAATGGGTTTTCTGTCTTGAGATGATCCCATTTTCCCTCAGTATTGCAACAGTCAAGTCTTTATTCATTTTACCTTATATTTTTGATAAGTGTCCTCCTAGTGTTTGGTAGTTAATACGGCCAGTCTGTTGTTTTTTATGATGTGCTTGTGAAGTATTAGGAAACAAGCAGCAAGCTGTCTGTGATTGTTGGTTTAATGTCAGTTTGCCGGATCAATGCGTGACACTGCGACCTCCCTGTCCTCACATCACTGAGCTCTGACCACCAGAAGCAAGCAAATCAACTGTGAATTATGTACTGTCTACCAGACAAGCGTGACCACAGCTTTAACAGAGGTCTGTTGTTGCATGATGGATTGGCTGTGTCGTGCAGGGCAAAACCACAGCGCATTGATCATTCACTGACTCCTGGAAGCATACTGAGATCTACAGGTTGAAGAATATGTCTACAAAAAAAGAACGTATAAATGAGAATACATGTAAAACCATCATTTATTAAAGCCTATCTGATACATTCATTTCTAAGGCCTGTAAATAAACAAGCATCAATTTCATTGTTATTAATACTTCAAGATGAACATTTACTGGCAGCTTAAGTTAACATTATGACCTATACATGTCATGTTAAAATTGATCATATATGAGACAACTGGCTAGTTATTCTTAATATGAACTGCAGTTAAAACTACATATGAAAGCATTTAAACATGCTAAATATATTATATATGTATAGTATTAGGATCTCATTAATTGACATTACAAGTTATTAGAATTTAAGTTTGTTTAGGACCAAATTGCAAATTTTTAGGCCTAAATTTCTGCATTTTCCATATATATATATATGGGTCTGATGTGACAAATATGATACAAAAAAAACTATTTTTCTTTTTGTCTTAATAGTTTTTTCTGACTATTGTTTGTCAGGCTTTACTGTTTATTATATTAGCAACATGAGCAAGAGTATTTTTAATTTGTATGTATTTTTGAATGCATGGCTTATCACCATATATGCAATGTAAAAAAGTATCACTTAGTAAAGTGAAAGTACAATTCTAAATCAAAGCAACGCTTGTTCATTCATGCCTTTAGTGCAAAGTTACAAAATGATGTAGATATTTGTTCAAACCCAAGCAATGCTACTATTGATGCTTGTCTAGCCACTACTGTTGTTTGTGTTTAGTTGTTTAGTTGGTGTGAGATGTTGCTCTGAATGCATTTAGCATTTGCGGTAAACTTTCAGTTGTTTATTTATTCATGCTTCAAGTTCGTTTGATAGCACACAGGTTTAAGTAGGCTTGAAAATGATTAGGACTCCACTGGGCCAAAATAGCACTGGAGAGGTAATTACACAGGGCTGGAGAGACCCTACAGTCCCCGTCGATAGAAGACAACAAGAGTAACTCTGAATCAGATGCATAATGCATAAGAACCTAATGACTGTAAATCATGATGCCTGAGCTTACTTGACTTTTAAACAAACACCTCTGCTTTAACAACACTGGCTTAATGAAAATGAAACCAGTGACTCTGGATAAGTAACTCATTATTTCATTCTTTGATTAGAAGAAATAATTATGCATTAATGTAATATAATTCACATTAGAGCTTATTTGTTGTCTTTGATTTTTAGAAAACTACCTTATAGCTTTCAGTATGAAAAATTAGATACTATAAAGCATGATTTATTTCCACTAGAAATTATAGTTCCTGAAATGTAATCCGACAAATTGCTAACCAAACACTGCATGCAGAATCAGAACTATTCAATTCGATTTTTTAATGTAACTTAATAAATATCTTTAAAATGACATTTTGTGATCAAGAGAGAAAGATTAAAACGCCAATATCCTTGTGGGCTGCTTCCTGTCAGCGCTGATCTTTATTTATATAGCACATCTAAAATCAGCGAATGCCAACCAAAATGCTGCTGCAATAAAAAACAAACAAACAAAAAAAAACATTAATAAACCAACAGCAACAAAAAATTCTATGACTGTCAAAGCTGTTTTGGTAAAGATAATCAAAAATTCATTCATATCAAAGTCAAAGATTTTAACTGTTTTTGGACACCGTTTCTTGAATCCATGAAAGATAATTGCTCACTTTAGTATAAACCCCATAATAGCCAGGTTGGGCGCACCCATGACCCCATGACACAATACCGCCTATGAACCAACTTTTACTCTGTGTGTCAAAAAACGCATAGGGCCCTCCACTGTCCCCCTGGCAGGAGTCTTTTCCTCCATCAGTAGTCCCAGCACAAATCATGTTCTCTGTGACTACCAGTTTCCCTTTAGCTGTCACTGTGGCGTCATATTTAGCCTTACAGTCGTCAAACTCAGTGACCGGTAAAAGTACATACTGAAGATTATTGGAATGTAACGCAGGTCTGTTTACATTTGACACACCCCAACCAGACACCTTCCCGACGTCATTAGCCTTCAAAGCAAACCGCTCTTCAATCCCAGGCAAACACACGGGCATGACGGCTTTACTGACAGGTACCTTATGCTCCAGTTTAATCAGGGCAATGTCATGGTTGAAGTTAACATTATCGTGATGGTACTGAGGGTGAATGAAGATTTTCTGTGGAATGCCAACTATAGCCTGGGCATCATTTTGTTTGACTATGCCCATCTTCAGCTGCAGGTTGGAAGTATCTGTGTAGCTTTTCACAACATGAGCAGCGGTGAGGACCCAGTTGTCCGAAACAAGTGAAGCTCCACCGATGAACCGGTGGCCCGTACGTATCATGACCTGCCAGGGAATCTCGTTCTTTTCTGCATTCTCCCCGCCAATCACCTTGGACAGCTTGATATCAGGCTGGCCACAAACTAAAAACACAGCAGACACCAAAAGGAAAGTTTTTTTCCTTTTCTGTTCTCAGTACAAGTTAATAGTTCTTAGGTTTTTTGTCAATTTTCAAAGTTTTATAAAACATGGTAGTATAGTATAAATAAAACAGATTTAAGCTCACTGGGTGAACATATTTGGAGTATTTTTCCACCCAGGGCATCTCTCCAGTAGCCGTCATGTGCACAGGTGTAAACTCCTAATTTCAGAGAGAAAAAAAAGAATGCTCCTTCATACTGTAGAAATCAATCTGCTGTATAATGTATTGATATTCAAGCACTACAATTGGCTCATTACCGTTTTTTCCTTCCTTCATTGTGTAGAATTCATCGCATGAATACTTGACCACTGATTTATACGTGGTTGTGGTGAATTTCACACTTGCATTACACACTTCTGCAGGATCTCCGCAATCAACAACTGCAAAACAGGGATATTTGGTCATCGACACAGTTTATAGACACAGCATATGGCAATGTTTGCGAATCCGAAGTATATCAGTATTTTAACTTAAATGTTCAACACGGTCTTACGACCAATTAGTACGAGGTGGAAAAATTTGTGCTAATTCGTACAACCTCACATTTTGTACGATTTGTCTAAACCCCAGTGATGGGTAGGTTTAGGGGCGGGGTTAGGTGTAGGTCAATCGTATAAATTCATACAAACTGCCAACTCGTAAAATAGGAATTTATGATGAATTTATTAAATATGAATTTGTACAAGTGAGGTCATACGAATTTGTACGAATTTGCCATCTTGTAAAATATGTACGAATTGCCATGAGGTCAGGTTGGAATGTCTGGTCACGTTAAAAAAAAAAAATCTGTTCAATTCTGTTCTGTTATATTCAAATTATATTCAAATTCTGTTTACTGTTAAATATGATTGGTCACAGTGCCGGCCCGAAGGGTTGTCGGGCCCTAGGCGAGATTAAAAAATTGGGCCCACTGGTGTAAAAACAAGAAAATTTCAAGATATATATGCTGCTGAATAAACACAATCTGAAAGCACAATCTGAGTGGGTAGCACAAAACATCAAAACTTTGACAACAGTTATGGATATACAACTTATGAAACATATC
>JAUCMU010000048.1:13650101-13669271 GCA_032275025.1 Enteromius treurensis | reverse complement strand
AGCCATTGTGTTAATGCACTAATCCATTGATAAGCATTGCTTTCAAACACTCAATGTGCTTCTGTGTGAGCGCACTTTTCAGCACATTCACACAATGGCTAATCAACTGTGTTTAAAGGGGTCAGTTAAAAGAACAGTATTTGGTGGAATGTTTATGGGGTTTAAGTAAAAAAATAATATTATTTTCAGCATACTGTACATTATTGTTACTCCTCTATATGCCCTGCCTTCCTGAAATAAGTTGATTTGTACAAAGCACATCGTTCTTAAAAAAGTGAGGTGTGCTCTAATTGGCCTGCTATCCAGTGTGCTGTGACAGGCCGAATGTTCTGGAACAGTGTTGTGAATACAACTTAACCATTTCTAATTTCATTTTTACAACTCAACCATTTCTAACCTGATTTCTAATCTTGTCCTCTTTTGGAAGCACAAAGCAAGCGACAAAACACAGCGTCTCCAGAACATGGCACCGGCAGCAACACTACAGCGAGAATAATACCTCCATCTTCTTTCTTTGCATAAACATTTGGGTGGTGTTATAAAAATAAACCCACACAGTGATGTAGAGAAGTGGGAGTGTGTTTAAACAAGGCATTTTAAATTATTTCAAATGATCACACCATTTGAAAAAAGACATCGCCAAAGCAGGAAATACATGCAATTGTCCTCCTCTCACCTGTTCCTGCCTCGGAGAAACTTCCTAACTAGGCAAAGTCTTTGAGAATTCAGACAATTGGATTTATTTGACTTTGAAGCAACTCTGCATGGTGGTGAGCATGCTTAATGCATTTTTTATGCCTTTTCCGTGTCTGATGGTAACTGGGTGTCCTGTTGTTTGTAATCAGGGTAGATATTATTCAATAGTCTGTGGTTAAACTAATGTCAAGTTGAATTCTTTCCTAAAGGTGTGATTGCTGCACCTGGGCACCATTTCTCGTCATTGCCACCTGACTCTCCATCATTGGGGCAGAGCAGCATGTCAGAGCCACTGATTTGGCAAACGTCCACAGGCCCTCAAGAGAACGGAAATGGCCATATGGGGCCTTAAATCTGTGAAAGATGCATCAGCGGCTAAATTGAAAGAGTAATGGCAATCTGACATTGGGGCGAAACTCAGTGCGGAGGGATTCAGCCTCGATTTATCACAAGTAATTTCCCTATCATTAGCTGTACTGTTTAAAAGGCCATACAGCTGCAGCTGGAGACTCATGGTGTTTTTTTATTCGAGCTCACATCAAAACAGTCCCCTTAATCTTTCTTTCTTATTTCCACCCTTTATTACAAGATTAGCATAGCTCATAATCATGATGTGGATATATTGAAGCAACTCATCACTTGATTAGCTGTCGAAATATGAGGTACAAACACAAGGACTGTAGGGCCATGTCAGTGAAAATGAAAACTAAATCACTGTCTTTAACTGTTTACAAGTGTCTGGTGATGTATTTGATATGGTAATGTTTGGATTGGGCTTTTAGGACTTTGGGTTTTAGTTAAGAAACAGCCACTCAAGATTCACAGTCTATAACTGCTACATTTAGGCTTTGACATGTGCTATTTACAGTCAAGTTTTAAGAGAGTCTGTATGTGTTTATCCATGGCACTTCTGGTTTACACCCCTGATTTAGTTTCTCAAACATGCAGAAATCTAATAAGAGAGCAAGATACTAGCTTAAAATTGTGTATGAAAAACCAAACCTTCCTAATAATACATATAAACCTCATCACAATATAATACTTTCTCTCAAAATAATATTTTTTATGCAAAATAAGTTTAATAACTCAGAATTATTATCCGCATAGCATCCATACTGTTGACACTTAACTTATGGTGTTGTTTCTTTAACATTCTCAGATCAAGAGTCTCTCATTTATTTTAACTCATCGCCATCATTAACCTTAAAGCTGAAGAGCATTTTGCTGGTGTTAAAAGTCTTTCCTTGTTCCATCTTATGAAGAGACTATAAGCCATTTGTAGGGTGATTTCCTCTTCAAATGTGTAAACAATGATGAGATACTAAAAATGCTTTGTGAATTTCAGCACACAAACCAGTGCATCATAGCAACATTGGCTCAACCAATAAAGTAAATTTGGGGCGAACAGTGGCAAATGTCATTCATCATGCTCAAACATTTATTTTGTTAGCTAGCTCAATATTTTTTTTAGCTAATGTCACACCGTCACTCTCACCTGTACCGGGATCAGTAGACACAGAGAGCACACAGCCACCAGTCACACGCTCACTATCACCTGATTACTAGCACCTGTCGGATAATCAACCAACCATTACAAAAGGTCGCTCAGTCAAACACTCTACGGCTGAGCTTAAGGTTAGACTCTTGTCAATACTCACCTCTTGTCTACCTGCCTGTGGATATCCAAGGTGTTCTCTCTGAATGAACTGTGGAATATGATGGTGGACTCTAAAGGACTTTAAAAGGAAGGACTGAGTATACTTACCGCTTACTTACCTGTGTGTTTCTACTCCTCTGCTCCGATCCTGTGGGATTACTTACCTGGAATGCTTACCTGTGAAATCCTTACCAGCGATGCCTTTAAGTTGATCCTGTTTTGTTCACTGCACCAGATTTTGAGATCGCTGAAGACTGTCTTGTGTTTTGTTTAAATAAAACTCACCATTTAATCCATCTAAGTTGTCTGTATTGTCTGAGCGTGACAGCTAATCATCTAAATATAGTATCATTATAATATTATATAATATTATAGTTTTTAATAAATATTTTGAATCAGTTTTAATTTTCTGATTTTCTATAGTTTTTAAAAAATAATTTTAATTGATTTTAATTTTAACTTAAACTTAAAAAGAGTTCATTATTTGTAGTATTTTTGTTAACAAACACATACATATAATTTACATCTTTTAGTTGATAATAATTGATTTTAAAAAAATCTTTATTTAGGAAGATGTGTGAATAATGTCAATATATTTGTGTAATGTCTATAGACCATTTAGCAATTCAGATGCTCATCTGGTGGTTAGACATGCAATAGCCTTGTCAAACAGCACAAACTCTAACCATGATGTATCATGAGGATTCAGTAGTTTGGAGTGTCTGTGTCTGGAGTGTGATGACTTCATTACAGCAAATGACATGAAATTCTCATTCAGCTTCAGCAACAAATCCATTACAGCTCCCTAAAGGTGGACTATTTCTTGCTCTGCTCCACAAGTGGCCCATATGTGATTGAGATATTTAAAGCACACATCTCACAGGTCAATTCTGCGCTTAAACAAGACGGTCAATATTGTGTTTAGTGGCCTTCCCTCTTTCCACAGTCCATTCTCGGTAATTACAGCACGGCACAGAGCATGAGAAACTGAGTCAGAATATGACAGAGTCATTGCACAGCTAATGAGCTGCTGCTACAACAACCACTCTGCTTGTTAGCAGACTATCTGTGATACTGACTTACACGAGCGCAATGTCAAAGGACAGCTTTTAGCAAACACTGCTTTACTTTCATTTCCCTTAATGCTGAGGCCGGCGTGAATCTGGATCTGTTCCCCCTGATAAACACACTTAGTCAAAGAGTAATTATGCTAATTCTGAAGCAGCAAACAGCATGCTTTGTAATAACATGTCAACAGATTTGAGGCTCATCAAACAGGCTGTTGTTTTCAAATTATCATCAAAATAATTATCCAGATTTTGGACACCAGAGGTCCTCTCAAAGACAATAGCACACTGATGTTGGGTGCACTGCAACACTGAAGACCATATACACAGACGATTCAGCTAATTACTGAGCTCTATGATTCAGTTAACTTGGCTAATAATTTTACAAGGAAAGGTAATTTAAAAACTGCTTTTTAAAGTATTGTGGTTTATTATACAAAGAAGATCACTTTCTGTCATTCACTTCAACGTTCAGTCAAGTGTATGACACTAAGCGTTGCTCTTGGGAGCCCAAACACCCCTGACATCTTTGAGAAAAGGTCAATTAAATTTGGTGTGCAGAATGTGTATAGCTGGCCATGCTCCGGACCTCCTGGTATAAATAATCCAGCACGGCATCTGCTCACTCATTCTGTTTTTCAGAGCTGAATCCAGTGTCTCTCACAGAGAAGTTGCGTTTATTAACTTCTTGATTTCTCATCGTTGGGTCTAAGGTCATCGGTCTCTCCATACTCATTTCCAGTAAGTGTTGTGAGAATACCCCTGGGTGCTTCAACAGGAATTTGTAGAAGAGCAATTTCTCTGAAAGAGCTACATGTGTGGAATTGTGTCTTCATCATGCCTTTCTGTCCGTGTGTTTCTGGTTGCAGTTGGCAAGTTTTTAAAAGACGACCTGCACGAGCACTGTATTCAGTGTTAGGGCCATGCTCAGGCTGAAGCAGTGCTTGTTGATGGTTGTGCCCTTCTTACAAGGTACATATGATGGCCAGACACTGAAACCATGCATCAGAACCTTTTTGGACACTCTATCTCCTTACGTTCAGGTGCAAAGGGTCTATCACTGACAACACAATGCACGGTGGCAAAATTTTGTTTCCTCATCCATCAGTGACTCATATGACAAACCTGTGACAAAACTGTGGACAAGGTGTGTTGTGTTTTACAGGAGGTTTTACCTCCTACCACAGCCCCTTCCACTCCACTCAGCCACAGGAACCCTGCCCAAGGTACGTTGAACATGGTTCCTTTGAGACCATTGAAAAGGGTATCTGGATGCTTGGTTAAGCCTTAGCAATTTAGTTCACCAGGCACTCACAAACTCAGGGGCAGTCTGTTTACCTCCGTGCAAGGCGAGAATGTGGCTGTTCTTTGGATGGAGGCTTCATCCCCAAACGGTTCAGATGATTTGGAGTTGGTTCGGCCAGGCACAGGTGGACCTGTTTGCCTTGTCGGTACTCCCTGACCCAACTACACTGGATAACAACTGGCCCAGGGGTCTACTCAACTATGCTTTTTCCCCAGTGAGCCTCACTGTACAGACACTGTGCAAGGTCAGGAAAGACAGAGAACAGCTCATATTTGTGGCCCCTTACTGGCCAAATAGGACATGCTTTTCAGGGATAGTGCTCATGGCATCAGTTCAACCCTGGCAAATTATCCTGAGGATGCACTAGCAGTGGTGATTACCATTACTCAAGCCAGAGCTCCCTTGATGAGGCAGCTGTACAACCTGAAGTGGTGTGGTTTCGTGAATTGGTATTCTTCCCTGAGGAAGGACCCTCTGTGATGTGGCATCAGATGCGTGCTTTCCTTCTTTCAAGGATGCCTGGACAGGCACCGGTCTACACTTAAGGTATATGTGCCAACAATTGCGGCTAACCACAACATTGTGGGAGGCAGACCAGTGGGAAAGAAAGATCTTATTATTAGGTTCCATGTTTCATTCCTTCTTGGGATCTCTCTATGGTTCCGCCAGCCCTACAAAGAGATTAATTTGAGCTTTGTCAGTCAGTTGAGTTCAGTGTCCTCTGCATGATGACAGCCTTCCTGACTGCACTCACTTCTGTCAAGAGGGTGGGGGATCTCCATGCCCTCTCCATTAACAAATCATGCCTGGAGTTCGGGCCGAGAGACTCTCACGCTGTCCTTGGCCTGGATATGTGCCCTTCAGGGATCAGTGCAAACCTCATACATATACCTAGATCGCACTCAGTTTCAGATGTTCTGAACAGCTCTTTACAGTATCTGCGTTAGAATACAGCTGAAGGGGAAAGCTGTCTCTAGACAAAGGATCTCCCACTGGATTATGGATGTGATCTTAACGGCATATCACTGGGCCTTGCCCTAATGATCTTGTCCACTAGGAAAGATGGCTTACTCAACCAGGGGCACAGCTGCATTAGCAGCTATGGGGAACAGGGCCTCTCTATCAGATATCTGTACAGCTGCAGGTTGGGCTCCACCTAATACATTTGCTAGATTTTATAATATATTAATGGAACCAAATTCTTCCGAAAATCAATTCTTTGAGTCAGGAGACTGACAGGGTGTAGAGCAGGGATAAGCAACAACGGTCCTGGAGTGCGGCTGTCATGCAGAATTTAGCTCCAACCCTAATCAAAAAAGCTAATCAAGGTCTTCAGAATTACTAGGGCTACAGGCAGATTAGTTTTTTTCAGGGTTGGAGCTAAACCTTGCAGGACAGCCGCACTCCAGGACCAACATTGCCTACACCTGGTGCTGCTTGCAACCAGCGCTACTCCCTCCAGGGAGGTTATGTGCTTATTCAGTCCACCTCAGGTTCCTTTTATGAACTCTGGACTACCCTAAAGTAAATTCCATTAAGAAATTTCATATTGGGTTAGTGCTACACATGTGCTCCTCTTTTGGCCCCATGTGTGTATTCTCCACTGAGTTGCCCCTGAGGCTCAGTGCTAGACAGACATTTAATCTGTTAACAGGTTCTGGGTTTTGGTAGTTCTCCTCTTACATGGAGCCCACCTCAGAATCTTCCCTATGTTTTTTTTCCTCTGTAAGTCCATAGGTGGACCCTCACATGTCACCTCCCCATCAAGTAGGATGTGATCTCCATAGTGCATTTTCCCCAAGGGGCAATAGTCACTGTTCCAATGTGCACTACTAAGACTATTCAGCTGTTATATTATGGTAAGTGTTACTATGGGAAAAGTCTCTGGCTGATGGGACCTCTGCCTATATGAAGGCTACGCTGGATGTTGGAGAGTGAGGTCTTAAGTCTTGGTAATTAGGAGGTTACGAGAAGGAGAGATGCATTCAGTTGGGCAGTTGTGGTGTTTAGAGTAGGGACTCTAGTGTCACAACCTGACACAACATCGAAGTGAACAACTGAAAGGGAATAATATTTTTAACCTAAGTGCAATTGGGTCTGTTTTATGGATCAAGTTAAAATAATAACTAGATATTTGCAGGTGAAACACATTATATGTATATGTCTTCCCAGTACTCTAAGAAAATAAACTGTGGGCACCTAATGCTGAACCAGACACAGAATCTTTTTTTTTATTCTCATCAGCACTCAGTTTAAATGGGATCGAAAAAGGCAAGATCGTGTCCTCTGTCCCCTTATAAGCCCCTTACGAGGACTCTGTCCCTCCCCCTGAACTGGTCCCTTCTGTGATGGGCAGGGTCTCTATGGTTACAGGCATCCTGCATCCCTTCTTCATGTCTGTGACATCTAATTTTCTCAGCTCTCGCTGCAGTGTAGGGTGCTCTGAGAGGGATAATGATATGCTTTTAGCCGTGCTGACTAGCAATGCAGTCATAGCACACAAACACATCAGACGTCATTAGTGGCTGTTAAGCATGAAATCTAAAACTTCATGTCTAGTCTTCTATGAAACCTATTCTGTGCCCCTTCAGCTTAACCTGCCTTTTGAGAAATTGACAAGGGTTTGTTTCCATGGCTAGTTTCATCATTTGTGTTTATGAGAAGGCAATTACTGTTTAATTCTCACTCCCTTCAGACCTTTTAATCTGATAGAGTAATATAGTGTGTGTATGAAAATGCAAGGCACGCTTCTGAAATCATAGAAGTCAAACCCACTGAACTCACAGACTGCATTAGTTGAAATATATATATATATATATTTTAGAAAATAAACAATCTTTTTAGTAGATAATACCCTTTTTCTCAGCTGGGATTGTATACAGCCCATTGAAGCTGCAATTTGGACCTTCAACCCGTTAACCACCTTTGAAGGTGATTAAATTGTTAACTACTCCTTGAAGATAAAAAATGGTAAATTTGAATGTACAAAACTATGGGTCAAGCAATAAGACCATCGCTACAATCAATATTAGAATGAAAAATGGTGCCAGTTGAATTTGTAAAAGAATCTGAGATCCCAAAAGAAATGAAAATATATCAATAAATATTTCAGGTGCTGTGACTAAAATTTAATTTCTGCAAAATTGTAGGTCCTAAAAGGTCAAATATTTAATGTCAACAGCGAAGCAATTTATGAAACACAGCTCAAAGTTATTTTTAGCGAGCAGGTTTCTGTTGATAAATGCAGCATATTTGTATGACCAACCTGGACATATTCTGTATGTAGAAATCTTTCACCTTCACGTGAAATACACATTTGTGTGCATTACTATTTTAGTGACTGTGAATGTAAAAATTAGCTGAAAGGTGCAATCACTGCTTAGTGAAATTTTGCATTTTGCAAACAATTTCTTTAAGTTCAAGTTAAGGTCACTGCACAATGAGTCTGAAATTCTCTGCAATTTTCACACGTTAAAAATGAATACGACCTCACGTACATTGTGTCAGCCTCTGAAATCTTTGTCTGTCATAAAATTCAAATCAGGTTCGATTTTCTGTATTTTCGCATTCCATTACAAGAATTTTGATAGGGAAAGGATTATGAAAAATATATATTTTTTTACCTTTAGTCATGCAAATTCACTGTGTTGACCAACAGAAATCGGTCTGAAAGTGACTTCTGTATGCGCTATGATTTATACGCCACTACAAACAGACAATGGACAGGCCTTTTTTTTATAGGTAATATGATCGACGAAGTATTAGTACCTCCAAAAAGGAAAATTTGCTGCAAATCTACTTATCCTCAGGTCAACCGAGATGTAAATGTGTTTAATTCTTCATCAGAAAAGATTTGCAGAAATCCGGCATTACATCACTTGCTCGCCAATGGATCCTCTGCAGTGAATTGGAGCCATCAGAATCCAAACAGCTGATAAAAACATCACAATAATCCACACAAAAGCAATTGATCAATTCATGTCTTGAGCATTTATGCTTTTAAGTTAATAGTCTATTTTTAATATCGCTTTTAGTGGAAAAAGCTGTCACATATTAATCAGGAGAGCCTGTGGGTGAGGCTTCCGGTTCGTTAGACACTATAGGTAAATAACGAGGAAAATAACAACGTGCAGTAAACGGTAAAACTGTTTGCACTACATACCAGTGTGTTCATAATTAAGATAATACATTAAAATAACATGATAGGACACAACGATTTTTAATATCAAGGAGAAAAACAAACTGGTTTGTACAGCTAAAAATAGCTGGACGCCGATGAGACCTGAGCTATACCTATAGAATTTCCAAATGGCGGTGCCCGTTTTTACATCAGTCCTGCAGAGTTCAGCTCCAACCCTAATCAAACACACCTGAACAAGCTAATCACTGTCTTCTGGATTATTAAGGCTATAGGCAGGTGACATTTCTTTCAGGGTTGGAGCCGAACTCTGCAGGACTGTGGCTCTCCATGACCGAACTTGCCTACCCCTGCTCTAAATCCATTCATGTAATGAAGTACTTTATTGCATAGAAAAATAACTGCACATAAAATATACATTCAAAAAGCATTTTGCAATTGTTATGCTTAAATTACTTTCTAATGCAACTCGAAAATGGCATCCCATCCATCAACGTCCCACACGCTGTTTTTTGCTCATCCAAAAGGCGAAGAGAGCGTGCTGTAACAATAACGCACTGTTCAACATGAGCAAATGTGACCTACACCTGAGGGCAATTCCAGAGCCAACTACTCCACAATGAAGAGCAAATAGCTCAAAGAACAATGACTTGAATAATTCATAAACTCCAAATATAGATTTTTGATCACCAGTGGCAATATTTCTTCTTTCACAAACGGCATTCAAGTCCAGTCGTGTTCTTCCTTTGTTCTCAAATGTCCTAGTGAGTCACCCAAGGTATGTTTGTGTCTGTTCAGGATCCTACCTTCAAATGTCACCACAGAACCAAATCAAGAATTATTGATGGCGACAGAAAACATTGCTGGTGGCAACAGGTAAAAGCAAAGACACAGACAACACAGAACTAATGAAGTGAGAGTGCTCTCCGGTGCCCTCTGACCATGTGACAAAGATCTAACAAGGAACGTAATGGCATTTATGTAGCACGAAAACATTACTCACCACTCGCCTGCGGATAAAAGAAAGTCTATCAAGAGAAAAGAAACAAGACATTTTGATTGAGGCCTTAGTCCGTTTGTCTCAAATCATTTTAGATTTGCTATATAAACAAGGCAAACTGCCAATCATTTAAAAATGTACTTTGAATGCATGTTGCTATCAGTTTACTATTCACATGGTTTCCTTCCTCTCTGACAATGTTATTGCAACTGAACAGAACATTAGCATCATAATAAATGAGCAGCTTGTGTCACGGCCTTTTCCATTTGCTTGCAGGGGAAGGTTTAGAAATTGAGGTGTGAATTTTCCTACACTCAGGTTACCAGCAGCAGATTAAACATTTGACATTTGCTCCTTTCATAGACACCCTTTAACCATAAGATATAATAATGTCTAAATTAGGAATGCATATCAAGATGGCATTACTGCTAAATTATTATTTAGCAATAACTAAGGTGCCTGTAGCTCAACAGGTGATGCAAGGGGATGGCAATGTTAAGGTTGTGGGTTCAGACCCCAAAGAAACGCATATCACTGAGATAAGGGCAACATTTAAAGTGACTGATATTATTGAATCCAATTTGGTGTAGGTCCTGCACCCCTAGTGTTTTGCAAGATCGCATAGAGCACCTCTAATGGGTTAAATCAAGAACAAATAGTTTTTTTTCAGTTTCTTTGAATACATTTGGAGCAAGCAGTGAAACAATTGCTTTTGATTTCGAGGTGCTTTACTTGACCAGCAAAACTTTTTGAAATTAGTTCTTAGTTTCTTTAGTTCCTTCATTTTCTTACTTAAAACTAAATTATATTGTATTTCATTTATAACAAGTACAAATAAGCAAAGATAATCTTTAAAAAAAACACAAATTCTGAATACAATTTTGAACGTATCATTAGAGTTTAATAAATAATAGATATAATCTCTAAATCGAAGTATTAATATCTTGTGCAATTTTGCTTCTATGAATGTCATGGTTACATGATCGAAACTTTGGTGATTTGGTGAGCTTACTATAAAGACACATTTATAAATCATAAATTATAATTGGTCTGCATTGACAGCCTATAGCCAACAGTGCACCGACATATTACGCCATTGCATTACGGATATCCCATGTTACGGATATCCAATCTGGCCTTGAGGACCTTTCCTGATCCCGCCTCCCTGTTTCCCATTTTGCTTCCTGTCTGATCTCCACTGTTTTGTCATAATAAAGCAAATAAATAATGAATCTTAACCGACTCATGTTGATAGGTAGAAAGTAACCTACAAAAAAATGCTTTCAAAAATATTTATTTTAAGTAGGACTACTGGTGTTGTTTATCTGTTTATAATTCATTAATTACAAGTGCTTATTTTTATACTTACTAGTGGCGTGTTGTGTATTTCTATTTCGCACAGATAAATATAAAACACATTACATATGAATTTCAAATTGACGTTCAGGTGGGAGCATGCCTTCAGATCAAAGGCAAAGCAATCAAAATGCTTTGCTTACCAGCAGCAGCTTTGATGTCCCCTCACAGTGCTCTCATTGTAGCTCAGGGCACTCGTATAATGGACAGTTTTTCTTGCGCTTTCCACAAATCTTCATTCAAATAAAACATCCTAGAGTCATCTTTTCGAGTCAGTCCATCAATAAGAAGACAGAAAGAACAAAAAGATGGATTAAACTGTAATAGGAAACGTGCCATCAGTCGTTTGTCATCTTGTTGAATAACCAAAATGATATTGCAAGATAACATTGAATTCCTCATGTGTATTGATGTTTGTTGGGTCTTCATTCCACTGATTAGGTGGTCCCATGATGTACTAGGCAAGACCAGCATGTTTATTGTTCTGTTACCAATTAAATTTGGCCCCATCTAATTTTTTCTGCAAACGGAACAGATATATGAATGCCAAGCCAGAGACTCGGTTTAATAAGATATTACATTATCATCCGCCACAGTTGAATAGCATTAATGATCTCGGTGTTAACCACTCAATTATTTTACTACATTTCTTTATCAGATTCTGATGGCATGGCATGTTAGAGAGCATAATAATATAATAAGAATGATTCATACATTTTAAGTGCTTCAATATGTAAAATAAAGTTAATATTTTACTTCATTAATTAATGTTACTATAAATGTTAAATATTAAATTGTCAGAAGTACTACTGCAGTAAATATCTGTCTTCGGTATACTGAGAAAAGGGCAGACATATAATATATTAAAACACTGAAGATGTTATCAGTATCATATGGATTCAACCATATCAGGTCAGGGTGACCCTCCAGCACTAGAGCAGTCATTCATACTTTTAACTTTGAGGCTATTGTTGTAACCTAACAATAAATGTACTTTTTTCCCCCCTCACTCTACATCTTGACTAATTTAAACTTAATTGAGATTTCAAACTGAACATTTCGTAGTTATGTGTACGATGTTCATACACGCACACACACACACACACACACACACACACTATATCGAACTATCTATATATACTGTATATATTTATAAATATTTATACACACATGATAATCTAGTATTTGTCTTAGTTACTAACAATTTAAAGAACATAAAATAATGACCCTTTTGGACATTTTCATGTCCGAAACTTAAGAAATGACAATATAAAAGTGATAGGAAATCAGGTACATGTGATAATAGAAAGACCACATCTCCAACACGTTTTCCCATTATGTCATGTATTTGTTGTTATATATGTCTATATATATATATATATATATATATATTCAAGATGTCAGCTGGTTTCACATGCAACAGCACTGACGCAAGTAACTCAGTACTTATGCAGACACAGTTTGCATAACCATGTATACGCCTACATTTGGAGGACAAATAATTAAAGTAGACCGATGGCCTACTGCATGTGTTTAAATCTAAATCTAATGTTTAATCTAACTCCCTTTTAAATGTTTTCTGTTAAAGCTAGCTTGTCTTTGGCAGTGTCGGCAACTACAAGCGCCATCAAGACGGGACAAATATGTGATGTGCTTGAACTGGAGCGTTCAAAATATTTTTTTTGCCTTCTTTTCCCTTCCAATGTGACTCAATTTGTTAAACAAACGGGCAAACTGAAATAAATAAGACAGTAATGCCTTGAATTTACCAGCAAATAATTATTAGACAAGGGTATGGTTTAAAATAATGACCTCAAGCACACCCTCTCATCAACTGCAATTACATATAATTCACCGACAAGGAAAATGACCATCACACAAACTGTCAATCAATTAATCTGGTGTATTAAGAGTCAAACAACAACAGCTTGTGAAAACAAATGCCATTCATATGACAGCCTAAACGTGATTTGGTTCTTAGGGAAAACGTTTATATATAGCACTATTACATCATCTTTAACGCATCTGAATCTGTGATCAATTATATATTTATTTATCAGTCGGTTTAACATTAATACGATGCTTGACCACAGTAAATGAGACATCTTTTATCAAAAAAGCAACTGTCTCAACCATGCTTTATTCTTTTTTTTTTTTATGCTGAAAAACAACAAAGGTCCATAAATAGCTTAATCGATCAATAAATAAATAAATATCATCATCAATGTCTTTAACAAACAGACTGTGTCAAAGTAAGTCCACAGAGACCTTTCTTCAGACACTGGAGATGGTATGTACAGTGGAGGTCTACACAGTTCATGTCAGGTATCAGGTAGGATCGTGGCATCATTGCAGGACTGGCGCCGTTAACACGATGTGAAGGTCTTCCAGAAGAAGTTTTTGCAGGGGGCTTTGCGGTCACGCTGTGGCAGCTGTGATAACCGGTTGTAGACGGCCCGTTCTTCCAGACGGGACTCCAGGGGCTCCTCCACATCCAAGGGGACAGGCGCTATCTCCCCAGCCAGCACGCTATTGTCTGCTCCATCCAACAGCCCAGAGATCAGCTTCAGGATCAGCTCCTTGCGCTCTTTGCTCAGCTCCTGAAGAGAAAGCAACTGGACTTGAATTAGAATGCAAGATTTCAAAGACTATTCATAGTTATATGGCTGCTATACTAAAATAATCCCAGAAAGCCCTTTTTTTAGTAGCTAAACATCAACATGTGTCTAAAATACAAACACCTGCTTGCTAAATCCAACTGGAAGCACATTTACAGTCACTCACCCTACTTTGTGCCGGGTTCCTCTCCTCCAGTGGAAGCACAGCTGCTGCTCTGACACTATACAGCACCAGCAAAAGAGACACTAGGCTGGACAAAAGCTGCATGCTGATGAATAGTTGAAGTTAAAGTGCGCAGAAAGGTCGGTGAGAGAAGCGAAGCAGGAACTTCGAAGTCCTTGTAGCTCCTGGTGCAGAGTAAAGGTCTTGGTTTTTGAGAGCTTCAGGTGGCGGGGTCCTTATATACCTCTCGTTCCAGTCCCCTACTGACGCAGCGGTTGGAAGATGGAGGGGAGAGGGTGGGGGAGTGGGTGGCTTAGGAACTAACAAAAGCATTGAGTAGTTAACCCCCCAACAAACCAGACGCTGTGTGCCGGTGGGGAGGACTGCGCCACAACACACACGTCATCCCTCTAAAATGATTTTAGTCAAAACGGATGCGAGGAGAGAAAAAACACACATGATGACGGAGCTACCGATACTCAATTCTGAAAAGTTCTGTGGGCCGCTCATTGTTTATGCTAATTATAATTTACATTTCTGTAGAGCCAAGTGACATGCAGGCAGCGAATCATGTTGTAGGAAGTACGGCGGTCAGACGTACGCTGTAATTACGCGCCTTTCTCACTCAGAGCTGCATTGTGATATCAATACAAGGAAATCAAACTAATCCGTTTGGTTGTGTACAGTGGCAATCTGCTCTCATTCCAACGTGTAATTGAGCACAGCTCCTCCTCCTTCTCCTTCAGACTCCCATCGAACCGTCTGGCACCTGGAACAGCTGAGAAAACCGTCTTTATGGAGAAAGAAGATGCTTTTGATCCATAGATGAAAAGAGGCTGAATAACAAGAATTAAGTCTTTTGTGGAAATGTAACTGTAGATTTTTACCATGGAAGAATATCAAGTGACACAAACATCAGCACATAAAGCAAACAAGATTATGGTTGAGTCAATACAACAGCAGCAAATCTAATAGGACAAAACTAATGTAATATAAAGATGAGTTTCCATGAAAAAACGGTCTGGAGGTACAGATTTCTCTTCATTAGTCTTTAAATGCCACTATCGCCCATTACAGACTAATAACAACACATAGTAGCATTTGAGAGATAATTCTAAATGCAATTAAAATTCATTCATTTTTAGTTAAAAGAGCAAAAATCTGGGTTCAATCAGTGAGACACCATTCAAAAGCCAATCCATAAAAAAAGGAATCCATAAAATACTCAATATTTCAATAGTTTTACTGCATTGTACAAATAATATGAGCGCTAATATCATTTTAGAGTGATAAAAGCACTTACTGGCCATTTGTGTGTAAAGAGTTATATCTAATTTGACAATATTATGACAACATAACACCTAAAATGACTGTATAATGTATATTTAAACAACTTTAGAGCACAAATAATACATACGCCTATAATAAAATAGTTTTAACAGTGGAATTCATGTAAATGTATTTATGAAATTGTAAGCTGTTCATTTCTGCATTCAAACCCCCTACAAATCAACTGTACCTGGTATATTCCTAGTATAACTGGAACCTTCTAAGATGAGTATAAGAGGAACAGTATAATAAGTTAGGTTTTTGATTGTTAAAGTCAGCATTAAACTGAAATTTGTCTCATTTTTCTTCCCTACTGTGACATTTATCCAAGTGAAACATTTCTCAAATAAGAGAAAAGAAAATTATGGTGGGACTCGATTTGCCTGTCAGGCATTTTTATTTGCTAACTGCTGCGATCATTATGTGAGTGACAGGTTGCTAAAGAGATAAGCGTCCCACCCTCTCGCCAGTGCACATGTCCTCACAGAGAAGTTGTGCACAGATCAAATCATTTACAATTAAAACTGAAATATACCTTTAAGCAAAAAACTCAATTTTAATTTCATGATGACATTTGATGTTTTAAATACTCTTTTGTGTGCGATAGCACTATGCTCAAAGTGCTGTGCAGAGTGCATAAATAGTCTGCGTATATTCACGTAGCATGTACTTAATTAAACCAGAATGAGAAATGGCACCCCACCAGACAAGTACGGCAGTGAAAATAAAACATGTCTTGGTCTCCTGTCATGTTCTCATTCCGGTCAGCTTTTCTGGCACCCACACACCTCTTTGGATATGCATACACACACCCAGACTGTGTTCACGTAGCTAGGAGCCCTAATACTCGAGCTTTAGCACATTTTTCACACCAGACAGATACGGACAGACTTCAGGGCCCCGGGCTCTGTAGAGATTAACACAGCGTTGAGATGAGCTGCCCCCAGCCGAATCGTGATAAAGTGCGTTTGAAGAATTCATGCCAATTGACCAGTGCCAAACACATCTAACGTTCACTTCCCAACTGACTTCAAACATATCTGGCGTCAGAGTAAAATGCCAATCCACATTCTCCTGTTGTCTCAGCAGGAGTTTTGATGACTTCATATCAGGGTTACTATAGTTAGAGATTTTGCTACTTTAAATTAAATTAACATTAACCGAAAGCACACACATATGTATGCAGACCTGGGTAGATTACTTACAAACTGTAATCTATTATTAATTCCAAATTTAATAATAAAAAAAAATAATTAAAACGTAAAAAACGTCATATTTTATTTGTTTACCTTCATGCCAGATGCATGTTATTTTAGAAAGGATCCTGTAAAAGATGAAAAAGAGGAATTATTAAATTATGTGACTAATATATAATAATTTAATCAATTAAAAGTCCTGCAAATGAAAAGTAATCTGATTACAAGTAACCAAATACATAATAAAAGTCTGCCAAGACATAGTGACAACAGAAAAACAGTGTTGTGGTATTACTCTGTGTAATACTTAAACAACTGTTATATCGACTATAAATACTTTTAATTACAATGTATTTTTTTTATACTTCTTTCGACTAAAAGCTCGAAAGATAAAACCAGTGAAGGCTCAAAATAAATGGATTACTATTTAGGTTTATGAACTGTTGCTCTATAACTGAAGCAACAGCGTAAAGGACATTTTCACTACATTTACGATACAATGAACATATGAAGAGCAAATATTTACCTGCAAAGTGGCTCCTGAAACTCTTCGCGAACATATCCCATAAATCATTGCAGTCAGATAACGCCAGGAGGTTTGTAGGCTGATTTTAGTAACAATGGCGCCACCCAGTGAATAGGACGGCACTTTACCATCACACGTTATAGTTATGTAGCAGCCAAATGTTATAGGAACAACTACTTAACAAATTGAGGTTACATCATTTTTATTTCGAAACAATTTCTGAAATTGGCAAAATGAAATGTACATCATAAATATTAAATGGTAAAAGGACAAATAAACCCTCTTTCATACGGTTAAACTTGACAGAGTACAAAATAGTTTGTCCTAGGCAACTATCCATCAAATAGTTATTTTGTCATAAAGTATACCTCCATGATTATATTCATTATTAAGACAATGTCTCAATGTCTGAGAATTCCAGAAATTCTAATGTTAAAAGACACTGCAAAACCGTTTCATCATACCGAGTCCACTGATCATAAGCATACATTTGCAATACACTTTACCATATCACTCGAAAAGGCTGCATACCAAACACTATTTGGCCTACAAAAATAATAATAATAATAATATCACGTTATGTAAATCAGACTTGTTCAGGAGAGTCAGAGCACACGAGTCACCCACAGAGAGCCCATATGCCACCTTAACGGGCTAAGAAGGAAAACACAAACCATCTATATGTCAGATAACATTAACTGTAGAAAATAGCTTCCAGTTTTGGTAGTTAGGTAAAGCATCTTCTGCACAGACTTTAGAGTAGTAGCTTTAGAAATTATAGCAGTACTAAATAATTTTAAGTTTGACAGCAGTGTTGATCTAGTGACCCATAACATGAAACCTTAATACCGCACTTTAAGAAAATCTGTAACTATTACAGACCTGAAGGGTTTATAGAGAAGATATGCAGTTCACTTAAAATACCTGCATGCTTATTTAATGAACAGGAAACAAGACAGTGGAAGTTTGTAGTGGAACGTTGAACTTTTTTTTTTTTTTAGAAGACTGTTGAATCTGTCACAGAACATGCATGATTGTCTGTTTGTACAGTTCTGAAGGTTTGACGTGGGAAGTGGAATTGTAAAAGGAAATTAAAAAACAAATCATAAGTCAGAACGGAACTGGACAGACAAACAGAATTTCCCCACAGAAGGCATTTGCACTTGTCCATTAGCAGTCCACTGAAAGCGGAAGAGGGATGGGTTGTAGGAGCTACTGCAGCTGTTGTGAGGGTTCTGTTCTGCTTTCACAGAAGACAGCGTGTTGACAAGATGGCTCCCATGAAGCCTTTTACGCTTCACTTAGTACCTGGGTGAACAGTGGGTAAACTGTTAATTTTCCTTGAGAAATGCAAAGAGCACAAAATAGAAATAACAGGCAGAGTCTCACCTTTCTAGCAAATTCTGGGAGGATGAATGCCGCGCGGTGGATTTCAGGATTGTAGTATTTGAGGTTCATGCTCTCGATCTCATCTCTTGGTAGTTCTCGTACTGGCTCACGAAAATTAGTTTTCTGCAAAAAAAACAAGTTCATTTACCGATGTTATTATCAGACCGATTCATTTTTTTTTTTATGAAGTTCGATAGTTTAGAGTTGTACGATTTTTGAAAGATGTCTCATGTTCATCAAGGCAGCATTTATTTGATCTAAAATACAGTAAGAACAGTGATACTGACAAATGATTACAATGTAAAATAAATGTCTTCTGTTTCTGATATACTGTAAAATGTCATTCGTTACTGTCATGGCAAATCTGTATTTGAAGCAGCTATTAGTGTCACATGACCCTTCAGAAATCCTTCTAATATCTGCTGCTCAAGAAACACTATCATCGGTGTTGAAACTAGGGATGCAACGGTACAGTGAGCCCACGGTTCGGTTTGTATTACGGTAACGGTTTGGTTTCGATACATCAATATTACTGTACAGTATAGCGGGAGGTCATTTGCCCTTTCTATTTCAATTTATCAAGGTACAGAGATAATATTAAATGTAAAAAAGGTACAGATTAAGTCAAAACACCACATTTATTTTTAAAACGGACAATATAAAAAGTGCAGTATAAAGTGAAATATGAACATGAACATTATTCAAATAAATATTGACAGCAACAAGAAA
>JAUCMU010000048.1:13616525-13635312 GCA_032275025.1 Enteromius treurensis | reverse complement strand
ACAGTCTGTGTTGTGTTGGAATTTGACTGTTTTTCAGTCGTCTTTTGCAAACACTTGATTTATATAAGAAGTAGGAAGCGATGGTGTTTGAGACTCACAGTATGTTATGTCCATGAACTGAACTGTTATTACTCAACCATGCCAAGGTCAATTCAGTTTTCCATTCTATGGCACCTTTAAGTAACAAAATACAGAAAATCATACAGGTTTGGAACAATTACAGGATGAGTCAATCATGACAAATTTTTTGTCATTTATAATATTTATATACATGTAGGATAAGGGCGCGAAGTAGGTTAGTTGCATATAAATTATGCATATTTTAGAGTATGTAACAGAAACATTGAAATACAAAAGCTTACTTAATTTGAATGTGTAAGAATAATACATTTTTTGCTACTTTTCAGCATTTATTTTAGGGTTTTCACAGATTTTTTGTCCATTTAAATAATCTTAGTGGGACAAAAAAATACACACATGCAGTCTCTCTGATAAAAGAGCCTTAAAAACTGAATTAGATTTATGTGACCCTGAAGCACAAAACCAGTCGTAAGTAGCACAGGTCTATTTGTAGTAATAGACAACAATATATTTTATGGGTCATGTTCCACAAAGCAGTAAATGTACTTGCATATCAGCCAAATATTGTCCTAACAAAGCATACTTCACTGGAAAGCATATTTATTAGTAATAATATATTTATAATATAGACATACTGGAAATATAGCTTGTACTGCAGGATGCCACTGTTCATATTCTATGAATATGTTTATTCACACTCGGTCAGGGAGAAGGAATTAATGAAAAAGAAAAGAAGAGAGCTCAGATGGAAGTGAATGAGAGAAACCTGAGAGCTCAAAAGGAGGAGAGGGAAAAACAAGAAAGGGAACACAAAAACAGAGGTAAACATATTACATTATATCCCATTTAGCCATGTAATGTTAAAACAGAAAGAAATATAGTGTAAGCGTATTTGACTGTGGTTCTGATCATGCATATATCTGTGTTTGTGTGTGCAGAGCTGCTAACCGGCAGGGAGTTTGTGGAAAAAGACCTCAAGGCAGTGCAGTTGAATGCCCTGGAGGAGGAGTGCAAAAGAGCAGCACACATTGCACTCAGTCATTACAATCAAGCTCAGGTATTATTTTCACCACTAAACCAATGAAGGCAATCTTTTGTGTGTATTTTAGTAGGTTATTAAATATTGAATAAACATTGTTCGACCAATAACGAACATGAAGTCATTTTCTCAGCCTCAAGATGTTCAAAATAACTTGAACATGGGTTTATTGGGAAATATTCACACTGCTACTTTCTATACTACAAAATCACACACTGTAAAAAGTGGCAACCTGCCATTTTCACCCCAAAGAGCTGTTCTTATCCAATATGAGTTAATATGCACCAACACGAGTTTGAAATAACATGAGCATGAGTAAACCGTGACAGACGTTTCATTTTGAAAACCCACAGAGGTACCATAGATCTTTGAGATGAAAGGTCAAGGTAACATCTGACCCCTCTTCGCAGGCTGAGGAGCGGATGGAGAAGGAGCAACAAGAGAGACTGAGGAGAGAGGGAGAGGAGCTGGCAGAGGTGCGGTACATGGTGACCTCTGACCTCCTGACAGAGCGATCAGAGGCTGCCAAATCCTCAGCCGAGGGTCCACGAGTCCTGACTGACCGCTGGAAGGGCATGACCCCACAGCAGATCAGTGAAATCCACAGAAAGAGAGAGGAGCAGCGTTTGGAGAAAGAGGTTAAGATGCTGCACTGACGTGCCATTTGAGCATGCATTTGTAGTCATCATAAAAGTAATACTCTTTTATCCCTTTCCAATTTCACCAGAGACTGAGAGAGATGGAGAGGCAGAGAGATGTGGCCTGGGATAACCATCTGACTGAGCAGGCCAGACAGCACGAGAGAGACGATAATAGAGACAAGGAGCTGCAGAGAGAGAGGAGAATGCAGCTCGATAAATACAATCAACAGCTGGCACGAGAGCAGCAAGCGCAGTAAGTGGCACATTTATATTTTACTTCTGTTAAAAACAAACAGCAGGATGCAAGCAGAACGCAGACAGCTGGAAAATAAACACAATCAAGGATAGTAAAAGACCTTAAAAAATGGTCTGAACAATTCATTGCTGAGCATTATTCATTTTTTCTTTAGATTTGAAATAACCTACTCTTCTTCCACACCTTTTACATCTTCTAGGCCAAAAATAACCCCATTTCTAGCTAATGTGGTTGGTAATGCAAGCTTACCAATAGCTAATAAAATATTGGTAATAATAGGGTCACAATTCAAATTTTCCAATTAGTCTTAGTCAGCATTTGGAAGAAATAACTACTTTTATACCTCAAGGATGCAGCATTAAATTAATCAAAGGTGACAGTATTTTTATTACATTTAAATGCAATAATTGAAATATATTTTAAATATTATATTAAACAGAAAGCGGTTATTTTAAATTGCAATAATATTTCACTACATTGTTGTTTTTATTGGATGTTTGATCAAATAAATGCAGCCTTAGTGAGAATAAGAGACATGAGAGAAAAATATAGCTCCAGCTTTTTTAAAATAGTAATGTACGTTACATTGTTGAATTAAGATTTCATGTTCACTCTGACACTTTCACCAAAAGTGAGTACTTAATAATAGATACATTTCTGTGTATGCAAATTCAAATTCTGATTATTGTATATCTACTATTAATAATAATGATGCTAGTAGCTATTAGCAAAGCAATTCTTGTTTTCTGTTTTTCAGCCAGCACTACCTGGACAAGCAGCTGTATACAAACCGTCCCACAGTTCACTACTTCACCCAGTTCAGCACAAGCTCTCGCTAAAGCACTATCCCATTCCCCCTCTCAACAAATAAAGTGCTTCTGGATTTCAAAGCACTTTGTACGTTTGATTTTTATAGGTATGATTGCTGACAGTTGCCATTATAAAATGTTATATAGTGATGAATTAGAAAGTTGCAGATGATCCCATTGATTTTAATAAATATTTACTTACACTGGCTTATGGTGATGCAGATATAATAACAAAACCCAGACAGCCCACCCTCACTTCCCCTTCAGTCCACAACACCGCAGGGGAATGTGACCAATACAGTCCCACAACCTCATTCATCTCGTCCTTCATTTATTTTCACATCATATGCAGTAACAAACAGAACATACAAGAGGAATAAGAGACTATTATGTCAAGCTTATTTATGCATTAAGCCTACCGTTTAAGATGCATTTTGAGCTTGAATGCGTACATTTGACGAGTAACAACAGAAACAGCAACGTTCCTCCGCCAGTCAAGCTTTAAACGGTGCCCTCCCACCCCGTTTTAGTTGCAGTAGCAGAGGGCAGTATAGTGGATATCCGAGAGTCGATTCACCTCCGAGCTCAATACACAGTCAAGACACTGACAAAATACACAAGTCGTCTAGCAGCAGTTCAGTTGAATATTGAGTTGAATAGAATTTGCATCACTTCCCTCTCCTGTAAGAAAATAGATCTCTAAGAGACTTTTGTCCTGAGAGTGTCTGTACAGCTTTTGTGAGGGAGGCTAACAGAGATCAGACATTCCCAGAGGGCTGGGAATCACTGCAAAAAGCCCGCAGCAAGACAGTGGTCTCAAAGATCTGAGTCAGCATGTTTCTATTGCTCCCTAGAAGCGTGTGTGTGTGTGTGTGCAGTGGTGCAAATAAGATGACTGCGCCCTTCCTTTCACACTGCCTCTGCAGCAATAGATTCTAATCAGATACGCACAATACTGCCATTCTTTAGCACTCGGGAAACTATAAGCGCAATCTTGTTTCAATTAGCTTCTGTCTCTTATCCAATCAGCTTTTTTTCAGAACCTGCAACATTTATTTATCAAAGGACTTTTTTTCTTAGTTATTTAAAACTATGCACTACTTGTCTACCACACTCAAATCACAACTAACAAGTTACTCTAAAGTAAAAAAGAAAAGTTACAAAACTCAAACGAATTTAAAAAACCTAAAACATAATCAACAAGACACAGTTTTCAACGTCATAACAAACAATCTTTTGGGCTATATTTACATTCATCTGGAAATTAAGAGATTTTTTTTTTCCCCCTGTGCCCCTCTCTTGAGAAATACCAGATGTGCCATAGATTCTCTCAGTGCATTATTCTGCTATATTTGTCTATCAAACATCAGATCAAATGAAACAAAAAGCGAAAAAGGGAACGAATGCTATTTGGTATACTGGTATGGAGCTATTCCCACCCAAACAAAGCATACATTCTGTGTAATAAGACAAGCCGATACATGATTGCATTTTACCTAACTAAACTAAACTGTGTGTTTGACGTACTCTCTCACAGCCCTATCTAACTCAATACGACCTCAAATCTACGCACCTTACGTGTGTATTCTTATGGCTTTACACCAACAGGACTGCAAGAGAGAATCAGTACATTTTAATACAATGCTGAAAACAAGAATTAAGAACACAGACACATACAGAGGGAGTAACAAACATGAGAGATGGTGGTGAGTATGTTGTCGAAGGCAGGCACAGGAACCGATGGAGATAAAAGATTATAATACTGTATTTGGCTAAATTGATAGATGCTTGTATGTACAGCTTGCTATAAACGATCAGCGTCGTAGAGCCATTGCATCTCATGTATTTACACTACGCAAATATGTAATCATAACTGATATGTATATTCTATTGAATCACTACGATAATACGATATATCAACCTACAGATGGCTTAAAGGTACCGTAAGCAAATTTTATGGAATGGAATCTGGCGTTGAGTTGATGGTGGCAGATCCGAAGGTGACTTTGTAGTAGATTCTAAGACATTCATTGGAAGAAAGGATTATGGCATGCAAATAAGATGCATTTAGAAAATTTATGTATTTGCATTTCGGATAAGAACTGGGCACTGTACAAACAGCTCCTATAATATAACCAAATTTAGCAAGTTGTTCGGCAAAAAAAAATTAATACATATACTCCGTCAGAACACACTGCGAAATGTTTGTACTGTGTACCAGCAGGGCTATGTTACTCTTTTTAGGATGTGTGTCTAAACATGAGAAGTTCCACAATGGCTAACATCGCTTACAGCACCTTTAAAACACGGCACAAATGGATTCTTATGTAAAAAAAAAAAATAAAAAAAAGAATTTATAATAAAAAATTAATTATAAAAATGGTTCAGGAAAATCTTCAAATAATTAAAAAAAAAGCAACAAATGGTAGAGACGCACAAAACACAATAAGTTGATTAAATTCTGCAACCAGTATAACCAGCTCATGCTGTCTATATGCTTGCACAACGCACTTAGTCATGACTTTAAGGCCCTCAGCTTCTCTCATCTCCCTCACACCCTCCATCCGCAACGCTTTTTATTGACTAACAGGTGAATCCGTCTCCGATTTGAATTGGCGTTCGCCTTGGGAGCTCGGCGTATACTTTATGTGTAACTGGATTAGTCTCTTCTTGTCACGTTTGTATAACTGTAAACGGCTATAGCCTATTTTATACTGTAAAATGAGCGATAATATCTGTAAACAACGAGCATGGCAGTCTATTTGTTTATGTATATGTCAGTCAAATGTTTTACTCTGGCTTTGTTAAAAGTGTAGTGTTGGTCCAATTACGTCCTGCAGTGCATCTGGATGGTTTTCTTGGCATCTTGTGTTTTGTGTGTAGGTCTCATTATTGTGGGTTTTGGATTATTTGGTCAGTCATGAGCGGTTGCAACAGGTGGGCACATGTGTGAATCCACGTTTGGTCTCGGTGTCGCCCCGGCTAGTCAAGGAGAGCGGCGGAGTTGGGCAGGCCGTGGTGGGAGATGGCTGTGGCAGGATTTAGAGGGGAACTCTCCTGAGTCCCGGGGTCAGGAACATCTCGGACTCCGCTGCTCTGACTGGCCAGCGACTCGTCCATGATGACCTCGGTCTGCATGCTGTTGCTGTTGGCGTATTCATCTAGACCGTCATCGGTACATAGCTTACTATCCTCGCACAGAGATGGCTGACTGGCCGTCCGCTTCTCCTCGTTGTCACTACAGAAAAATAAAAATACAAATGAATCTACAAATGTACACCTAGGCAGACCTCAAAAACGCCACTCCAATGCATGCAAGGGAAAGGGCTGAGAAAGCCATGCATGCAGCATACCTCTCCAGTGATCTGCAAATCATTAGGAAGAGCATTTAGGAGAGAAAGGAAGAGCGTAAGAAATAGGGAAAGGAAATGTATGCAATAATCCTTCTAACAAACATCAGCACACCTGTATTCTCCAAAACCCTCATTATTCATTGGCCGAGCTTCAGAATCTATCTGGCCTTCTTCTTTTTCTTTGACTGTAAGAAGAATCAAATTTAGGGATATTTGCACATTTGTCAAGGGACAGAAGATTAGAACGATTTGTGCGCTTCTTTTACCTGAGTATTTTCCACCTTTGCTTCGTTTTATGAAACACAGGATGAGCAGGACCAGCAGCAACAGCACAAGGGCGCTGATGAGTCCAATGAACCAGCTCTCGGTCACAAACCTTTTATGCACCTCCATGACTTCTGAAGTAGAAAAGGGGAAATGATGTATGATTTTCAGGACACTTTGTATGAAATTGAAGGTGAAATGCTCTCACCTTTCAAAAATTTGATCAAAAGTGACAGTAAAAACGAAATATTTCTATTTCAAATAAATGCTGTTCTTGAAAAATGATCCGCAAAGAATCTTGGGGGGAAATGTATTGTGGTTTTCACAAAAATAATAAGCAGCACAGCTGTTTTCAGCATTGATCATAATAAGAAGAAATGTTTTGTGAGCACCAAATCATCTTATTAGAATGATTTCTGAAGGATGTGTCATTTATTATAAGATGCATTGAGAGAGCTGTGATTACTTGTTCCTGCTGTCTGGATCTCATCTTCCCATAGAGTTTTGTTTTTGAAGTCAATCTTCAGGCGGTACTCGGATCCGGACTGAAGCCCCTGCAGCATGTAAAAAGACTGAGAGCTGTTCACTCTTTCAGAGTGCTTCCATGTGCCTTTGCCTGGACAGAAAAAAACAATACAATATAAATCAAAAAAGGTGTATTGTTATTCACTCTCTATGTTTCTGAAAGAGCAGAGGCACTAAGATGTACTTAATCTATTTTGCTATTCAACGAACAAGCTTGTGTTCAATCATTTTCAATCACATCTTGTCCATACAGCACGCACCGTCCTTTTTCAGGTAATGAATAAAGAATCCCAAGTTCCTCTGTCTCTCTTTCGATACCCAGGTCAAGTTGACTGATGACTCTCCAGTCGATAAACTTATGTTGGAGGGCGGAACTGTTCTCACACACACACACACACACACAAAAACCAAATGAGACATTTCATATATAATGTACGCCCCACCACCTACTTATGCCTTGATATAATAGTAGATCAGTAAAACGTTAGACCTCCATCCAGTGTTGTAGCTCCCTCCCTGATGATTGGCAGTCCTTCTCCCTGAGAAGTGTAGCCTCGCAGGTAGAAGCGGTAACGGCTGTGAGGATCCAGCTTTAAGCTGAAGTGAGACACGGCATGGTCACTAATCTTTTCCACTTGCATGGGACTGTCTTCCTTATCAACTGCAGAGAAATGAGGGGGGAAAAAAGAGCCAAAAGATAGAAAAAACATCATTTTATATTTAGTGTAATGGTTTTAAAATGTTGTTATACACTCTGTGCCGAATTATTAGGCCAGTAATGAATATTTATTAATCTTTAACAAATGGCTCATTACATTAAGGTTCTCATCCAATATTAGATTTGTTTTTTTTTTAATATTAATAATAATATAAGTCATGGTTTTGTTTTTCTGTTTTTTGCCCAAAATAAAAATCATGATAATTTAATCCTGATGAACAAAATACAAAAAATTCTATTCATTGCTGTGGATAGGCATCATGAATTTCTGCAAAGAATCATGGGTAAGGAACCTTATTCTGATAAGAAATATTGGAAGTCATGAGCTATAAATGAGAAAACCATAAATACAACACCTTTCTGTCTTGCTATAATAGCACATTTTTGCTGTATCATGAAATAAATGAGGAGTCTGGTTTTCAGGGAAGTAAGTGTTCATAAATATATTTGTTAAGTATTTATAACATGTGAGTTAAAAATGGTTCACTATCGGAATTCATCAAACATATCTTGATTTTTGTGTTTGGTGAGTAATTAACGACAGAATTGTAATTTTTGTGTAAACTACCTTTAATGTTCACTGCTTCTAATACACCTGATGAGAGTGAATCAGGCAGTCAGGCAACGCACCTTGTTGATACTGTAATATATATCCTTTCAGGACACCATTTGGCTGAGTGGGTGGAGTCCAATGCAGTGTCATTTCTGTCTCCGATGGGCTATCCAGCAGTAAAGACGATGGAGGACCAGGTACTGGAGAAAAAAAAAATGGTTGCCAGGATTTGAATCCCTCAGCCTTCTTTATCTGTTTTTACTATTTGTATCTCAGTCTTTTGTTCCTACCTCCTTCTGGAGTGTGGAAAGTGAGGGGGTCAGACTGGGGACCTTCTCCTTTATTGTTGATGACACTCACAGACAGTGCATAATGGGAGTAGGGCTGCAGATCCCCTAGAACCTTCTTCTCCTCATTACTGTCTGTCATCACAAAGGAGATGTTGCTTGGCTTCCCCTCCCTAACACGCTCTCGTCTGAGATGTCTGCTTTCCGGGCCGTAGTGCATTAGATAAATCTATAGGATGAATAATACAGTACATAAAGACATTTTGGAAGACATTTTTTAGTTTTTCTTTGTACAGCACAGTATATTACCTTGTAGCCCTGCAGACGACCTCTCACAGTTTCTCTGTTTATGGGCGCCCACACCACTTTAATGGCAGTGCTGTTGATCAAATCCACCGCCACATTTAAAGGGGCCTCAAGCGGGTCTGACAGGAAGAAAGAGCACATTCTGATACCCTTTAAAACATCTGCCTCAGGATTAACGTTCAACTAAAATCATTGTTTAATTGGGGTGAATTGAGATGCATAACCTTACAGGAAGATGTCAGGAAAAGGGTTCACAAGAGCAGCAAAAATATGGAACTTGACAAACTCACAGTCCTCTCCAGAGTATCCAATGGTGGATTTGGGCTCCGGGCCTTCTCCCATCTCATTAACAGCTTGCACTTTAATGTCAAAGGCAGAAAAGTTGCCCACATCTGTGACGATTATGGGTGGAGACGTAGTGGATTTGATGTGCCAGGATGGCCCACTGCCCAACACTTTCCTCCACATCACCTTATATTTAAAACCTGGGCCGTTGAAACTACGTCTATCCATTTCCTGCAAGAACACAGAATCAGTTTTGAGTCACACTGCATTGGACAACAATTTGACAACATTGACAATAGTGCCTTTTTATAGGAGAAGGCCTTGTTTGGACCTAGTTTTCAAACTGAACTGTTTGAAAGAACAGTTTTTACAACATTCCATCACTATTTTATTAACCAACATCTTTGCTGCTGACCTTTAATGATCCAGTTCAACCATACTTACAAGCAAAAATGACTGTGCTTCATTGTTTTCGTTTTTTTATTGCTGAAGAGTATTGAACTTTCTTCAACCTGAGGTTTATTCGAGACACTTTTTGGTGTGCTTTTACGTTTGCTATAAATAGAACTTCTTTCTTATATTAAAAACAAACACTGAAGCTCTGACCACACCTAAAAAGTAACGCAAAAGTAACATAACGCATTACTTTCCATAAAAAGTAACATGATTAGTTATGCAATATTGTAATGCATTACTTTTAAAAGTAACTTTCCCCAACACTGGCTAAATAAGATCTTTCTAACGCTACATATAAAAGAAAGATGGCAGATTAGGATAAACCCATTCATTAGAACAAATCAGATTTTCTATCACTATATATGAGAGAGAGGACTATTTAAAATGATCCAATTCAAGAGAATGACTATGGATTTTCTAATACTACATATAAGACAGAGAGGTCAATTTAAGAATTGGTTCACTAGAATAAGTCAGACTTTAACACTACATAAGAGAGAAAGAATGAACTATTTAGGATTAATTAATAAACTTGAATAGAGAGAGAGAAAGATAGGAGAATGTTTATGAAAAACCTATTTACTAAAATGAAATGGAATTGAAACACTGCATATGAGAGAGAGGACAGCTTAGGACGAATTGATTCATTAAAATGAATCAGACATTCTACACCACTACTAATGTTACCAAAAGTTAGTTAGTAGTTTCCAACACTGCTTGAAGTATGATGGAAGTCACATGGGCTCCTTGTGAAAGTCATTTGACAATTTTGGAGCTTAAAAGTCAGTCTCCAATTCACTTTTTTTTTTCTCCTGTTCACAATGTATTTTGCATTCCATGGAAAAAAAAATCAAACAGGTTTGGAACGACATGAGAATGAATACATGATGACAGAAACATTTCTGGTCTCTCTGAATTGTGCAACGCACCTTCCATGTGATGAAAAGGGTGCCTGGGTCGATGGAATCGCTGCGCACTCCTTCAGGGTTACTGTCTGGAGCTGTAGAGGACAAATCATAATTTAGTGCCAAGATGTCCTAACATGGCAATAAAACTGTCACTTCATATCAGCCACATGCTGAGAGAAGATACAAACACAAATCCAAAGTGTCATACAATGATTCGAGGGAAAAAACAAAGGTATCACAATGTGGCGGTACTAGACGTTTCTGTTTTAAGGCTATGTAAACATGCATATGCAAACACATGCCGTGTTACTTACGAGCAGCTGGTGTGGAAAAGACGTCCGTGTACATGCTCGGGTCACTCTTGCCGATGTCATTGATGGCAATGACTCGGAAACGGTAGGAAAGGAAGGGCTTCAGGGAAAGAGTGGTTCGCTGATTGTTGCCTGACACCCGGCTTAACTCCTCCCATTCTTTTCGTTCATATTCAGTCTCCTCAAACTCAATCAAATATTCTAGATACATAAACACATACACATAGAACAGGAAACGTCACCAATTCTAGTGGCCCCCGAAAATTATTAGACTTTTTAAACAGTTAAAAATGTATGAATGCAACATTACAAATTAAATATGGAAAAAAAAAAAGACATGTAATATAACACTTTGTTCAATCATAAATTTATACATTATTTGACATTTAAAGAGGGGGAACAAATTCAAAAAGTAAAGATACTTCAAAACTGCGTACAACTGTTACCTAAACAGGAAAAACATGTGCGGTACCTAGGACAGGGCTGTTGTGATTATCTCCTGGTGTCCAGATGAGAGTGACACTGCGGTCTTTAGGTTCGGTCATCTGTATTTGGGTTGGAGGATCTGGTCGGTCTGTTGAATGAGAGATGACAAAGAGCTCAGGGGGTAAGATGCTAATAAAAACAAGGCTTCTATGGTCTTTAAAGGTTATTTCTTTAATTCGCCCTACAGCAAAACATGTCCTTTTGTCCTTTTTGTAGGTCACATTATCATACAACATGCAACACACATACAGCAATATAGATCTAGACATGTAGAAGGATTTAGAAATGGCTATATTATAAAGTTACTTACCAACGATAGTGATGGAGCCACTCGCTTCAGCTATATCCAGAGTGGTAATGACTTCACAGGTGTAAATGCCTTCATCCTCTTCCTCGACATCAGGTATTATGAGAGTAGATTCGTCTATCATGTACCTAAGACATTTTTTATGGGTAATAATGTTCATGAGATCATGTTATACAGCTTAAACTAAGCCTTTTTGAAGCATTCTGAGGGAAAATGAAGGTATAAAAGCATACTTGTCTGAATCAGAGGACTCTGTGAGCTTCTGTCGGTTCTTCCTCCACTGGACTTGAGGAGCGTCCTGCCTGGAGTCCACCTGGTACTCGCAGGTAAGGGTAGCGGGCTTCCCCCGCTGGATTCGTAGAACCAATGGAGGTTTCACAATGATTGTCTTATCTAGGAGACAAAATTTCTATTTGTAAAAAAAAAACCTTAATTTTAAGCAAAAGAAAGTTCTTGTATTGTGTTTCAATACTTTTTTATTGCTTAAAAAAAATCTGTAAGAAACTTAATTATGTAAGAAAAAAAATGAGTTCTAATAAAAAAACTATACACATAGTATTTTATATTTAATAATATTTTTTTATAACATTAATCAACAAAAACAATGATCCTTGCAGTCTGAAATGAAACCTACAACATGAAATCAAATCAAGAATGCATGAAGGCACGCATATTCTAGCATGTGGGACTCACTGAGTACGTCCAGCTCGGCGGTGATGGTGATTTTGCTGTTGCTGACAGTGCAGGTGTATTGGCCACTGTCATTGAGGGAGGCGTTACTGATCTGCAGTGAGCCATCGAGTAACTGGCTCATCCTTGGGTTGGCTACAAGAGCTCCCCAGGTCTCACCCTCCCTGTGAACACACAAAAAATTCATTTTAGCTTTTTTAATGGATGCAAAATCTCAAGAACACCAATATTTTTTTTTTTTTCCGAAATGTTGACCATTGAGCGTGATTTTGCCCATTTCCCCTAATGGACTCCCCACAAAGCAGCTTCCCCCCAACAATAATCAGGACAGCTGGCTGGAGCAGTTCTGGCATGTGAGGAAGAGACACCCCACAGGATCAAGTCTGTCTCACCATGTGACATTAGGCTGAGGAGAGCCAAAGGTCTCACAAGCCAGCTCAATCATCTGTCCCTCTGCCACAGAATACATCAGACCATCTTCTGTCAGAATCTGAGGAGGCAGTTCTAGAAAAAACAAATATAAAACATTAAATAATGTATTTGGCTATGTTAGCTATTAGAGTCATTTACCCATACTGTACATCTACAATATTCTGGACATGTATGTTGTCTCAGCCAGCACATCAAAACAATACCTTAATTAACTGTTTTTGAAAATGTCCTACCTATAACATAGACGTAGGCATTGATGATTATAGATCCGTGTTTATTGACTGCTTTGCACTGATACACTGCAGTATCACTGAGATCCACATTCGTCAGAGTGAGAACGCCATGTTTCACGCTGCGTCTGGGGTCTGGGTCAATATCTACGCAAAAGGACACCTCAATATGTCAATACAAGGTCATATATCAAAGTCTCAAAGGTTATTCTACATATACAAACAAAATATATATTAAATGGGTAGTTCAATCAAAAAAGCTTTTTTTTGTCATAATTTACTTACTCGCATGTTGTTACTATAGTTCAATATTCAAATTGTTCAACAGATGGGAAAAAAAAGTCATAGAACAACATAAATTCCATGTATGATTTTCTTCAAAGTTTCTATACAAACGCCCGTTCAGGAAACCCTGCATTACTAAATTCATCGTCTTGACTGAATCAGTTACCAGTAAGAAGATTGCCATTGATGCTCCAGGTGACCTCAGGGTTGGGAATGCCATCAGCCTTACATTCCAGCTTGACCGTCTCTCCCGGGGCATACAGCTGACTCTTTGGTTCTTTAGTCCAATATGGGGCGGCTAGACCACAAAAATACACTAATAAGTTCACACTGTAACTCTTGGCAAAGATTGTAAAGTTTAATTTAAAGTTTTTATTTTTTGAGGTCATCCTCCCACAGATGTTAACAAGTTTACACCCCGCATCTTAAGCTAAATCTGGAGAGGATGTGATCTGGCAGTGTGAAGCATACAGTACCTTCCACAGTGATGCTGTAGGTGTGAGCGATTATGCCTTGCAGATTTGTGGCGGTACACTGGTACTCGCCGCTGTCAGACTCTGAGATATTCTTAAAGCGCAGAACTCGATCATAACTGTCTTTGGATGTGCGGGACTCAGACAAGACTCCGTCTTTCCTGATCCACTGGATATTGGGAGAGGGCCTAGTGAATGAGAGAATAGGATGTAAACACACTTTTTAAGGAAATAACTCTCAAAGACACAGTCAGAGCAGGTTTGACTTACAGGCCCTGAACAATGCACTCCAGCTCCAGGTTTTGGCCGCTGAGCACCAGGTAGGAGCTGCGGGAGCCGGTCGGTCGCATCATTTGTGGTCTTCTGTTACGCACCACTGAGTTAGCTACAGATACAGACGAAGACAGAATTATTGAGGGAAACGAGGAGAGAGAGCATGATAAACAATTAGAGCTGCAGTAAGTGGGTGTTCAAACAGGACTATGACTGGACAAAACAGCTTAATATCTTAATATTTTGCAACCTTTTATGGCATTAAACTGACAAATAGAATCCAAAAAAAAACTAAAAATTATGAATGGATGGATGGATGAATGAACAAAACAAACGAAACAATGGATGGATGGACAGTGGAAAAGAAATAATGGTTAGAGGGATGGACAGAAAAAAGAAACAATAGATGGATGGATGGAAAAAACAAAAAAATGAATAGATGGCTGGATGAATGGAGAGATGAAGCAATGAATGGATGGATGGATGAAACTAAAGAAACAATTGATTGAAAGATGGATGTATGGACAAAACAAACCTAAATAAAATTGATGGATGGATGTACAGAACAAAAGAAACAATGGACTGATGAATGGACAAAACAAAACACACAACAGAAGGATGGATGGATAGCCAGATAGACGGATGAAAAGATGAACAAAAGAAATCATGGACGGACCAAGACAAATTTTCCTTTTTTGACTTTTTTCTCTCGTAGTTGGAATAGATTGCAATAACAAATGGACTGGGAAACAAGTGACCCTTTCTTTCACTCCATCTTCTCTGTTAGTTTATGAATATATATACAGCAGACAAACTACTTTGGTTTTGCTGAGTCTCACTGTTTTTCAGTGTTTTGCACCATTGGCATTGCATTTTAAAAATAACTCAATGTCCTGTACGTTCCATTCTGTTCAGGCTAAAAGTTTTTAAGGACAAGCAAAGGTTGGCCAAGGACAGTCAGCCTCCTCTCTCTTGATACTTACAGGGGACAACAGTGAGTTTGATGGGCTCTTTGAGGACGATGATGCGTGCGCTGGGGAACTGGGTGTTGCAGGTGTAGTCGTCTCGGCTGTCTTCCACAGTCACATGAGAGAAGTACAAGTTTCCATCCTGACCCTGAATCACTCGCTCGTTTTGCTGAATGTGTCGCAGCTCTAAGAGAAAAAGATGTATACAGATGCATATATATATACATAAAAATAGATATTGCTGAGATATGGTTTGTGATAAATCTGGATAAATTAGTATAAAAAGAAACTCACTCTTGTCCATCCAGTGTATGACCGGAGCCACAGTGCTGTTAGGAGGATTGCAGGGAAGCACCACACTCTCTCCTTCCTCCACCTTCTTCACCACCTTCTTCTCCTTCTGTAGAGTGGGAGTGTCTGCCAGAAAACAGAGAATTAATCAAAACTACACTACAATAAAGAAAAATGTAATGCACACAAACTTAAAGTTGCATTTATTTGATGAAAAATAAAGTAATTTACATTGTATTTTATTCCTGAGATGGCAAAGCTGAATTGTCATCGTCCATTCATTTGGAAATCATTCTAATATACTGATTTGCTGTATTATTATCAATATTGAAAACATTTGTGCTGCTTGATATTTTTGTGGAAACAAAATATAATTTTGTTTTCCAGGATTATTTTAGGACTAAAAAGGTCACACGAACATCATTACAGGGTTATTCTAGTTCTCTAAAACTAAAATCATAAAATCTTGTATTACATAATATTAAATAACCTTTAATTGAAATAATACGTATAACAACTTATTTTATCTTTGCAAGTTGCCAAGGCATTCTCATTTTCATTTAATATTATGCACTTAAATAGCTAAAAATAAAAACCTAAAAACAATTAAAGAAAACCAATACAAATTATAAAAACAGATTAAAATTCCTAAACATTTTAATGAATTAAAATGAAAAAAAAAAACACAAAAAACAGAAAATACAGTCATACTAAAATAACACTGCAGCACAAAAACAAAAATATAAAATGATAAATAAAATAATAGATCATAAAAAGAATAATAAGTCAAGTCAAGTCACTTTTATTTATATAGCGCTTTTAACAATACAGATTGTAGCAAAGCACTGAACATTATCAAATAGAAAAACAGAGTGATGGTAATGTATAATGACGAGAATTAAACTTTATTTATCAAATGCAGAGACGGTCTCTGTAGTGAGAATAATAGAATAATTAAACTTAAAATAAAACAGAAAACACAAAAAATTTCAAAATAATTTAAAAGTTTAAAAAAACTATAATAACAAATCAATCAACGCTGCATCACTGCATTTAATTATTTTAAAAAAAGACTGAACATAAACTTTAAGTTGAACTTAAACTTTCAATCTCTGTTGTGTATGAAGTAGTTAAAGTTTTAGATTATAATAACATTTCAGATACATCTTATGAGAAACCGGAGTGTGCTAATTAGCTAGCAAGTAATTATCCACAGCACAGCTGACAAAACAAACAAACACCAGAATGCAATTAAAAACTGCAAAACTAGTCCAACATTATTCAGAAGATGCCTTGGCTTGTCATGATATTAAAATAGGTGTGTGATGTTGCACATATTAATGTGGCCAGCCCCAGCTGCGAGTTGAGTTCATAATATGTGGGCTATTGTTAGCCCCGCTCATGCTGAGTACTCTCACTTCCTGCACATATTAATCCCACGAGTGGTCGTCCCCGCTGACACACTTACACAACTCACACTGGTTTCTGAGGTAACCGTTGTCAGGGAAACTGGCAGAGAGGTCAGGACAGCGTAAAGGAGACAGGTAGATTGCTAGATAGCTAGTCAAAACAATTGTTTTGTTGTTTTTACGTACAAAGTGCCGTTTGATACCTAATTGGGAAGCAATTGGGGATTTTTATTCGTTCTGGAATTCTTCGAACTGCTGGTGTGACTGGCACACACAATGAACTGTAATTTTCCTCTAAATGTCATTTTGTGCGTATGACACAACAGGGTGCAGGGGGCTTGATTTTGGGCTGTTATCTGCTGCGCGCCAGATTTTCTCTACAGAAAACTCACCGCATGTGGTAACGTCAGGATATCAAACAGGCAATCATAAGTGTGTGAGAGTGACTTACTCTTTGTGACAATGCGTGCCTCGTTAGACACCGCCGTGCCGAGATCGTTAGATGCGTAGCAGTTGTATCTGCCCTGATATTGGTGGATGGGTCCATCTTTGGCTGTCAATGAGAAGGTCCCAGAATCTCTGGACACGGAGAGTTCAGGGTCTTTAGAGGGGTCAAACTCCACACCGTCTTTCACCCAGCGGAACCTAGCAATGATGCACATAACAAATAAATAACATAACAGAGAAAAAGGTAACATTTTACAATATGGGGTCATTTGTTAACATTAGTTAATGTATTAATTAACATGACCAGACAATAAACAATACATGTATTACAGTATTTATTCAACTTTGATAACAGTACATTAACTAATGTTAAAAAACACAACTTGTTATTGTAATAATGCATCAGTAAATGATGAAATTAGCATTAACTAAGATTAATAAAGGCTGTAGAAGTATTGTTGTTAGTTCATGTTAACTAATGTTGTTAACTTAATGATAATTCTATTGCTATAGCAATGATTTTTTTTTTACGAAAAACTAAAATAAATCTAAAAATGGTTCAATAGTTTAGTTTTTTTAATAGTGCTACTATTCAGAAAGGATGCATTCAATTAGTCAAAAGTGACAATAAATATAGGTTAGTATACTAGTTTAATGCAACGGTGGTTACAGTTATTTATGAACGAATGCAATGCAAAATACAAAGCAATATAAAGCATATATACTGAATAAGCTTCAAGTAAACTGTTACCGAATTATATAACAGTGTTGCTATGGATACTAACGTGGGTGGGGGATTCCCAGTTGCCTCACAGGTGAGTGTGATGTCATCTGCTGAAAAGGTGGTGACAGACACTGGCTGAGCAGTAATCACCGGGGGGCTTTTCACTGAGGAGAGAGTACACAATCATACAGCATTCAACATTCAATTAACCAGTTCCATTTCTGCGAGCTGTGAAGTTAGCAAAGCAACACCCTAAAAATAGAAATAGACATCTATTTTCACAGAGCTATAATAACTTCAACCCATTTGTTAGTCGCTTCAGATTTGGAAAGGGAAGGTATATTAGTCACAGTAGTTAAGCAGGCGTTCTGCTGACCTGCTGTAATCACATGACACCAATATTCAAAACAACTTAATGATCCGCTGCGCCACTGACTTCAGTGAAGTCTCCCACTAAACCTCAGTTCTGTTCTGAAGCAAGTGCCCCTGCATCTCACCCATTTAGATCCAATCGGCATATGCAGGAAATGGAATATAATGCATGTCATTAGAAACTCCCAAGTGAACAAAGGGAAATGAAGAGCGGTGTGTAAAGCATACAGAGGTAATACATGGAGATTAGGTGAGCCTGAGATGTTCTCTAAGTGTCGGTTGTTTTACGGATGAGTGGCCTGTGTGAAAACATTGAGAGCAGGAAGAAACTGAGACTAGAAGAGTGAATAGGAGAGGCAGACAGCAAGGGCAGAAAGCATTATTGATGTAATGTACGGACAGAATCACTGAGGCTATAAACAGGCGCTTTCCAGACATATAACAACACTGAAGTCTGTGAATGAATAGAGTGATCCTTACTATGCCGTTCAGACTAACTATCTATCTATCTGGTCATCCATCTGTACTGTACATATATCATATCATATCATATCATATCATATCATATCATATCATATCATATCATATCATATCATATCATATCATAT
>JAUCMU010000048.1:13602876-13616425 GCA_032275025.1 Enteromius treurensis | reverse complement strand
TCTGTCTGCCTCTCTCCCTGTCTGTCTGTCTATCTGCCTCTCTCTCTCTGTCTGTTTATTTGTCTGTCTGTCTATCTGCCTCTCTCTCTGTCTGTTTATTTGTCTGTCTGTCTATCTGCCTCTCTGTCTGTCTGCCTCTCTCTCTGTGTTTATTTGTCTGTCTGTCTATCTGCCTCTTTGTCCGTCTGCCTACCTGGCTGTCTGCCTTTCTGTAGGTCTGGCTGTCTGCTTCTCTCTCTGTCTGTTTGTCTGTCTGCCACTCTGTAGGTCTGTCTGTCTGCCTCTCTCTCTGTCTGTCTGCCTTTCTGTCTGTCTGTCTCTCTGTCTGTCTGCCTTTCTGTCTGTCTGCCTCTCTCTCTGTCTGTTTGTTTGTCTGTCTGCCTCTCTCCCTGTCTGTCTGTCTATCTGCCTCTCTCTCTCTGTCTGTTTATTTGTCTGTCTGTCTATCTTCCTCTCTCTCTGTCTGTTTATTTGTCTGTCTGTCTATCTGCCTCTTTGTCCGTCTGCCTACCTGGCTGTCTGCCTTTCTGCAGGTCTGGCTGTCTGCTTCTCTGTCTGTCTGCCTTTCTGTCTGTCTGCCACTCTGTAGGTCTGTCTGTCTGCCTCTCTCTCTGTCTGTCTGCCTCTCTCTCTGTCTGTCTGCCTCTCTCTCTGTCTGTCTGCCTTTCTGTCTGTCTGTCTCTCTGTCTGTCTGTCTGTCTCTCTGTCTGTCTGCCTTTCTGTCTGTCTGTTTGTCTGTCTGTTTGTTTGTCTGTCTGCCTCTCTCTCTGTCTGTTTATCTGTCTGCCACTCTGTAGGTCTGTCTGCCTCTCTCTCTGTCTGTTTGTTTGCCTGCCACTCTGTAGGTCTCTCTGTCTGTTTGTTTGTCTGTCTGTCTGCCTCTCTCTCTGTCTGTTTGTTTGTCTGCCACTCTGTAGGTCTGTCTGTTTGCCTCTCTCTCTGTCTGTTTGTTTGTTTGTTTGTCTGTCTGTCTGTCTGCCTCTCTCTCTGTCTGTCTGTCTGTCTTCCTCTCGCTCTGTCTGTCTGTCTGTCTGTCTTCCTCTCGCTCTGTCTGTCTGTCTGTCTTCCTCTCGCTCTGTCTGTCTGTCTGTCTTCCTCTCTCTCTGTCTGTCTGTTTGTCTACAGCCATCAATCCGGCCTTCTTCAAGCCTTCCATCGAAAGCATATCTTTCTGCCTGTCTATCCATCCATTAATCTGTCTGTCTATCTATCTATCTATCTATCTATCTATCTATCTATCTATCTATCTATCTATCTATCTATCTATCTATCTATCTATATATCTATCTATCTATCTATATATCTATCTATCTATCTATCTATCTATCTATCTAACCATTGTTTAAAAATGTATGTACTCCCTGGTGATGGACCATCTTATGGACCATTAACCATTATAACCAGAAGGCATGTCCATCTCTCGTGCATTTACAATAATATAATCATTCATTTTAAAAGATACATGCCTTAATGCACCCTTGAATTCTGCACAATCGTTCCCACACTTCTAAATATAACAAACAAATTTCTCAGCTGATCAGTTTTGGCTGTTGCTGCAGGCTGTCTTCCGTTATTGGAATGAGTCCGGAAAATTTTAGTGGAGTAGAGTTACTACATGCAAAAATATATTATACATGCCAGAAATACTCACAATCTCTTATTTTGTCTGTCCATTGAGTCAGCAGGGGAAAAAAAGAAATCTTATTAAATTGCAGTAATGCACACCAACAACATGCATTCATTTGTCTTTTGCACACGTGAACAAAGAAGCATACACACATAGACTGCACGTATACATCTTCTATTCCTAAATAAAGCTAATCACCTTCATCTGACTCAAACCTCTGCAGACACATTTGGCATTTTTAGATTTGAATTAAGACACTAATTGTCCCCTTTTTGAAGCATTTTTTTCAAATGACGATTAGAAGTTTAACTGTATGTGCTAAGGACATTTCCCAAAATTTGGCCCTCACAAATATAGACACACGTTTGTTCTTCAGTCATGGTGTAGAACTTTCCACTGACATTCAGTTGTTTTTTAATTGTTTCTTTTTTTAAATTTGATAATGTGGTAACACTTTACAATAACTTTACAATAAAGTTAATGCATTATCTAATATGAACTAACAATGAACAACAACTCTAAAACACCCTTTATTAATGTAACTTCATATTAATTTTAGCATTTACTACTACATTATAAAAATCAAACATCACATTTAACATTAGTTAATGCATGAACAAGAATAACTGTATTGGCATGAACTAACTTTAACAAGAATTAACAAATGCTGAAAAAACTACAATTGAACTAATTGTTACAAAAAACTAATTACAAAAAACTAATTGTTAGCTAATGCATTTACTACTGTTAACAAATAGTACCTAATTGTAAAGTGTTACAGATTTATTTAATTTTCTATACCCTACCCCTTATAGATTTTCATTAAGACATTATTATTACATTTATTAGGCAGTTTTCCTTATGAGTTGACTCAGATATCCCTAAAAATACATTCAGCTCCAACAGTGAAGGCAAAACCTGACCTTCACACACATAGATTGTATTAAGCCTTTTTTAAATGAAACAAATGTTTGTGATGGCATGATTACACTGTTTGGAGACTAAACAAAGAAAACACACGATGCCAGCTCAGACACCTGGACTATAGATCAGCTGGCCAACGAGAGGAACGCTAGAGATAACAAGATGCTGGCAAAGCAGAGCTAAAATAAACTCCCTATTTAGTTCAACCATCCCTTTGTAGGATTGCTCGGTTCTGCATTCCCAACAACTTCAGAAAACAAACATGCTGAAATTCATGAGACAGGATCAGAGAATTAGCAGAGAGCATATGGGACAGACCCGGTCAGGCTGTGTTTGCTGGCTGAACATTTTAATGTGAGTGCGTTATCGATCTCATTGGTCACATCCATGTCCACATTCCCATTTAAAGGTCACTAATTGAAAGTCAAGAGAAAGCGCGACCTTTGATATAGGTGCAACTCTTCACTGACGTCTCATTCTGGTGCATTTCTGTTTTGCGGTTTTCATCATCTAGTTTTTCTCCTCTTCGTTTTGTGTGTGTGTTTGGAGGGGCGGAAAAGAGAGATGCTCTGATACAATGATACATAGCTGCAATCTTAAATTGCAGATGTACAATAATAGCAACAAACCCCGTGCTGTTTATAGCTTTAGGAAGCTTGTAGCAGCTGCTGTTTCTACAGTTCCTCCTCAGGTGCATTTCAATCACTGCATGCTTGAATGTCCTTTCTAATCAGGCCTGTAGTAGGCACTCGAATCGATGGTATAATCAATTGATCAATTAATCTCTCTTAAAACAGCTCATTCTGCACTTTTTAACTCTTTAACTTTTACAATATACCATATCAAACATGCAAATTAAAATACACTCACCATGCATATTGAATGTAATGTAAAATCCTGTACTCACATTTGGATGGGATATTGATGGTGGCATTCCCAAGCCTGGGAGCCACGGACAGCAGGAGAAGAGGGAGCAGAAGAGCAGCGCATCGCCCCCTGCTGCCCACCTGCTGTTGTGACGTGGCAGGCATTGCACCTGCTGACAGGCACAAAAGCAACTGGCAGGAAAATCTGCGATTATCCCAGTCAGAGAAGAGCAATCTTCACTGTTTCTTCTTCCTGTATGTTTCTCTCAGGTCCACACCCTCCTGATACACTCTCACTGCAAGAGAAGAGAGAGAGAGAGAGAGAGCTTGAGCAAGGGAGGGGCAAGAGGGGGAGACCCACGTGTGTAGAAAAAAAACCTCAGACCTCCACATGGCCCAGGACAGAGGGAGCCAGAAAGAGGAGAGACAAAGGACAGAGTGAGAGGTCGAGGAAGAGAGAGGGCTGGAATTGGGGACACAGTAAAAACAGAGATGCATATGTTGTGAACATCCTGAAGAGCAAACCACAGAGCATGGTGCTAGCTACACCAAGGCCATGGATTAAACTCTCTGGGGATGCATGAATCAGTGAGTGATGAGTGTGATGGTATCAGATGACAATACCACGGTGCCTTTAATTAATGTAAATTAATGTAATTTACAGCACACTGTACACTACACTGTAAAAAATATACTAATAATTTTACAGAAAATAACTACATTTTTTACAGTAGTTTTTTGTCATTTCAAATTACATTTAAAACTTAGTAAAATTACAAACAACATCTGTAAAGTCACGATTTGACCGCTATTTTAGGTATTATATAATTGAAGACAAATTACAGTATTTTTTCTTTTTTTTTTAATACAGGAAAATAACTCTATTTTTTTTTGTGTGTGTGTTATTTTAAAGTATGTCCAAAACTCTGTAAAATTACAAACAATATCTGTAAATTGATAATAGTTAAATGATCTCTCTCTCTCTCTATTTAAAGATACCAAGATTATACTAAGAATAATATATAACATTAAATTTAATTTAATGCAGTTCCTGCAGAAAAAAACAGTAGTGTTTTGATTGTAATGATTATTAAAGTAACAGTGTTTCTCTGTAGAACATTTTGTGCTTTCCTTGTAATAATCTATCTCTGTAAAAATAAGGGTTTTACTCTGTAAAAAAACACCTGTAAAAACGGTCGAATGACTAGCAGCTACGGCTGCCAAACAAAAAACTTTTTGAAAAATTGAAACAAGAAAAATCTCTTTTTCTGTAAAACCTTTAATGAAAATTTCTGTAAAATTATTGTTTTTGCACTTTATTTTAATGAAGATATTTTATAGTAATTTTAGGGTTTTTGTTTGGCAGTCATAGCTGCCAGTCATTTGCACGTTTTTTTTTTTTTTTACGGTGTACAGTACTTCATAAAAGTCCACCAAATTTGGTAGTACCATGGTAATTGGTTGGTTAAAATATCTTTTTTTATATTAATATTGCATTTAGAGTAATATTAATTATTAATATCAGTATTTAATATTGGTTCTTAAATTAATAATGATTCTATGTATTGTTTGTAAGTTTTACTATTATTAGCAGCAATAGTAGTAGCATTAATGCTATAAGAAGGACGATATTTAAATTATTTATTTATCTGACTATACTGCTGCTAATAATAATACATTACATTGGCAGAGCAATATCAGAGCTTACCTATTTACTCGAAAACGTTTTTCTACATAATCTGATAAATATCTTTTAAGCGTACGCATTTTATACTCATAAAATTAACATATTCTGTACGCTGCAAAAAAAATTAAAAAACAAAAACAAAAAGCTTTTCTAGCTTAGATTTTTTTTGTCTGGTTTCCAGACAAAATATATTTAAAAAAATCTTAAATCAAGAAGGAAGCATTTTTTGCAGTGTATCTTAATATTAAGGCACTTTACTCAAGTGCCTTGATTTTATTCCTAAAAGACTCAATACGAGATATAATGCATTTGATGGATATAAATACCAGACATCGTTTTAAAGATTAAGTGACCATAAGTGCAAGCACATGGCAAATTGTTCTTATCGCAATCACAGATCCACAGTCATCTCATAAAACAATTTCATCTGCAGACCTTCATGATGGTCAGGGTCATTGATACATAATGATGAATGAAGGCTTGCATAAGATGAATATAAAAGAAATGTCTGGGTCTTTTTGAGGAGCCTTTATAAAGAGAAGATAAGCATCTATTAGAGCAGCTATCGTTCACGCCACAGGCTTATGAAATACTCTGCAGGAGGAGTTCTCCATCTGTATTTGGGCCTGCCAAATGACACCACAAAAACCTGCGTGTGAGGCACCATTAATCAGCACTATCACTGGATCAAACTGCCTTTTTCATTCACCAGCCTTGATCATACTACTGTACAAAAAGGAGCTCCCCGAGGACATGTGTTAAAAACTTCAGACAGAAAATGAGGATGAAATGAAATAAGGAGTGAGAGGTGGATATTTTTGTTGTCTTGGGTGCAGCGTGTCTGACAGCAGCTGGCAGCAATGCATATCTTTAGCTGGGCACCGCTGTACCCTCCTGGTGCCAAATGCTGGAGCTGAGTGACCTTGGAGCGGAAGAAAAGGTTGAAGGAGAAATGAAGTATAATCTTTCACTCTCCCACACCCTTGCACACACACAGAGATAACCCAGCTGAAAAGACTGACTCAGACTAGCATGAATTTCCAAGCTGTTTCATGTAGGTCTGTGGTAATGGTTAGGTTTGGTGTAGCTGGTGGACAAGCATCACAGGGCTGGATCACAGTCCCACAATGCCCCTGAAAACCGGTCTTCACCCTCTGTGCATGCTGTATATTATATGAACAAAATATTTCATTTTGGATGCAATTAATCGTTTGACAGCGCAACTTAATATTTAGCAATCTAATTTAATATATATAAATTATTAATTAAAATCAATTATTAAATACAATACATTTTTATGTTCTGATTAATATCTGACAAAGGGGTCGATCTAAAATTCCATACAACTTTATCTAAATATAAAAATATGAAAAATGGATATAGATTATGAGATTTTAATCTAAATGTAAAAATAGGCATGCACAATAAAATATCCAAATATGTGACCCTGGAAATTAAGATTTATACATTATCTGAAAGCTGATTAAATAAACTTTGCATTAATGCATTGATAGGATATGACAATATTTATCTGAGATACAATTATTTGAAAATCTGGAATCTGAGGATGCAAAAAATCGAAATATTGAGAAAATTGCCTTTATAATTGTCCAAATAACGTTAGTAGCAATGCATATTACTAATCAAAAATTACATTTAAAATATTTACAGTAGAATATTTTCAAAATATCTTTAAAGAATTTGATCTTTACTTAATATCCTAATGATTTTTGGTATAAAAGCAAAATGTATAATTTTCACCCATATGATGACTATTGCTACAAATATACCCAAGCTACTTATGACTGGTTTTGTGGTCCATGGTCACACATGGGCTCATATATTTCATATCTACCTCAAAAGTAAAAAAATAAATCTGATAAAGGCAAAATCATGCATCCCTTATTAGGGTCTTGCTGCTGACAATTTTTTTTTGTGGACCAAGAAAATCTTGCTGGTTAAACCATTCAAGAAGCCTGACACCAACACATCAGCAGCCCAAATATAAAACGCTGGTCTTTTCAAGCAAGAAAAACAACTGTAGGAGGAGAAGTGATATTTAATGGAAATTTTTTTAGCTACTGGAACATTTGAGTCAGCATTCAAGCCCACATTATGTTACTTACAGGTCACATATGGAAGATCATACACATAATGTTGGTGTAGCGCCTCAATCCTGGATTACGTGGCTCATTAAGCACAGTCACCTCGAATCGGCTCTGTGCCTGCACATCTCATCTCAAAGGCACGAATTAGAGCAGAGAAGAAAAGGAGGAGCAGCAGAAGGGGTGATAGAAGATGACAGCCAAGACAGTAATCCCTTCCTCCATTAAATCACACAGCTGCCCAATCAATCAGTCACCTTTCCTCTCTTTTCGTCCTCCAGACTCGATGATATTAGTATGAACTGATCAGAGGGGGAGGTGACTTGTCAGCAGCCAATTAGATGCCAGGTTAGCCTCAGTTGGCCTTTAACAAATGCCATCAAATGAGGATGAATCGAGCTGGGCATGAAGATTTCACTGACACTGAGAGGTGCGGAGTCCGGTTAGCCCTGTCACACAGCTGCTCCAAAGGGAGCCAGCCGCCAATCAAACCCAAGCCCAGTAACGTATGATCAAGCAGCAACCGCTAACTATTCAACCAAGTCAAGCATGACTGGCTCGCAGGGAATAGAGGAAGAAAGGAAGGCGTGGAATCGAAGGGGAGTGTCACATGTCCATGAAATGAGCTCTCGGCACTACTTGAAGCCCAAAACGCTGATAAGAACCTTGTCTATCATGGCTTACATGGCCTCTATTGCTGATGTGAGGGAGATTCACAACGGTCAGGGTCTCTCAGCGCCGCTGTGCAGCTGTTGGGGATAGTATCTAATCCTGTCACCCGCTTCATTACCGAAGGTCATAGACTAAACGTCACTGATGCCCTGCAGCGGAACAGAAACAAAGGCAATTATGTCCTTTCTGTAGAACAGATGTGCACGCAAAAATTTTTTAAAAAATAAACAATAACAGACATAGCATGCTTTTAGCACCGCAGAGAATTGATGCATCATTCCACAAAAACAAACTCTAATGTCAACCCTGAAGCAACTGAAAAAAACAACCAATTATCTTTGCGAAATGGAGCATGTCACTTCACTCACAGCATATACTAGTTGAATTTCAGTGAAAACGTGAATCCCATCATTTCACAGAAAGCTGTGAAAAAAAGTGTCTCAGTTGCTTATTTCAAGCTGCGGAAATAAAACAACCCAGCAGGAGACCATGTAGGCTTCACTGTTTTTAGATCTAATATCTCTTATCTCATGTGCTTGCATAATTATTTCCCCTGCACCCCCGAGCAACTAGTGAGAATATGTATTCTAGTGCACTCATTTAAAATCAGAAACATAAAAACTGCAAATATTAATCCACTCCCAGACGATTTCTTCAAACAAAACCCTGCGTTGTGCCGTTTTGCAGAAGCGCAGCAGCACTAAGAGTGTTTATCCAGTGAAAGTCATCTGTACAGTATGTGTTTATAAGGGCTGGGCTCTGTCATGCCTCCTCTTTAAATATTTACTATCTCCAACTGTGAAGATGCGTGTCAAAGACTGGAGGAGAGAGAGAGAGACTGAGGAGGGAAATAAATGAATACATGCTTGTCCTCCACCCTCAAGACCTCCCCGAGGGTCTGTCTGTCTGGAAAGCAGAGCGACGGACAGCAACAGAAACAGATCTGAAGGCGAAGAAAGAGGGACAGGGAAAAAAAAGAGGGGGAGGAGATAGGTGACTGAAGGTAATGGGAAAAAAAGAGGAGTGGCAGAAGACAAGGAGACATAGAGGGGGGCCAGTAATTTGCAGAGACCCCCTGCAGGGTAAATTATTTATAGCCTGGCCTTCCCTGCCGGTACAATTTGCCCTGAATTCACCTAAATTCATAATTCATTTCAGTTTGTTCACCATATATTTGGTCTGGGACAAGTCTGGCCCTCTCTGTGCATTCAACTGTCTTCTTGAAGACGGGTGTCTGATTTGCATGAACCTGTTGCAGGCAACTCAAGGGTTAAGTTCATAAAGCGATGTAGAGGGAAAATAATACAAGTCCCTTTTCCAAGGTGACAAGCTCCACACAACAGTGTGCATGGAATGCTAGATTACAGATTACATTGATCTCATTATGTTCAGACGATAGTAGCTAAAGCAGCAATTATCGCTCACAATAAAAAGTCAATATTTAGCTGAGAGCATGCAATGGCTGTCTTTTAAACATGTGCAGCACCAGTGTTTACTACACCACTGTGAATCTACGCCATTGCTGCTGAATCTTTATCGACGGCGCAAAATAAATTGTTTGCAGTCTGTATTGAATGTGATGGAGTAATATAATAGCAAGACAGACTGTATGACCACTATGACTTACAAGCGGTCTCTTTTTAAGGAATCTAAAGCAAATGGTGCATCTGTAGTCTTGAAAGAATCTTATAACACCCAAAAGGTGCTAAAAAGGTTCACAGTGATGTGATGATTTCAAAAAAGCATTCAGTCAAATGTTTTTTTAAAGAACCGTCTCTTTAATCAGAAGAACCTTCTTTTGCCACAAAGAACCTTTCATGAAACAGAAAGGTTCGTCTTATGTTAAAGGTGGAACCATTTAGACAAAAAGGTGTTTTTATGGCATCACAAAGCACCTTAATTTCAAGAGTGTAAAACAACAAGTTTTAACAATCATTCTCAAGGGCTGTTCACATTGCATGTGATCATTATAATAACAATATCCATTTCATATTTCCCAAAATTATTGTAGATTTAGTAGAAATATTGTCAATGTTTTTATCTTTCATCAACTGAAAAAAATAGTTCCAGTATGAATGACTCATTTAAAAAAGTTAATTTAATGAATAGTCCTAAGATATGAACAAGCGTGTTGAACAGAGTTGCTCTTGCTGAGCTGAAAAGTGTTTTTTTTTTTTGTCAACATTGAAGGTTTTGCGTGAATTTTTTTTATTTTGTAATGAACAAAGGCATGGATTGGGACAACTGCACAAACAAAAATCTCTAGAAACATGGGACTGAAAAAAGCAACAGAGAGTCTACAGTATAAGCTATAAAGGATAGGACAACATTTCTGTCCTTTTTATAAAAGCATGAATGGGTCTCTCTGACTCTTCGTCTCCTGGTGTTACACTTACAGTTGAGCTTTTCTTCACACAGCGACATAAGCACACACTCCTCTTTGCTTTGCTGTGGAAAGTTCTAAAGTGCACCCAGATCACTGCACCACAGACTTGAGGCGATATTTCTCTGCTTTATTGACTTGACATCCTATGCGGTTTACCCAGGGGTCCTCCTCGCATGGATGTGGCCTCTCATCTTCATAAAGGCCTCTGATGTGCGCCGACAGCACCGGAGCGCACAGGAGAGCAGAGAGCCGCCCTAACCACCTGACAACTGACCTGTATCTTAGATTGCTACTGATGCAATGTTGAATGCAGAGTCTAAGACGGGAACAGCTTTTTTCCCATAATTATTCTGCTTCTTGGTTTCTACAAACCCTCGCTCTTCTCACAGTTTCTCTGGGTTAAGGGTTAATATCAGAGACGTAGAAAGCTGTGGAAAATAAAGGTTGTTCGAAGGGCTACCGCCCACTCGCTCCATCCCCGTTACCATGGCAACGGGGTCTCCACAGCATCTCCTCCATACATGGACATACAAATTCAGTTATTCATACACACACATGGGGAAACTAGAATGGAGGGATGGAGCACACACACCGCTAACTCGCAACACACAGATCAGTCTGATGTTTTTCAGTTTGCAAGATATTATGCTCTAACCACACTCAGTGTCAACAAGATGACAAGCATCCAGAAAAATATTCACTCCCGTTGTCTTTTTCCCATGTTCCATGAAGCAGTAGCCGTCAGGTTTATTCTTTTATTGATGTTTTTTCCCTTCAGACACAATAAAAACAGAGGGAATAAAAGACATGGTGAATAATTCAAGTACAGAAGTGTGTTCATTAAGAGAAGAAAGGTGGGAAAGGGGGTATAGACATTTCTAACACTGCTGGAGGGGGAAGGGAGAAAGAGGAGAGATGAGGGAGGGACGGAGACTGAAACTGATTCTGATTGAATAATGATATTAAAAATTAATCAGATGGTTATACAAAGAGAGCAAGAGAAATGTGGAAACATGGTGACTAGGAAATGATGACAGCATTTAGAGAAAATTAATCAACTAGAGAGTTTTTAAGTTTTATTTAACCGACAGCAACATATGGCATAGCTGTTGAGTCGATGGGTCTGTTAATGAATGTGTATACAAAGGTCAAGACAGCAATTTATTAATATTATTATTAGTTACATTTACATAGGCTCAAAGCACTTCATAAATGAAAGTGCAACCACCATTTTTATTGATAAAATATAAAATAATAAAAATAACGTTGAAGATACACCTCTCTAATTCTATTTGTAACTGTAATAATGAAGATACATTTCTCATGTTATTTGTGTGTTAAAGGTGTTTTTTTGTTTTTGCTGTCACACCATAGAACACCACAGTCCAATTTTTTTTAATTTATGTATAATCTATAAATTAAATAAATATATTAATAACACAATGCACATAAATAGAAATTATACACACTGGGTCATTTAATTGAATATATATATTCTGATCATATTTTTTCCCCCTCCCTTTTATTCAAAAACTTTAACAAAATACTTTTTACAATCAAGTTTGTCTTTTTCCCCACACAAAACCTTCCCGCCTAAATGAACTAAGAATTTAAAACACCAAGAAAAGAGCAAAAAAAAAATAAAAATAAAACAATAATAATAAACAATATGACAAAAATGAATAATGCACATTTACTAATGGACAATATAAACGATGTGATAAAGATAATAAACATATATCTACAAGATAATACAATTCAATACACTTATATATTTGAAGTGGTCTTTACAAAATTTTCAAGCCAAATCCCATCCAAGCCATTTTCCACGCAATTTTTTATAATAATCAGTTAAGGGGGCTGATCTTTTTTTTTTTTTTTCAAGCACATTTGATCGATTCCAAACTACATCAATCCTAATAACTACAACTAATGTTGTCTTCAATCATTTATAAGTGATTGTCCATGAAGGATGAAAGGAGAAAACGCCTCTTTCTTTTACTGATAAAATAAGGCAAAAGAAAATGAAGAATTAACTCTGAAAAGATTGATGTGGTTTGGAATTGGTAAAATATGCTTGGAAAAACAACATGATTAGAATATCAACTGTATAAATATACAAAAACTACAAAAGTATTATTTACCCAGTCAATCCATTTAAATGTTGTATGTAGATCTACAAGGTTAATTGTACAGCTTTGGATGAAGCCGTGGCTTAAAAATCAAGCGTCTTTTCATGTTATTTGCCAAAAAAAGTAAATTGATGTCAGCGTCTAGAAAGGAAGGTGCTTCACTGGTTTGGAACCACCGCCTACAGATTCTCAGTCTCTCCATCTCAACTCTAAATGGGCCACGTTTACTTTGTTAGTCTCAGCCGCAATGACATACTAAGCTTGTGGAACACCAGCGTTCATTAAAGAAACACCTCTGGTGCTTTGGGATGACGCATGACATGCACACTTGGCCGGTCACCCAATTACAAATTTTACCCTATTCCGACAAGCCAAGTCAACAACGACGGCTAATCTCTGCAGACATGAAGATATTCTACACTGAAGAGGTAATTAATATGACAAATGCTGCTTAAAGAGCTTGTGGAGTGACATGCTAGCACGGGACAGATGTATGTGGGGGGGCTAAACTCGTAAAAGGCTATAGCGAGTCAATAGAAGCTCTGGTAAATGTAGCAATCATAGCATTATGAAATTAAGCGGAAAACCCATTACCACTGACCTTCTTTCCCCCTCCCCCTTCGGTCCGCTTTTGTCAGGCACGGCTACTTTCTTGCCCTGGAGTACCTAGCAAGTCTCTCGATTGTCAAAATTCAGCCACGACTTTGACCTTCACTTTTGATTTTTCTCTTTTGAAATACAACCTGATGCTTTCCACCTGACTTGGGTCTCGATGTTGGATTGCTGTTCTCAGGGGCTGTCAAAGGGGTTGAGATTGACCTGATGAGACAGGTGAGGGCATCCAGAGGAGCTGTCTCAAACAGATAGGATAGACACATCATGTTCTACTCTGACAGACCTGCAATGGGGCATTTGACCCATGCAAAGAGCCAATAACAGACAGCTTTATATAAATGATAATAACATTGCTCAGACTAGGTCCTTTTTAAAAATACAATTTTTTGCTTTTTTGAAAAAAACGATAAAGAAAATTTTTCAAAGTTATATGTGTGTATATATATATATATATATATATATATATATATATATATATGAGTTCTGTTAAATGATTAATTTCATTTAAAATAAAAGTTTTTGTGTGCACAATCTG
>JAUCMU010000048.1:13592143-13602776 GCA_032275025.1 Enteromius treurensis | reverse complement strand
TATATAGTAATATAGTATATTATATATTTTATATATATGTAACAAAAATATAATAATTTAAAAACTATACATATTATTCATTTTTATCTAAATATATATGAAATATATAATATTTTATTTATCAGGAAAAATGGTGTTTGAGGTTACACAAAAAAACAATTAACTTATTATTATTTAAAGAAAGGAATAATGTTTTTAATAGCGACCAGTTACACTGCCAAATATAAACAGCTTTTATATATTCATATACATTTTAGCCTAATATTAAGAAAAATGTACCCAAAACTACTTAAATAAACTCACGCACACAGGAAAAAACTGAACGGACAAATAAACCCGTAGCATAGACAGTTTTTAACAATGAGAGCTTCATAAACAAATAGTAAAGTCTACAACCTTGTGAAGCCCAGAAAAGCATAATTATGTATAAAACAATAACATTTGACCGAGCCAAAACACAGTGTCACAGCAACACAACACAGAGGATAATTAAACCCAGCTCATCTCATAGCACGGCAGCTCAATTAGGCCTTAATAAGGCCTGGACCACACAATTGCATGGAAGCATATCATTAGCATGCCGCATGCTATAGCTGGCTCCCATCTGAGGGTTCTTGTGTGATGGAGACGGGGTACAGGCTGTCAGTAAGTCTGCATGAGTGTGCGAGGAGGTGTTACAGGTCCCTTGGGCCCAGTGATAAGTGGAGAGCACTGGGGGGAGCGCAGCTGTCGAGGGGTTGTGTGACACGCGGGGCATGTCAGCCGCTCCCGAGGGGTGCACGTACACGCCCCTCACCCTCATCACACCCAGACTGATGGACAGCCCGTCCTCACCATCAGCTCTGACATTACACCGCAAAACACGCTTTACACTGACAGAGCACATCCATTACAACCCCACAATCAGAGAAGCTCAACAGGGTGCTAGCAACACTAAGATCGAGGTTTGATTCTCAGTGAATGTGCAAAGCAATGAAATAGGAAGTATTTTAACACGGTAAAAAAATTACATCACCTTTAAAATGACTGCCGAACAAATAAATGTAAAAGCAGTTACAAAGTACTAACCCTCAGCTTGTATACAGGAAAACACTCAGCAAAGCAGTTAAGTCCATTAGTCTATTCAGCAATTTTTGAAGCTATCAGCCATTTCTGCTTTGGATTATTCATGAAGCCTCACGACTTGTTGTCTCATTACCTAAAAAGCCTGATCTCTTAACAGCGAATGAGAAAAAATTGATAGGTGAATTCTAGGCTCCACCTAATCTGTGCTAGTGCACTCATCTCGTATGGAAATGAGACGTATTGACAGGTCAAGGTCAGCCCTGCTTTAGTATTCCACAGGATTTGCATTCAGTCAAGCGCAGCGACCATGCCTCGTCTCTGAAGAGCCATGGACGCGTACGACAGAAGCGAAACAAAGTAAAGATAACTCATTTTATTGGAAGGATGCGGTCTGTATTATCAGATGTTCTCTCCACTGCGCCTTTCAGAACAAGAAGCCTCGATTAACCAGACCAGAGGAACCTTTCTTCACCAGCAGCCCCATTAACTTTGTTAAAAGTTGCAAAAGCAGCACTTGCCTCTAAGTGCTCCTGATATAATCGAAAAGAGCACCTCGTGGGAGCCGTGAGAAGAAATAAGCGAGACGTTGCCTGCAGGCTGTGGATGCAGGGCTCTGTAGGTCGAGTGGATGTGTCTTACATATAAAAAAAAAGAAAAAACCTGAGATTCCCATCTTCCTTGAGCCAGTGCCATTCTGTATCTTTTCACCGCTTCACCGTTTAGATCAAATCTCTGTCTTCCAGCAGTTATCACATGCACATAAGCCATTAGTGCCTCATGCAGCACGAACAAGTGAAATCGGTTTGAAGCCATTTGACTGTCATTCAAATGTCTTTGTATGCATAGCAAGAAAATGGGGTCATGTTGGCTGTGAGAGTGTACTGTGAAATGCATACTGTCTGCTGTACTCCATACTGGGCACGAGTCTGAACCTGAGACCGGAGACGTTTTGGTGGAAAAACACAGTGATTCATTCAGTCATGCTCGAATGGACAACGGATTGCATTGCGGTCCAATACTATGACGCTAGCAAGGTGTCAATACTAGCTTGTCTGTGTTTTTTTTCCTTGCACTAATCACCATGACAACCCTCTGACTCCAGCGGCACACAGCTATACACCTCCCTTCCCCCATTCCTACATCATCCCCCCCATCTCTCTCGATCTATCTCTCCTCATCTGTCGCTACTTTCTTCTTGGCACAACTTCTGCATGTCCCTTATGTTTTCCCCAGTACACGGATGGCTGATGTGACGTTACAGTACAGGCTGTCAAACACTGTTAAGAAGTATATCTGCAACTTTCAGAGAGCAAAATGGAGGCAAAAGTATTTTTACGTAGAGAAAATGCTGAGTGTCAACCTCAGGATGTCAGAATCTTAATATTACATGAGCTGTTTTATATAGACCAATCTGGAGTAGATGTCACAGTTACATCACTTGCAGACTTTTCCTCCCAAATGCAAGTTTATATCTCCTAGTTCTGACTTTATAACTCGATTTAACTCAACAATAGCGAGTTTCTCAATTGGATATATCCTGATTCTGAACTGAGGGGGAAAAAGAGGTTGACAAGTTTATTTTTGTTAAAGGGGTCATACAAAGGCAGTTTTCCATAAGCTAATATGATTCTTTAGGATCTTAAATGGAAAGTTTGTAATATAGTTTGTTTTAAAATTTCTCAAAGGTAGTTTTTAAAAGGGCTCATTTTACCCTGTCAAAAACTGCTCTTTAGAAATCACTCTGTTCTGTGTACTTCCCCTTTAAACCTTCACCCGCCCCTCTTTTACGAGCCGCTTTCGGAGGATCTTTTTTTAGTCGTATTCATAGTGAAACTTGCTAATTAGCACATTATTAGGATAATAATTATTAGGATTGCGATTTGCAATGATTCATTAAAAGACATTATACTCACTGCTTCTGTAGGTGAAGCTGGATCAAGAATGATTTGCGTGAACATAAACAAATGTAGGTTGATCAAGGGCACGTTTCCCTTCAGAACCAAATGTAACGTTAATCTTCTGCTTCTTCAGTTACTCAATTCTCTTAGGAGTCTTGCTCGTCTCTGCGTCTCGGTCTGATGACGGCTCACTCAGGGCGGGTCTGAGGTAAGACACCAGTTTAGTCTCACGCTGCTGTCAATCAACTATTGTGGGAGTGGCCTCTGTAGGTGTGACGCCACACGCCATACATTTGAGAATTGCTTGATTTCAGAAGGAGCAACTTATTCTTCTTTTGATTAAAAAAAAAAAATACTTGTGGATCTTTATTATTGTAGGGTGGTTGTATACACACTCCCAACACACATTTCAGTCCAAACAGCTTCTAAAAGTGCATGTATGACCCCTTTAAGACAATTGCGAGGATAAAGTCACAATTTTGAAATATAATGTCAAATGTACTTTTATACCATGGCTTCCATAGACTTCTACTTGAAAACTGTCCACAAAAACATCATACATTTTTGCCAACTCTGAATAGGTCTATTCTATGCAGTTTATACTGTATGAAGCTTAAACATTAAATAAACAAAAACCAAATGGACAATGTAAAATGAAAAGTGCTAATTAAAGTGTTAATTTCTTAGGTTTGACAATTTGAAAGAATGTTTTTTACCTGAGGGAAAATGTGGGACACAGCTAAATATTACATGTTTGGTAATTAAAATGAATAAATAATTAAAAATAGTTGTTACAAGCTGTTTAACAAGGAATTAAATAAATCTTGAAGAGAAGATAGACATAGCTATATCAGGCTAATTTGATGTTAGATAATAGCTTATCTGACCTATCCAGAATAACAAAATAAATCTGGGATTTTTGCCTCTAATGTTTAGAAGAAAGCAATGAGACAGCAAAGGGCACCCTATTCATGCTCATTTGTCCTCATTATTCATATGCATCTGCTGAGTGTTCTGGAATTATAATCAGTGCTCATTTATATCTATCTAGACCAGAATAAAGACGAACATCAAAATATGTCATAATGCTCCAAGATGTCTTTTCCTCTTCTCACTCAAAGGGGGGGGTGGGGGCAAGTCATGCATAATACAAGGTTTAGCAGTTCTGAAACTGACTTTGACATAGGATATGCGCCATTAACTTTTTCAGAGCTCAAGTGATAAAGTGCAACAGCAAAATGGAAAACTTAAAAAAAAAAATGTTGCTCATTAAATGCATTAAAAGCTATATAGTCATTCGATATGAGGATGCTAACTCTGCCAAAGACTATCCTGTCTCTTCACCAGATCCTGTCAGAAGACATCTGCTTTGTGTTTTAAACACAGGGTTGAACCGAGAAATTCACTGAGAAGTTCAAGCTTTATCATTAAGTTTATAACAAACAATTTAAGTTAACAAACAGAACGACTTCCCCACACTTTGTGCGACATGACACAAACGTCTTGTTCCCAGGAAATGCTTTTTTGGAACTTTCTTAAATGTCAGCCGCCCCCACACACACACATACGTTATAATCTAATGATCGGTGGGAAGATTTGTTCTCGTTAACTAGCTGTCTCCATCGATATCTCCAGTAATCTCTCTTCCTCCAATTTCTCTATTTTCAGATGCCTGCTCTTCTTCTACTCTCATGCAAACACACGTCCTCCATCAGAAACAGACCCACCGTCCCGTTAATAAAACTCAAGAGACCAGAACTTCGTAAAGACAACAAACATATTGCTTCAACTATACTTCTCTAAACTGCATCTCAAGTAGATGCGCCATTAAATTCAATAGATTTTAATTAAATGCAAGTTGAAATCAATCACGTGTAAATTTGCCCCGAGTCATAGCGAGGAGGTGCGGGCCACTGTGTGTGGCTTTTAACTGCCTCTTCTAGGCAAATGTGTGTCCCTATGACGGGATTTTTCCCTGGTGGCAAATCTAATTATGCCCAACAGAAAGTACTGTGGAACTCGATTTCAGACTCAGCGGTCGTAGCCTTTCAGCACATACTGATTCGGGCCCATCAAAGGCAACGCGTTATCTCCCGCAACCAGCTCTGCTTTGGAGTTGTTGAAGTCGGGGTGTGGTATGACACTTCACCATGTTTGGGATCAAACGCAAGCAATTCGGTCATGATATTACACTCTGGCCCATCTTGTTGTATTGTGACACAGCACAGCGCGCTGCATTTGTCCTTATTCTATATAAAGCAATACATCACAACACTGCCCCAGTGGGCAACTACACACACCCACAGAGAGAGAAAGAGTGTATGCTGCATTCTTCTAATCTCTTTCGTTTTTTCCCCCCAATCACATCTGTAATCTGGGGCCAGTGTGTCCTTTTCTCCTCCTTTTTTCCCCCCCGTGTCTGGCTATGCACTCTAGTAGTGGACTCAGCTGTAACCAGGGCTCTCTCACTCGTCTCTCTTTCTCTCCCTCTCTCCAGGCTGATAAGAGATGACAGCGGTAGTTGGCCCTGATTCCTGGCTGAGTCTCAGCAGAGCACACAAGGGGAAATGGAGAGAAAGAGGGAGAGAGAGAAAGAGAGCACACAGGGATCCGCACTGCCCTTTCCCGGCAGTTACAGGACCGATGAAAAGCCATAGAAAGTGTTTGACTACACTGAGCTGACGCCAGATGAATATACTAGGGATTCTCTAGTGGTTTTGTTCCAGGCTCTGGAAGCAAAGATATTGCATTTGTTCTTTTGAAAGCTAACAAGCCAACAAATTTGATTTAATTAAATGAATACGTTTTTAATATTTTGTTATCATAGAAATGCAGTATGTGTGTAGTTAATTACTAGGACTGTCTATGTAATTAATACAAAAATATATTATTTAACAAAGAATTCAATAATTACAACTATATATTATTTAGTCCAAAAATTATGATTTAATTAATTTATCAAAAATAATAAACGTATTATAAAATATTATAATATAATAGTATATATTTATAGTAATATTACTATTATATTTAATAGTGTATATTTTTTGGGGCAATTATGCAGTATAAAATAAATTATTAACATAAAATATATTAAAATATAAACAAGTTTTCATAGAAAGCATTAATTTCAATTAGATTGCAATTATTTAGCTTTATATAATTTATTAAAAATAATAAACATTCTGTTTTATATATATATATATATATATATATATATATAAATAATATTATTATATAAAAGTTGATAGTATAATAGTATACAATATTGGTTTATCTTTTTATTTATTTAACATATAAAATCACACAATACTGATACATATAATATAATATAATATATGTCTAAAATCCTAAAAATCACTGTAACTGATTTATGTTAAACCAAAATCACAAGCCATGACTACCACTAGGCTATTTCTCTCTCTCTCTCACACACACACACACACACAGGTAACCAAACAGATGGAGCAAAGACAGAGCAAGAGAACACCAGCACAATCTTCTCCCAAATGTAATTAGGATTCCATGATGGTCTCCCAAATCCATTCTGTCTAAGGTAGACGACTCAGGACTGGTCAGCATATCAGACCCAGTGTCAACCTCAATTGCTCAAAATGAGTTTACCAACCTTCCATATCCATGTCATTATCAGAGACATTAGAGCAGATTGAGTTACTACCCTCGTGGTGTATATTACAGGCGATCAGAGAAATCTTCTCTGGCTCGAGCAGCGGAGAAGATAGTGGGAAGCGTTCCACAGCACTTAACAGAGCGTGTGAGACATAGCCGTAGCAATGGCAGCTTACATGTCACAGAAATTTACACTTCATTGTAGCTTCTTTTACACAAGAGAGCCGATGAAACGCATGTCTAATCCTTATAAAAATAAACCAGACAGGTGGCCTGACAGTGGCTTCACTGCGGGAGAAGAGAAACCAACAGGGTGTAAGACGAAATACTGGACTGAATGAGAAGAGAGAAACAGACACAGCGCTCTCCATCCTCCGTTAGTCTTAAGAAGAGGGAAGTCAACCTGCACCATATACATATTTAGCTTTTGTACCAGCAAAAGGACGTTTGCTAATTAGTGTCAGAGGCTGCTGAGATAAGCAGGGCGTTATTATCTTCTGGTTGTGCTTGTGGCAACCTGCAAGTGTATTTGTGTGTGTGTGTGTGTGTGTGTGTAGTGCAGGCTTTTGATTTCATCTGTGTGAGTGTGTCTGTATGCACTTTGTCACAGTTTATCACTGTCAGCTGTGACATTTTAATGGTTTCAGGCATCATCTTGCTCTCGCTCTGCTCTCTATTATATACCTTATACATATACATATATATATATACATGCACAGTCTGACAGAGTTCTCCTCTTTTCACACTTTTGGTAAGAAACCATCACCATTATTATTGCTCATACATATGATTGGAGATTTGAACAAACCATTACCCCTAAAGTATTCAAATTGCCACATAACGTGTCCCATACTATCTGTGGTACAGATATGAATGATACCTGAAATTGAGGAGAGGTGTGCTATTACTTTGCGACAGATGCTAAAATGGCTGGAAAATTGCACAAAAGGGAAATTAGATGAAAAAAAAAAAACAACCACTTACACAGGAGGAGGAAACTGAAGTATCCTAAACTGGAATATAATGGAAACCACAAATCAACCACAACAAAGGCTTTAGCACCATACTAGTAACCACCTAGCAAGCTACGAATTATAAGTAATGTGGTAGCAAATTAATTCTAGGTTGCCAGCCTGAAATCACCAAGTCCTTACCAACTGCATATCAACGCAACCTACAATTGCCTATAACATTTCAATGCTCTAGAAACCACCCAAGACGCCCTATAGCATCCCTATTGCAATGCCATACACTGTAAAAAAAAATCTGTAAAGTTTACTGTGAAAAACTTGCAGCTGTGGATGCCGGAATTGTACCATAAAAAATACAGTAACAACATTTTTGGTTTTTACAGTTTTAGGTTAAATTTACAATTAAACACCGTAATCAGTTTTTTTTACCTTTGAAATACACTGATAGCCAACAAATGCAGGTGGTGATGAGAAAGTCATGTGATGAACCAAACCCCATCACAAGCAGCTTTTAAATATGAGCATATATAACTGATAAGAAAAACTAAGAAGAAACAAAAGATAAAGATAAACCATTAAATTAAAACAAAATTTGAAATGCAATGCAGGGAATTCTGGGAATGTCAATTTACGTTTTTATCCCTGTAAATTATACAGGAACGTACCGTTAACCATTTAACAGCAACCTAAAACTGTTTGTGTTCCAGCAACTACCTAGCAACTTTAGAAAGTACAAGCATCACTCTCATTAACAAATCTAGCTGTTTCACTGTCCTTGCCGCCAGTATTGGGTAAGCAATTAATAGACCCTTCACCAAAACCCACCCCCCTTTTGTTACTGTTGCTATATGCGACAAGCCATGACGCTCTCACACTATACATCACGTTCTCACTCACACACAAAAATACATCACGGCGCAAAGAGAAAACAAGCCAAGCTACTAAGAGTAATTAATTACTGTACTAAAGAAGTAAGAGTAAGGGATTACACACAACACCGCTTGCAAAATTTAAACACTCATCCCCCCACCATCTCTCGACTTATTCTCTGATTCTCTATGAACCTCATTCCAGCCCCATTCCCCTGGCTCTCTTCAAAGATCATTTCCTGTCCCCTCACGACGCCCTCTCATTCCTGATGCACATCTTCATCCTGCACTGGTCCCGGAGCCCCACCCTGCCCCTCTTCCCTCAGGTCATCCCATTGTCCAACTGCATAATTACCTCATTAAGCTTGTTAGCATTGTTTATGACCCTCTATCTTTCCCTCTATAAGACTCTGTTTCTTTGTTCCCTTCATCTCTCTAATTTTTCAGCTTACCCTGAATTTGCCACCGTTAGCACTTCGGTTAAACACGACTCTCTCTTTTTTTCTCCACTCTTCCTTTCCTCTCCACTTTTCCATGCTCTTTCATCTCGCTTTGCTCACTCCAAATGTGTGAATGCGGAATAACATCTCTCAAGTTTGTTGTTGTTTATCAGCTCCTTTTTCCCTAAAGTGTGCGTCAAGATACAGCGCAGTCAATTTTGCAGTGGTGCACTGCAGGAATACATCAACATCATAAACACAGGCGCTGCTGGTTTTACATTCAGCCCCAGTTATCTCCCGTCTGTGAAAACGCAGCGTGCCTCATATGACATGCAAGGAGGAGAAAGTGAAAGCTGAAATACCTGAGAAAACGACACATGGATGCACACACACACACAGCTTGAAGGCAGAGTAAAAGCTAAGCTTAGCTGTGATAATGTTTCTAGTAATAAAACCATACTGTATCCATTGCTAAGAGCAGGATAGAAGAGAAATAAGATATTCGGGAGCATTTCAGTGTAAAAATGTCACACTTTTCCCCTCACTGGAGCATGCATAATGTGATTTATCCAAGCAAGACCTGTTCCTGGATGAACATTTTGGCCAATACTGGAGGAATTTGCTTATCAAACTATTAGATTTTAGAGTTAGGGGGAATTTCACAAGGGTGAAAAATGTCTACATGCAGGTGTTGAAATACATTCAAGTATTGTAGGAAAGCTGTTTGGTTTGAAACTGACTTCTGTGCGCGCTGCGCTCCATAGATCACGACACTTATTAACAATAGACAATGGACCTTTTTGCACCTTTGTGTAGCAACCTCATAAAATCACCCTTCTGTGACGGCATCCGAAAAGCTTTTCAAAAATGGCGCATGGCTTAAGAAACACGCTTAAATCCTGATGTGAGTCACGTGACTTTTTCAAACCTATCATTTCTTTGTAATTATAGGATAGGGTTATCATTATTTGATGGGTACATTGTTCCACAACCAATAATGTTGATATGGACACGCATTCAGATTTGTGCGTGGCAGCGTCTATATTACAGTGTTTTGTGAGTCTGTGGGCAGGATTGCTGATTGTTGTCTGGCGGCAGAAGGGGGTTGGTTTAATCAAACACAACTTCACACTTTAGCAGAGCATCACAACTGAAGAATCAAGACTACAATTAACGTCTAATCCATCCAAATGTGTGCAGACGGCTTGTCAAAAAAAGGACGGCTAAAAATGTGTGATTCTCACGAATCCTCTTTCTTGATTATCATCTGTCTGACCGTCTGATGTGTTGTATTGCTCCTTGGTCCTGACTTGCTCCAACATCCCCAGGTCTTAATGTGCTTCTAGGTGGTTGGCGGGTACGGTGTGAAATAAGACGACACAGTAGGTGAGATTAAATTAGCGGAGTGCATGGGGATCACACTCACCAGAGCACTGATCCTGCAGTAATGAATATATCATGCCTGACATAACGCTTTGGACTCCGCTAAAACAAACACTCAAAGCCCCAGGCCTGCCACACAAACCTACAAACACTCTCACAGTCATACCACTGGAGGACCGAAATGCACCAGCTGAGCTAGAGTTAAGACCAGACAATTACCCCCGCCAAAACTAGACTTATCAAGACCCAGACCGTGATTATATCTGTTAAGACCCAAACTACCCGGATACAGAAAAATCTGTCTAGACCCAGATCTGTGAATCCAATCACCACGCTATATAAAAAAATAAAGGATATATATATATAAAATAAAGGAG
>JAUCMU010000048.1:13522105-13591857 GCA_032275025.1 Enteromius treurensis | reverse complement strand
CCAATCACCACGCTATATAAAAAAATAAAGGATATATATATATATATATATATATAAAATAAAGGATATATATATATATATATATATATAAAATAGAGGATATATATAAAATAAAGTAAATATAAAATAAATATATTTTTTATCCTTTATTTTATATCAGGGAGTCCCGAGTCCTAGATTCAGACATAATATGTTATAATATTATATGCTGTAGACAAAATATTATCAAATAGATCAAAATCATTAAAATACTACTAACAGTAAACATAAGTACAGTGAAAACATGATTTATGCATTCATAAAACATTCTTAAATCATACACAAGAACATAATGTAGATACTGTAGGCTGTGGCCTTGCTCTTGGATCATAAACCATCTCGAAAGGAGTTAAGCAGACTAAAGGCCTGTTTACACCAAACACAATAATGATAAAGTTAAAGATATAGTTGGAAAAATCTACAACGGCTGTTTTGAAGAGCTCCTCAGTCATTAATCTAGCAGACTGTCAGCCCACGGCCACAATATGGTCACCCATTCCAGTCCAGGTCATCTCATAACAATCTCTCATAACAGCAGATTTTCAATAAATTATGCATAAATGAAGTACAAAATGATTCACTGCAGCTGTAGGCATCATGTGAAAATCAAAATTCAAATAAGTTAGAAAAAGAGTCACATTTCTGTTACAAGAAACTCAGGACTACAAAGAACTCCATGTCAATAAACTAAACATCTCCTCGCATACTCTACAAGACAACAAAGAGTCCCCCACAGAAAGCAGAGATTCACACTGAGTTCATTCATTTGGCCAATAATGTGTCTTTCATTAAAAAGACATATTAAGAGGAATGTTTGTGTCAGACAAAGAGACGGCTTTATTTCAGCCGACTGTGGGAGGAGAATGCACTTGTTTTAGCGCAGCTGCATTTTCTCTTTTCAATTTTTGACTTTGTTGCTTTATGTTGCCAGTCACATCCTACGCATTTTCAACTAAAAGTGTTTCTGCTGTCAAAATCAAGCAGGCTCACGAGAATATGAAAACCTTTGCTCAAGACGGGTTTGAACTTTAAGTTGACAATGTGAGTTTATTTGGATTTATCGTCAAACTTACGCCTGCTTTTTGGTGATTAAATCTGAAGAATCGAGTGATTTAAAGTGACCTCTGTCAGCATAAGTTAATTTCATCAGCATATTTAGGACCGACTGTTTATGGCTGCATTACGTCCTCAATTGCATGATTGGCTTCATTCAAGCTTTCCATGTGGGGTTTAAAAAAAACAAACAAAAAAAAACTGCAATTCATTTTCAAGAACCCATTACTCTGATTGCAGTCTAGAGAAGTATTTTTCCTGGCAATGCATGAATAAAGATACAGCCTTGAAGAAGACAAAGCACTTGTGAGTGCTGAAAAGAACAATAAAGAGGACCGTTCAAAGCTTGACATCACTTTCTTGCTTATCTAATGCTTTTACGGGAAAATTGACATACACAGGGTTACAAATGAAATTCAGTCTCTATATCATTACTTCTCATCTTCTCTCTTGATTCCATTTCCTAGTTGATTTTTCTTCATCTTCTTAGCATTTGAAGGTTTTTACTGCGTTCCACGTGTATAATGGATGCCAAAAAAACTGTTTGGTTAATTCACACTTTATTTATGAATATCATTTGGTTACACTTTAATATAAGGTGCACTTGCTACAGTGTTATTATACACATTTAAGTACAGAGTAATGTTGATTATCTACATGTACTTACTATAATGTTAGGATTAGGGTTACTTGCATGTAATTATGCACCATTTATTGTTATTATAACAGAGCTTTTAGTCCCGGTGTCCTCATATGAGGACATGTATGAAATTAATGTCCTTTTTCGTGATAGAAAGTCATATTTTGATCAGAAATTTTCCTGAGATGTTGATGTATTACACACAATCAAAAAATTTGACAGATTTAAATAATGATTACAAAAATATTACCATATTTCCATAAGGGGGTCATAAAGTTAATTTCAGACAGAATATTTGAATATCAAGGAGAGGGGGTGATCATGATGAAACATCAAATCATTTAGTATCTCTGGAAAGCCCTGAATGTGCTCTTCACGGGACATCCAGCTTAAAGCTGTGGCATGTAGAGTCTAAGAGAAATTCACTAAAATATAATGTCCACATATCTGATGACTGGTTTTGTGGTCCAGAGTCACAAATGTCCCTTTTAAGTGTACAAAGACATTTTGAGCCACTGTTCATGTAGAAACTTGAGTAACTTACAGTCACTTTTCCACCTATTAGTACTTATTCTGTTTCGTCATTGTGCACTCTTTAAATCATCCTAATGCATCCTGCCCCCCTCCTTGTCGTCCTCCAGGCTGGTCTGACCGTCTCTGCCCTGCCACTGTCATCCCCCTCCTGTCTGCAGACAGCCGCTCAAACCACAGCCTCTACAAATGGTTTTAACTAATGTGTCTGTCTCTCTATGGAGGTCGACCCCGTCAGCAGAGTGGCAGCAGTAGGTTGTAAAGCTTTCACTACTGCACGGGTACTTAAAACAGGTGTTGTGGGGGGATTTTTTGCCCGGCGTGTGTGCGGGAGCAGGATGTGCCAGCGACACCGAGGCCCTGAGGCGAAAACAGGTGGCTGTGGAGACTTGTGGGCTGTGCTGTTTCTCCCAAGAGCTCCTCTGTAACCGGCACATCTACAACAGATGCTCTACATCAGAGAGGGGCGTTTATAGTGTTATTCTTACATGCTGCTATAGATACATCTCTATTAATGTGGACGTAGCCTATGATAGTTTTTCAGGCGTCAAAACAGATGCCAACAAAAAAGAGTGACGGCTCTTTTTCTCACTCCTTTTAATAGGCTCCTCCCCATTCCTGTCCCTTCCCTTGTTGACCTTGCACCCATTCTCTCTCTCTCTCCGTTGATCTCCTCAGACGACATAAGTGCACATATATTATCGCCCTGCACAACAGCTTCTTCTGTCAAACGTGACCCCACCCTCTTTCCTTTCTTTCATCCCTCCTAAATCTCTCCAGCCCGTCCATCCATCTGTGCACACAGCTCAATTAAAGCCTCTGCCTCCGAGGAGAAGATTTTGCAGAGGCAGATCATATATTTTTCCGTGCACACATGCAGTTTGTATGGTACACTACAAGCAAGAGAACCTACATTATGACGGATGTGGAGCACAGAATGGATATCACTCTGCACTCTCATGGCCCAAGCACCTGTGAGCAGTCTACAGACACCTTGTCAATAATCAATCCTGAGCGATTTATCCAAGAAAGACACAAGTCATTGTCAGTCAGCGACAAGCAACTAGCCAAAATTCCTTTGCAAGGATCATAAGCTGAAGCTAAGCCACAATAAGGAGCTCAGCAACACAAAAACATGGTATAAGCATGGTATTTTTAAAATTACCTTGAAACACCACATAAATACCATGGTTTTAAACTTTGCAATCATTATTGCATAAAGAGCTTGACTCAAAATGTACAAAAAATGCACTAGTAATTGTTTTTGAAAAATATAATATAATATTATATAATAATATAAATCACACTAAACTAGTACTGACACAGTACATTTTTTAAAATTACATTTAAAGTACATTTTTTAAAGCAAATGAAAACATTTAATTATACAAAAGATTGCGGAATTTTTATGGTATTCTTCTGAATATTTTGGAATAACACATAAATATCATTGCATTAAATATAATATTGACTGCACCATGGTAAAAACATGTTTCTTAGTACTAAACAACCATGAAAATATAATTCAAGTGATATGATAATGATAGTACCATGGTATTTCCAAAGTATTTTTTATGCTAAATGACAATTTGACAGGAATATCATGGTATTATGCCATTGGGATGACATGTAAATATACGATTTTATTAAAAATAATAAAAATTAAATACTGTACCACAGTACTTCCTCCATACTTTATAAATGAAATATGGATAAATGAAAATCTGTAAATTACACAACAAATAATAATATTAGCATTGTATTATTTAAAGTAGATACAAATACAACATAAATACCATTGAATTGTTCCTTGGTAACATGTTTTATGATTTGGTATGATATGGTATTCTTTAGAGTTCCAATATACTAATTATTTATATTTATATATATTTTTTTTATATATAAAATGTCTCCCTAAACTTCGCTAACAGTGCTAATAATTTGCAACCTGAGCTCTGTGAGCAAGACCCACCCTGATTCAAACATACTGGCGCGTCGCCAGGTAAGTGTGTCTGCATTTAAGAGACTGAAAATAAATGCAGGCCCCACCCAATGCTCTCACACTCATATATTTGCTATTGCTGCCTGGCCCATCAAAGCATCATTATTTCTTTCCAGTAGTGCACACATACCAACGCACCACTGTGAGGGGCAGCACTGCAGACCACCAGTACTCTCAACACCACAGTACTCTCATGGGTGATTAACACAATTACACGGCCCAGCAAAACCAGGGGGAGGGACGACCAACCATATAGATTAAACATAAATTATTAACAACATCAAAGTGATAACAAAACGTGCACTTTCAAACATTAACGCATAAAAAAACACTAGACCAACTGTTCTAAACGAAACAACAGCCAGTTCTATTGAGTCAATCTTATTAAACAGCTACAGCAAATGTTTGCATTAGGTCTAAGTCAATACAAGGCTGTAAAATGCAACCAAAACAGCCACTAATATTCACAGCAAGAGTGCAGTCCTGCATTAAAAGAGGAAAACAGAAGAGCCTGTTGCTGATTTTACATGGGGATGTGTGCAAACCCACCAGAGAACGGTTTCTGTTTACGAGACAGGGCAACTCAAGGAGTGAGACAATGTGACATCGCAAAAAATAAATCTTTAATAAAAAATACTATTTCCAATAACCAAACCGCATCAGCTTCTCATTAAACACCCTGAAGTTGAAATGAAATATTATTTGCTTTTTTCATACTTCAAAGGTCTAAATGTAACACTTTAAAAATACATAAATGTGATTATTTTGAACGGAGCGGCTCCAGTTTGCAAGACCACACACCAGCCTCACCGTCACATCCCTGCACCTTTAGTCTCGAAGGTGTGATCATCAAACCACAAGAAAAATCAGCAAAAGCAAGCCAATTCTGTTTGACATCCATCAGACACTAAATGCTATTGACATGGTCACTGACAGCCTTCTCTGCTTACCTCTGCTGTTCAGAAACGGCTTCGGGTTTCCGTCCTCCCCTGGCAACTCTGTTGTTTTATCTGTCCCTGAAGGTTCTTGTGTCTCCTGCTCTGTGTCAGATTGATTGTGGCCTCTCTTCACTGCTGATGCTGCAGTGCGAGAAAAAAAAAACACACCCTCTCCTGGCTCCCTCGCTGCCTCTCCCCGTCTCTGATTGGCTGCCATCAAGAGCCAGTGACATCACCCTTTTTTCTTCTAGCTCCCTGCCTTTTTTTCTTCACTCTCCTCTTCTCCTCCCTTCCCATCATTCTCTGACCATTCCTTTATTGTCTTCATCCTGATTTGCACTCTGCATTCCCCTGGTGCCAGATGAAACATGTCCATAATTTCATCGGTGATTGGCAGGATCTGTCAGAACAGGAGTAGAGATTCAGTCAGGCAGAGGAAGGATGACATGGTAAAAGGCAGAGAGCTGTTTTACGGCACCATTAAAGGCTTCTTGCTGTTGGTTTGGTGGGCGCGAGTAATAAGGATGAGAACTATATGTTATGCTAATTAGTGCATTGTTATGCAGCATTTGTATGGTGGCACAAGGAAAGCTTTCCGTTTATCCCTCCCTACACACTCCCCGTGAAAGTGGTGGATGTAAGAATTTAAGAGAGCAGGAGAAGATCCTGATAAAATATCACTATCTTAAAAAGCATTCTTGTAACAAGATTTTTGCTTGTGAGAATAAATTTATATTTAAATGAGTATGTAACATTTTTGGAGATTTTTTTTTTTTTAAATCAACATTTAAAGTTTTATTTATTTATAAAAATAATTTATGAATATATATATATATATATATATATATATATACACACACACACACACGTTGTGTTTACATGTTTTATGGGGAGTCTCCACAGGCATTATGGTGTTTATACTGTACAGACTGTATGTGGTATTGCCCTATACCTAAACGTACCCCTTACAGGAAACTACAGGCATTTTTTGATTTGCAACAAACTTCATTCTGTGTGATTTATACGCTTGTTTGTTGGACCTAAAAAATTTCCCCACAAGGTCAAAATTTACTGGTATTCCTATCTTTGTGGGGACCCTATAACATGATAAATACCATGTGTGCGCACACACACACACACACACACACATATTATATACATAGGAAACAGAATTTGGCAGATAAAAAAAACAAACAAAAATATTGGCTGATGAATAAAGAAAGAAAAGGGGGAGGGGTCAACTGTATACATTACAGTATTTGAATACTGTTTACACTACACTAAAAATACTGTAAAAGAGCAATATTGTGATTAAATATTTATTTTGTGCGCATAACGTACATATTTTTATTTTATTTTTATGCATTTCTTATGTTTGAAGCATAAACATTACTAAAGCCAAGCTAAAAACTATAAAAAAAATAAATGTATCATAATATAAAATGTCACTTCAAGTTAAACAACAACAACAACAACAAAAAACACCATGTAAAATTTCAAGTTAAAATATTCTAATATGATATATAAGAAAATTATATATATATCATATAAAAAATATTCAAAGCATTTTTACAGTGCATTTGAAGATTATACACAAACAGAGCGGAAAGGTATGAAAAACTGCAAAAGAGGAAACCTTTCATTTATGCCCCTCTAAATTATTTGAACTATTTAACTATTATTTGTGAATGAAATCACTTCTGGGAGATTAAAAGTAAAATCTGTTCAGCCACTCTTGAGGCTGATATAATGTGACTAAAGGAGCCATTTACTCAAACTAGCGCACGGTTGAATGACAAATGAATCACGCACAATTTGATTCATAAGGAAGGGGATTTTTCCACCGATTCTGATGGCAGCAAGCAAGGTGAAAATAAGCAATCAGATGCTCCCATCTCTCCATATACACAATCTCAGCACGCAAGCACATGCAGACCAGTCTGTATAGATATACAGTAAAGGTCAATGTTTGAGAGTGAGTTAGAATGAATCTCTTTGTTATGTGACATTATCTGGCTTTGTGTTGATTCCTACAGGTGTCTCATGACACACACATGCTGAAAAACCCCAGCCGCTGCCCTTTAACCGGAAACTAATGCCCAGCCTTCTGTTAAAGGACCTCTATTTGTGACAGGTCCACGAGCACATCCTAAATCAGGCAGGACAAATGAAGCTTGAAGGTTAGTCTTGAAAATCTTGAGCAGAGAGTTGCCAGTTTGCATTAATGACATCATATGCAATAACAAAAGCTCATGCAAAACAGCTGCTTTGAATAAGTATGATTTGCAAAGGCTACAAATAGACTGTCAACCACCAAAACCAAATTACAGCGTTATGATCAAAGAACGATTTTATGGGAATTTCTGTACCAAGCAGATGGGCTCTTTTTTTTTTTTAAATAGTGGCACTCTAGAGATGGAGCTTAAGTGGTGAGGAAAAAAAACTGGACATGAAAACATGGGATGCTGTATTTGATTATTTCACTGCCCTTACCTAATATTTAGTGATTGTTTTGTTTTAATAGCTAAGTCAAGAGCAACACAAAGATGGGGGATTGGGGTCAAAATGCTACACAGATCAGATTCAAACCTGCTCCTCCACAAGCTCAAAATACCAATTCGAGAAACTTCTTTTTTTGCAGCAAAGACAGTTATGACCTATATATTTCACCGCACTTAAATAGCAGAGAATCGCTTTAGTCAGAATATGCTCATGACATGCACAGAAGAATATTCTAACCTTAGAAACGCTTTAATTTTTTTTGTTAACATTTATTATTAGATTTTCATTAAAATCATAAAGGCTTTAGGAAACTTTGACATAAAACGTTTAAGGAACTTCATGTTGTTGAAAACAAAATGGATATTTTCTTTTCTATATTACTTATATTTACATATATTTTTATATCAATACGGTACAAGACTATCCTATTAAAAAACTCTACCAATTCCAAATTTGCATATACCCCCAAATGTGTATACATTCAGTATAAATATATACACATAATAACATGCAGATATGATCTGCATAATTAGAAATAATTTTAGATTATATTCATAATTATTTTGACATACAATAATTAGATATACATGTATGTAATTGAGAGTATGTAATATGTACATTTTATATATGTAATTACTGGATAATTACATTTGAAGCACGATTGCAAAGCTGCATCAAAATTGCATGTACACACACACAAAAAAGGTATTGGATTCTATTTTCACATTTGCAAAAATTGCAAATAACTTTCACAGATAATTATGAAACGGTAAAGTAAGGCATTAGATTAAATGTGAAATTTAGTCAAATCTACTCCAATAATCTTGGTTAAATAATTTAAATGTAATATTTTTTTTATTACATTTTTAAACTGCGCAGTCAACGTGGCACTAATTGTAATATTAAGTTCAAGTAATCTGGACTATTTGGTTTGTCAATAATTCATGAGTTGGAGAAAAGCCACTTAGCTCGGCCTCCATCATTACCCTTCAATTACTCAGTGATTAACACTAGGTCAGAGCATCAGAATGACCTCACGTCCACTTAATGAATTCAATTAATCTATTAGCAACCACCAAATAACCAAGCTAAACCAGCGACCCCAAGAGTGGTCCCATGTTGTAACATACATTTAAAAGCAACCTCTCTGGCTGGAAAGATCAGGTCAACTGCATCTGCATGATGCACGAGTCAAAAACACTGATCTCTTCATTATTAATTCAGTCTTTTGGTCACAAATACAGACAAAATAGCACAATTGTTTAATCCAGCTTCTCTCCTCAGGATCTAAAGTGGGACAGGCTGTGACGTTAATTCTCTCTCTCCCGAGGTCTCTGGTTATTGTGCTGAAAATGAGTGAGAGAGATGAAGATAAAGGGAAACAGAGACCAGAGATGAAGACAGGAAGAAAGAAGTCAGTGCCTGATGATTTATGATGGCCACTGCTAGAATGCAGAGTCTGTTCATAAGTTAATTTGACTATGAGGTCATGACAGCCGTGCTGCTGGAAAGAGGTTTTCTTCCAATCCATTTCCAGACTGATGAAAAGCAAGTGAAGCAGAAGGTGAGAAAACACTTAAAAGCAACATTTCGGGATCCGTTTTGGGATTCACTCAACAACCGGTGAAAATGTGAAAGATGTTGTCATCAAAAATGCAACCGCTAATTCAATAGCAATCAAGTTTTCATATATTGTCAAAAAATTGAAAGATCGAGTATTACACTCTGGAAATCATCAGTACATTTATTTGCATCTTAGTAGCTCTTAATTGTTTTCCCACAAACACAGATAATGTTATGTGCATAATGCACTAAAACTAATTGTAACATACTCTGGCAAACAATATGCTTTTCTGGATCATACAGTGAAGCTTTTCACAGCTTAATATAACAGCTTTAAATGGGACGTCTGTCCAGGAAATTATCCCTCGCACTACTCAAGGTTAAAATATACATTCTCATTTAGGAGCATGAAGTTAATTGCCTTTCAGTCGGCTTGAAAAATGAACCAACCCATTTATTTCCTTCCTTATCATTTCTTCAGGATAGTCAATATGCGAGCTGATTTATGCACACTGCACTATGCTAAAAGTGTTCTGGCTTTTCCTCAAAAAACACACTTCATTAATGAGCTGGCCTTATGCCTTGCGCAAGACATTTCCCCCAAACATTCATCTGTATATTTAAGATAATAAACTCTCGACAACTGGAAAACATTAAGAAAACCATGAGAGCAAATTTGTTTGCACAAATGCTTTCTCCTTACTGCTTGCATTATTTATTACTATTGATTTGTTTATTGATCAGGCAAAACAAAAGGAACTTGCAACACCAGAAAAAATAAATAAATAAAAATAGAAAAAAATAAAAGTGGTAATCCTACATCTTGCATGCAGGTAACCCTAACAGATTAATTCTGACCTGAAAGAAAAGGTTTTGAATTATTAAAAACAAATTTTTTGAAAAGTGTTTTTGTGTAAATACTAATGGATCTCTGCACTCCCTCTGCTGGCCAGCCTGAAATGCAAAATTATAACTGATTAGTCAAATGTTATGAGAAGTTTTTTCTGGACATACAATATCGTTTTAGTCTGACCGCGAAAATTCTCTTTTTGTAGCAAGTCACACTGCATGCACCTGTAACGACAACAACTAATGATACAAACACCACGTGTCAGTTATTTGTGCTATATTGTGCGTAGCGTGTCATTTTTGGTATACATAATGCATAATTTCCTTCTGCTTGTGCTGGAAATTAGACCTAGATTTGGGGAAAAATAAACTTTTATTGTCTGCTTAACAGTGAGCTATAGACACATTTTGATGGTTATATCTTTGTACTGAAATCTGCTCATTTTGACCCAGAGAGGATTTTCTTCTGCCTCAAAACGCTAATAAAATTTTATCACACTGGACCGAAACTTACTCACAATATAATAACTTCCCCCTAAAAATAATATATACAAAACATGCTATAGTTTAAGCAATATTATCAAAAATCGGATACAATTTATGGTCAACTTGCTTTAAACCAGTCTTCTTTTGCATTTCAGATTAATCTGAGCTCACGCACATTAGGTTGAGGAAACAGCAAAATGATCTTCATTCAAACACTGAGGTGCTAAGCTCAAATCAATGAGGCCCACAATCATCTGGAGCCAAAAAGAAACACAAAACCTGTGTTAACTGAAAGAAAACAAGTTGACAATTTGGAACAATGGGAGATTCACAAGCAATTTGGTGGTCTTGAGTGGTCTTTTGGAAAAGTTTGTCAGAGGTCAATGGAAAGAACAAAAACATTGTAATTCAGGAAATGATCACGTCTCCAACATCCTCTCTCACCTTTGATCTTGCACTTTATGTTGAGAGCTGTCAGTCTAGCCAAGTGGGCTCCTGCAGTCGAGAAAGCAGGCGTGATGAACTGTATCCTGACAGCACTGAAGCCCAGCAGGGACATTACTGGAAGCTCCAGATGGTCTGAGCCACTCATTGCACTTCACACCAGCTCCCATGCAAAGAGTGGAAGAGGGCAAAAACAAAGGCCTGTCCTAAAACGCCTTTAAACAAAACCGCAAAACGATAAACGTGACACTCATGCAGGTGATCAATAACTGGACAGAATTCCTCATACATAACTCAGGATGAAGAATAGAGCTTTTAATACTTGGACCCCACAGCATGTGTCAAGTTAGTTTCCACGGACCTCCATCAGTATATTTCTTAACATATAAATGATATTTGCTCCTGTTAGTGCAAATGTGTAAGGCATACATTGAAACAACTCTAAAGGACACAGTGGGCTCATTTTATGCATTTATTTATGTAGCAATTTACGTTCTGATTAGCTGCTGAGAGGCTGCATCAGCAGTTGGGTAATAACCGCATGTGTCTGAGCACCCGCAGTTTAATGTCTCAGTCCTTCACTTCTCAAATCTGTGTTCCTCTCCAAAAATACCACAAAAGTTGCCTAAAAATGTCCCCGTTCTGAAAATCCCTGCATGTCTGCAATTTCAAACCTCACTCCATGTTCTCGCCCTCCCACCCTTATCTATGACTGCCCCTCCCCCAAATTAAAGTTCCCATTTGCAAAGCTAGTGAGGTCACACATTAGCAACAGAGGACAATCAACTCCCCCCACCCCCTGCAAGAGGGTTACAACCATCCTCTTTACACACAAAACAGCGCTCTCCTTTTTTTAACAGCCAGAGAAGAACAAAAAAGATTAAACATAATAAACTCCCAAACCTTTTGTACAGAGAAACCAAACTAAATGGAGAAAATGTCTTTTATATTAGTCCGCAGATATCCTCTGTGATCCTCTCTAGGGCTCTGTAATTTTAATAGGGAAGTGAGACACACACATATACCAAATACAGTTCGGTGTGTCAATGAGAGGCTCTGTGTGTAGTAGGCAATGTCAATACATCTCTGTCACTCTTTTAGCCATCCATCGGTTTGTTTTATGTGGATTAGAAGTAGGTCTTGGCCGTATGTATGATAGTGTGAATATGCATGTGTGTCATAAGTTAACAACATGTAAGTCTACATATCTGTGTGTGTGTGTGGGTTTAAGGAGAGCCTTTAGGCCAGTCCAAAGCCTTCAGAACATTCCTGAATGGCCAGCAGCAGCATGTGTCGTAACTTCTCGTAGCTCTCATACGCTGGGAGGTCCAACTGGTTAAAGCTGGAAGGAGAGAGAGAACAAGTGTGACATTTTTGGGTTGTGCTTAAGACCACAATTGCCATGAAATGTAGAATACAGATTTTAGAGCAATTTCTGAATGCATTGTGTGGAAACACGTGTATTGCGTGTTTTATGGCATCTAGGCCCATTTACCAAGTGTGTGCAGAGGGCAGGCGGTCAGTGGAGCGGTCATCTCTGTGGATCTGGAACTTCTGGATGCCATTCATTCCCTCCAGCGCAGCAAAGCCCTGCAGTGGCACTTTAGATGTGCCTGTAACAAACTGCAGGAATTTAGCTCGGTCAGCCTGGTCAAAGGATCGTAATGCACGCCAGAACCACTGGATCTGTGGAGAGTAAGGAGGATAATAAAAAAAAAAATGTAACCAGGCAGAGAATGCTTCTAAAGTAGTAAATGCTTTAATGGGGTATTCAGGAAACAATATACAGAGTGATGCAGGATTGTCCTTTGTGTACAAACCTGAATAGAACTGGACTGATATTTGTGGTATTCTGTATTGGCCTTGAGGTCGTCAATGTCGATGGTGGGCAGGCCGGAGATGAGCAGCTCCAGCTCTTGCTCAGTGAAGATAGAGATCAGTCTCTTGGGAATGATCTCATAGAAGCCCTCTAAGAAGGCAGCCAACTGCTTACGGATTGCACCTGAGAAACACAGATGTTTCAGCTCCCTGCTAAGACTCCCCGTTCCTCACTAGCAGTGATGTTGTGTATGCTCACCTGTCATCTTCATCTGACAAACCAGATGCACATATTCTTTCTTATTCTCCTCTGTGACAATGATGTTGGCACCATTGGCCTTCAGATCTCTCACTTCACACACGCCAAACTCTTGGACCTGTGAACATATGAAGAGGTGACTACCATGCCTTTTTTTAACAAAAAATAACAGAAGTAAGATAGCATGCTCAGTATGAAAATACAGCTCATACCTCTGTGCTGAATGTCAGCTCGTAGCCCAAAGTGGACACGTCATTCTCCAACAAGTAGACCAGACCCTGGAAGAAGGGATAGTCTTCGCTTTCCATGTCTGTGTACCTATGAACCAAAAAATAAATAAATCAAATTCAGTCCGTTTCAAAAAGATCGCTGAGATGAGACCAAAACCTGGCAGATTCTTGCTGGTACCTGACACTCTTTCCCAGGATGTGCTTGTAGAAGCTGCGTGTAAAGTAACACTCTAATAGCCTGTTGTCATAGACTGCTTTAGCCACCACACGTCCCACAAACTTGAAGTAGCTGAGATGGTTGGGGTTACAGTGGGAGGACGGGTTGATGGTGTAGGTGACTCGGTCGCCAGGAGAAGTGCGGAACAGGGCATACATGGGGTTGAACATTTCTCTGGAGATGATCATGTACCACTCCCTTAACAGCCCACCTGCATCCTGACCCTCCTCTCCTTCAAAGACTATATACCTGTAGAGATAGAAACCATAAGAATGAAACTTGCCCTGCTCTTGCTGCGTGTAGATATCTGTAAAATACTAGGCAGGTTTGAGTGAAAGAGTGGCAGAGTGAGAAAGCGGGAGAGATTTACAGTCTGTTCTTCATGTCCTCTGGGCTCTTGCGGTGCAGCTCTCTGTAAGAATCTTCAAAGACATGGTCTCTCCTCACATGGACGGCCATATCCTCTTTCCTCAGGCCCTCATCCAGACGCTCCAACTCCTGACGGAAATACCTAAAAGACATACTTATTAGATAAAAGACTCAACCCAGAGAGAAAAAAAAAGAGAAAGTAGAAACCCAAATAAGGAGAACCTTAAAAAAAAAAAAATAAGACAACAACATTGATCATTGCGTCACACTCTTCACTGAGCACTTACAGTGAAGCAACTGGGAGAGTTTGAATGCAGACAGGTCTACGCAGATATACTGACTTTCAAACTCTCCCATGTGCTGTGTAAACACCGTATTAAAAATAATAATGTAATACTATTTTTTTTCATCTTGAACTTGGTGGCTAATAGGCAGTATCTTACTTGCGCTTGACATCAAAGTCCAAGATGCGGATGTAATCAACCAAAACAGCAAATGGCCCATCTGCCAGATGAGTGGTGGACTGTCGAAGGATCTGATTCAGCACTGTGCGGTGGGTCTCTGTTTAAAACAGAGGGAGTTCATATCGAGGACAGCCTTCAACAGTATTCATCATGTGTTCCTCTACAATGTGTGAACCTCCATAAGGGACCACAGGACAGCTTGTGTTTGATTGACTCACCTGCAAAACGCAGGAACTTCTGTGTGTCTGGAGGCAAGTTGGAGGAGATGTGCATAGAGGAGGGCTCCCTGGAAAAGAAGGGGTCCAGAGAGGAGGGAGTAGCGGGGGTAAGTGGTGCGGGGGACAGGGGGGGTGGCTCGTCCTTGATGTGTGACAGCTGGCTCTCTCGAGTGTCTCGAACCGGAGGTTTGCTTTCCCGCTCAGTAGCGTGCACCAAGAAAAAGGCCTCCACTGCAGGTTGTAACACTACAGCAGTACAAAATAGAATTGTTGGCACAAAATAATTTCTTTATTTCTGAAATCATTCAAAAATAAATAAACTAATATACCTAAAACTGCATGTTGGTCATGAGACTCCTCGAGTTCTTTCAGACACTCCCCTAGCATATCCCATAGTTCATCCAGCAACAGCTGCTCACTCAACAGAGGCAGGTCAGGTAAACGCTCCTCTTGTTCCTGCTGACTGCTGCTCTCTTCACCTACACACACACAAATAATTTTTTACATGAATTTTATATAAACCACTAATTTCAGATCATGATTTTTTTTTTTTAAGAGTACATCAACACACCACCAGGTAAGCACATTTTCATCCAATTCCACAAAATACTCTTAAGATCAAATAACTTGTAGACACCTTGCAGTGCTACTATGATTTAAAGCAGTCACGCATGGTTAAAAAAAGAAACAAAAAATGTAGTGAATTCCAGTTCCTAAGCCATCATGTCACAACTATCGTTACATAAGACCTCACCTAATGCTGCCTGGTCCTGCTCTAGGGGTGAGGGCTGGTCCACATCCATAGGTGAATCATCTCTTTGAGCTGCTGGGGGCTCGGCAACAGAGTGCACCTCCGACTGAACCAGGGGAACCAAGGAACAGGGTGAGATTCAATACAATTCCCTCCGACAGAAAAGAGAGTGTAGAATGTAGGAAAAAAGATGAAATGTGGGTAATCACAGACTGAAACAAGAAGCAGTGCTTGAGACTCGGTATCATGCTTCAAAACATTCAGACATGGTCGAGAAAAAGGGGGTTGGGATGGACCTTAAGCGAAAAAGCATTGACAGCCAGCCAAAAACCAAACCACACACAAAAAGACAAAGCCACAGAGAATCACAAAGCTGGAGGCATGCAACGTTCAAATATCTCAAACGCTGCACCATGCAGACTTTGTGCATTAGATGCAGCACAATGCAGTGGAAGGCAGAGCAGTAGAAAAGTGGAACAGAGATTTGGGGTTTAGAAAAGAGTCACTGACAGGTCTTATGACAGAATTATTTGGTTTGTCAACTGGAAAACAATTGTGAGTTCAGTGTTTAGTAACCTTTAAAATGGTGTCCAAGTTTTTGAGAAATAGAGCTGAGGTGATAGTTTTAATTTGAACTGCAAGCAAATATTTACTTGTACCATGATATTTGGTTTTTAATCAGTGCTTCGCAATACAATAATTAATTTAGAAATTTCACCATGAAATCATTGTTGATATAAAACTTAGCATGAGTTCAAAGTCGCTTTCGGATTTAGTAATAATACTGGCACAGTATACTACAAATATTGACTCCTTAATACAAACGTCGTTAAAAAAATAAATAAAATTAAATCACTTTTACTGTATTTACCTCTTATATTAAACATTTTGATTCTGAGATACTGAAATGCACATCTAGAATAGAGACAGGTCCAAGCAATGAATGCTGCTGAATAACAGAAACATTTTAGCTCTTTCATCCTGCCCTATGTGCAATACAGTGAAATGTGTCCCATAAAAAATTGATTGTAATTTTACCTATATTAATAAGTCAGTAATAAGTAATAAGTCTGATAGCACTATTAAGAAATACTATTATTATTATTATTATGAACAACATGAGTGTGTGTGAGGGTGAGTACAGTGAGTAGCAGTCTGCCTGCTGTCAGTGCGGCCCATGCTAACCGTGGCTGCGCTGGCCGTGCCAGCGGGGGGGTTGTTGGTTGCAGAGGTACTGGGGGCAGACGATCCAGCCACAGCCACAGCAGCGGATGCAGCAGCGGAAGAGGATGCAGATGAAGAGGGTGGGGGGGCCTGCTGTAGACGGCGTGCCCTCTGCCCCTCTCTCACCATCTGAATGATGGCGTCCGCTTCAGCCTCTAGCTGACGGACCGCAGCCTGGATACTGCTGGCCGAGCCCAGACTGGTCGAACCTGGAGACAAATAGAGAATAAATCTAGAGTCACCTATGGAGCTGTCTATATCGCTCAATGGGAGAAGAGACTCAAAAGCTTCAATGTCAAGCGTGGAAATGTTCCTAAAAGATTAGAGGACGCCTCTGTGTTTAAAGAGGGAGACTTACTCAGTCTTCCTCCTGTCTGCTTAGCTTTCTTGTTAGCTCGCCGTGTGTCTTCTCTAAGCTGGATGATGACCTGCAGCACACGCAGGAAAAACTTCTGCGTGGAGGTCTTGGACGTGAGCGAGCTCATGCAGGGCAGTTGCAGCTCACGGCCACCAAGCGTGCGCTTCTGAGCAGCTACAATCACCACACTTTCCGACCCGTCAAATCTGCAATTTGTTTAAAAAAAATGAATAAATAAAAATTACTGTTATAGTAACGAGCCCTTTTATGGAAAAGGAAGATAGAGTTCTGTAAAAGGCTGCAAGAAAATGTCAATTTTTATTAACCCAAAAGCTTTCACCAACCACATCAAATAACATTTTTTAATCTAGAGGCTATCGTTCCCACAGTTTAAGGTCATGCTATGTTTTCTTTTCTTTCTTTTTTTTTTTTTCTAAGAAATTAAGACTATTTAGCAAAGCCAAAAAATGATCAAAAGTGACAGTAAAGACATTTATAACATTGCTTTCTATTAATAAAAGGACTCCCACAACAATATTAAGCGGCACAATTGATTCTTGACAAATCAACATATTAGAATGATTTCTGGAGAACTGAAGACTAGTAAAATTGCTACTCAGAAATTAGATTTGCCGAAAATATATAACATTTTAAAACCATTTATAACAAAAGTTTTCATTTAAATCGAACCAACCCCAAACGGTAACATAGGTTGAAAGTTTATCCTCACCTGCTGGTCATTTTGCCCTTTAGGCGTGTGGTGATGGATGGGTCCTCATGAGAAGCTTCTGGAGACTGAGCATCAGCACGTGCTCTTCTCTGCTGCTCCAGGTTATACTCTCTCAACTCCGCCAGTAAAGTGCCTTGATACAGACCAGACGACAAAAAAAACAACTTTATTTACAACTTCAAAACGGGTTATTCACAAACCTTCGAGTACATTAGTAGGGATGGATACCGAAACTCTGTACTTAACCGGTACCGGTGCTAAATTATAAAAGACAGAAGTATCGATAAGCTCTGACGTTAACAGTTCTGCTATCGGTACTGCAGAAAAAAAAATCCTATTTAATCGCTAAATAATCGTTACCTAGCATATTTGAACCTTTTCTAATTTGCGATAATATTAAAGGACATTTGCCTGCACTTGGTTTTGGCAATCTCGCGCGCGAAATGTCCGTCGGTTCCGCAGTACACAGAGCTCGTGCACGCACAACACGAAAGCTTGTGCTTAATAGAGTGACCATGGTGGAGAGAACCGAACGATCAAAAGCAGTGGTTCCCAAAAAAGTGGTTTGGCCTTGGGACCCACAGTGTCCCATGATAATCAAGCCGCAACCCACTATATATTTACAGTTAAGAAAATAAAAACAAAGCAAATATATGTGAGCAATGAACACGGCATGACATCTGGCAGGACAGGATAGTTTGCTTTTCGTGAGACACTATTTCATAACCAATTACGAAAAAAATTACTATAGAATAATGTCAATGACAATAAACCTATCAACATCTCATCTGTCCGCAGACACGAAACTCGTTTTTCGAATCTAAACTCGTTTTTAATTATTAAACTGCTTTTAACAGAGGAACGGCTTTCATGCATGCCTTTTAAAATTAAAAAATCTCGCATAAGAAAACATTTCTAATTACTTATGCAAGCAGTCTTCCAAACTTTTATTACTTTTAATCCCAAACACAGTTAACTAATTTATGTGAATGTGTTCTAATAAAACAAACATTAGCCAAAGCTGATTGTTTAGCTGCATTTAGCAACTTTTTTGTTTAAAGCTGCAGTTAAATGGTTAAAAATTCAATTTTCAGGAAAATAGTTGTGTTCATTTCTTTGCTTTCCAGTCATTTGTTTGTGTAATATTTGCTCAAACATTGGTGTGTGTTAGGCTACAGATGATTATTTTATGTTAAAAAAAACGTAAGTGTTGTTAATTCTGTTCTCAATTAGTTTTTTCATTATTACATGTGTTTTTAATATTTAAAAACAAACAAAAAGTGCTGATAAGAGTACCGTTAAAGTACCGGATTGATAAGTGATATCAATTAGTAGTAATACTGTTTAAACTTTAACGATACCCATCCCTATACTATTATTAGCGCATGCCTTGCCATATACATATAATACATATTCACTAAATCCTGCCAAAATACAAAAGTGATGATACTACCAAAAAAAGGGTATTAATGTAGCACTGACCGATTTGTTTGCAGAGTGTGTATCCAAGGTGACGTGCCCCGCTAAGCAGAAGTCTCAATACAGTGTCTCGGGTTGGTGCGTCCCCTCTGGACAGCTGCAGCAGGATGTTGGCCGCGTCCTCCAGACCTTCCTCTGAACACGAGTGGGATGTCAGCACCTGGACACAAACAACAGGAGGTAACTAATCCGCCTGCTGAGCTGGGTCAAAAGAGCCCAGGGTTAAGAGAACCAGATGTGAGGCAACGTGTGTGCGTGCACCATCATTAAATACCTCCACAGAGAGCTGCAGCTGTTTCTCTGTTAGTCCAGCAGAGGCCAGTTTGGTTTCAAAGTCTGGGCTGCTCACTGCTGACTTTTGTTTTCCTACTAAAATAATAATACAACACATGAATATTTTACTGTCAAAATGACAAACATAATTTCCTGGTTGATCACCAGCAATATACATATCACCCACTCCTAATAGTGTTAAATAATCATTAAAATACTGACAAATAATTAAATCACGCAGTCCAAGGTTACATATTTCAAAAGAGCTTTGAAATGGGGCTCATCCAATCTTATTCAAGAACCAGAACTTTTTTTCCCTTTGAACTGTGTCACAATTTCACCTTCCAGTTCATCAAGCATATCTCCTTTAAAAACAGCAAGAAACCTTGGAGTTGTAATTTATAAGAACTTCTCAAACCACATTTATAAAACGTCCAGGTCCTGCAGATTTGCTTTACACAATATTAGGAAAATCAGGCATTTTCTCTCGAAACATGCAACTCCTCCTTGTTCAAGCTCTCGTCCAAACTTGACTATTGCAATGTTCTCTTTGCAGGTCTGCCAGCCAATTCAATCAAATCTCCACAATTAATCCAAAATGCCACAGCAAGATTAATCTTTAACGAGCTGAAAAGAACACGTTACACCTGTTGCTCTGAAATGTGTGCAAGCAGCTATTGGTAGCCAAAGCATTAATCCTTGCTTACAAAGCACCCCTTTACCTAAATTGCCTCTACTGTCTTTATTTATAAGTCGCTTTGGATAAAAGTGTCTGATTAATGAGTAAAACGTAAAAATCATACAATCTAAAAATGTAAATCAGTAGGGACTGTTACAGTAACACAAATCAGCTGGTATTTCATGTTTTAAACTACTTTCAAATGCTCTAAGAGACTCACCAGCAATACTGCCGGAGATGGTGGTACTGCTTGTAGCAACAGATACCGTGGTGGTTGGTTGAGAGGGCACCGGGCCCACTGAACCCTGCGTGGTACCCGCACCTGCCACCACTGAGATGGTCCCTGACCCCGCTGTGGTTTGAGTGGCAGGAGCAGAGGGTGTGGCAGTTGGAGCCTGAGGCACTGGGTGGCTGGCTGGAACCTCCGTGGCCTTGTTGTCAGGCAGAGCGATGGAGATCAAAGAGAGCAGACGGAGCAGTTTTTCAGTAAGAAGGGAACTACGGCGGATCACTGGGTGGGAGAGCATGTTCATCAGCTGGCCCAGTGGAGACGCCTCAAGGCTCAACAGAGCCCCCTCTGTCTCACCGGCACCCCCTAGAGGCACAGTCTTCATGGAGGCCTTGCCTTTACGGCTCACATTCATGTTGTCCAGCTTGACCAGGAGATCCCAAAAATCAGTGGAAATGCCCAGTGACTGTGGTGTAACTGCACAGGCGCTCAGGGAATTGTGGGTAGATATGGGATTACTCAGGGTAGCCGAGGAGTTGCTCTGGCTGGTGCCACCTGACCGACAGCTTCCACTGGGAGTCGGTGTTGAGCTGGCACAAAGACGAGTGTCCAACTCTAATGAGGACAATGACAGGGGATCTTTACAGCGCTGCTGAGTGAAGTGACTGGGAAATACCTAGAAGAAAATAAGAAGGTTATGAAACTTAAGGACAACACTTCATATTCTATTACTAAACTAAATACCATATAATTTGAATTTGGAATAAATTTGAGTGGTCTTTAGCTAAAAGTGCTCTAGTACCTTTGCCAGTTGAATGAGGGTATCCAGTACATGTCGACATACAACTGGCGCAGCCTGTGGGTGGATGTGAACAGTTGATCCACCTCCTCCTGCACATGCTACTCCCGTTCCTGAAACTCCACCTCCGAGCCCTCCCGAGCTCATGCCACCTCCTGCTGAATGCTTCTCTGCATGTTTTCTGCCCGACACCCGCTGGATCTGAAAGATGTTGGTCCTGCACCCCAAAGCTGCGTCCATTGAAACAGACAGCCAGGAGAGCTGACTGGAACTACGTGACTCCACTCTGTTCAACAGCTCCAAAGAGGAAGATGACGAGGACGACGATGACGAAGAGCATACAGCAGCCTGCGGGGATGAAGATGAACCCTTTCCTCCACCGCAGGAGCCCTGGCCTAGTGAACGCTTGCCACGGGTCTCCTCCAGGCGTGCACTCTCCAGGCAGAGCTCGCTCTCGCTGCTACGCTGAAGGATAGACAAGAGGCTGCGGATGACCCAGCCACGTGTCTGAGAGTGGTAGCACAAGTTACGCAGCACTCGGTGGAGGCGGCTGGTATTAAGCTTGGGCTCGTCCACAAAAAGCAGCACTAGAAGGCAGGACAAGGCCTCATGGTCCAACAAGAGACGCCCCCGCAGACGCAGAAGAGAATCAACGTTAGAGCTAGAGGGCCTACATTCAAAAATAAACAAAAGATAAATTACAGCTATTAAATGTACTTGTTTATAAACAAATATGACATCTGCAACTAAAACTGTAAACCGCATTTAGAATAATGTTTCTGAATTTAAAAGTGTAAAAGAAAATATCCATTTTATTTCAAGGTCAAAACGCAGCCAGTAAAGCATACACACTTTTATAATTTGTATTTTTTCGAGCAGCGTTTATCTGCACACTCACCGGCTATGATTGGCACTCCCTCCCATTTGAAATGTCCCTCCTCTTTGCACAGCCAATCGTGTGTATTGTACCCCACGGTTGCCTCCCAGGCGGCTTGTGAAGGCAGGCGAGCGTAGGATGGCAGACAGGGCTGAGGAGGAACTGTGACCGAACAACCTCTCATGCATCAGCTGTCTCTGCCTGGCCTCCTGTTCCCTCCGCAGTGCTGCAGCTTCTGCTGCAATGTCTGGGGGCATGACCGCCAGCACACTATCCTCCATGTCCTCCAGAACAGAGCGCCGCAACTCAGAGGGTAGTGTCTGGATGAACGTGACAGGGTCCAAAGGTTGATCACCCAGTGGAGGTTGTTGGGATAGCTCTCGACGCTGCTGCTCTGCCCGTTGCTGGGCCAAGACCTGATAGCATAAGAAAATATTCCATCAAAACTTTTCCTGTTCAGACAAGTTGTTTTAAATATCTCTGCATTTGTTACTCATACCTCTTCTTGAATTGCAGGTGGCAGAGCAGCTAGGAATTCTGGGCTGACCTCAGTAACCCCTGGCCCTCCTCCCAGCACAGTGCTAGCTGCTGTTACCAATGTGGAGGCAACAGGAGGCCGAGAAGGAGGTCTGATTCCCAGCTGGTTCTGCAGCACCTCCCGACGGATGTCTTCAGGCAGCGCTGCCAAGAAAGATGGGTCCACACCTTCTGGCAGACTGATGCCTGCAAGGAAGTGACAAAAAAATGTGATAAAAAGTTGAGGAACAGCTCACGGCTATATCCATCGTCAATCTAAGATGAAACACCAACCTGCCAGAGGGTCGTCTTCTTCATTGCTGGTGGATGGAAGAGGCTCCTCCTGGATTGCCTGTGATTGGCTATCTGCACTGTCACTCCGAGGCATGGTTTCACCAGGAGATGAAACAGAAGTTGAACTGAAATTAAAAGATCAGAATTCAAAAAGTCATATAAAACCAAGCATACTATTCTTATTGATAGATGTGTGTTCCCGTTTACTAAAATTAAAAGGAGCAAATTTTTTATGCTTTTAAAACCCAATGGAAAAAATCTACTCGAAGCTAATTTAAGCAATATTTAACCATTTGAGAACATTATTGGCTGATGAATGACTACACAGACCCTCAGGCAATTTGTTAGCTCTTAAATTCTACTACCTTGCCAATATTGTTCTCAAATGTTTTTTGTGTGAATTAACCAATTTTGCAAAAACATCTCATTTCTGAATATTATATTAGCATTATACCAGCAACTGTTCTCTAGATTGAAAATTAAAGTACAATCATTATTTTGAAAATAATGCTATAGTTATTATTTCATTCATTTATAGTGTATTCATATACTATAAATATACTATTAGTAGTAATGAAAATAAAGACACTTATAAAACAAAACAATGCAATAATAGCCCTAATCTATTTATCTATGTAGTACTGTGGTCCAAATGCTGACCCTGTTTCTGCATCTGTTTGCCTATCTGTGAGGCCGCTGTCACCACTTCCTGACAGTTCCTGAGACATGTGATTGGATGGAGCGGAGCTGGAAGCTGGCTCTTCTTGCGTTCCTGAGGCAGGACTGCTTGTATCCATGGGTGAACCCTCAAGTTGAGACACACCCACTGGCACAGGCTCTGAACTTTCAGCTATATCTGGACTGAGAGAAGCTGAGACACAGTAGAGGGGGGAAAAAATTAAAATCATCTTCGCAATTTGTAGGCAATTTAACATGAGCAATGCAGAAGGCAGGGGAAAATACATGCAGTAGTTGCATGTAGAATGCAGTGGGATTATACAACAAGTTTGATAAAAGCTAAGCCCCTTCACAGATCATTCAGGCATTTTTAAGTAGAAGAATTCACTGTGATGTAAATGTGAATGTCATTCCACTGAACCACAGTGCGTAAAATCTAATTTCACAGGATTTAAAATTAATCTACCTTCCCTGACTGCATCCAATGCTCCTCCTCTCTCACCAATAGTGGGCGCAGGTGACATCTCCATCTGAGACGCTTCTGCCTCACAATTGGGCCTATCAGCTGCTGAGAGCTGGGGAGGCCCCGCCCCTGCCATGGCTCCGTGAGAGTCAGGATTGGAGTCAGCCAGCAGCAGCTCCGTGATTGGCTGGTGCACCTGCTGACTGATGGCTGTTTCCAGAGACACAAGGGCTTGCTCGTGCGGGGCAGGGGTGGTTGGGGTGACTTCTCCTGATGGAGGCGCTGTGAGGAAACCCTCAGAGGTGCGAGGAGGATCCAAGCAGGATGAGACTCCACTCTGTGACTGTTCTCCTTCTGACCAGATTACAGAAAGAGGAGGAGTGAATATTGTGAACATAAACATGATAAATGACACTGCAGCTCAGGTGTAGAAGATAATGAAAAGGCGGGGCATGTGACTGAGGGTCTGCAGTGAGGAAGGCAGTAAATTGTATAGTTATCTCCTTCGAGGGCCACACTATACTGATCCCCAACAACAACACAACTTACTACCTCACCACAACACAGCCACGTTATCGTCAATCAACTAATGACAATAACAACATACAAAGATTTGACAGCCAAGGCGCACAAACAAAATAGATTTGTTCATACTTACAGTAAAGTGGTACAATTCAAGTAGATGTAAAGCTATAAATAATTGAGCAGTTGCCTAGAAACGATCGATTAGGAAATTGATTGTTGCCTAGCAGCGTTACCGCATTTTTTGAGATGGACAGGAAGATGATTCAGCTGAGGAAGCGGTTACCGTGGGAAAGACAGTAGACTGTATAGTTATCTCCCAGATCTGGTGTGATCCTAAAACTATACAAACTACTACCTCATCCCACAGCCCGCAGAAGAGCTCATCCAGAACCTTGCTTCTTCACAATGAAATACGTGATTCAATTTTTACGTTTTAGAAACAAAGCACTGTTTGAGTTGCATTGTTTGTGCTCAATGAGAGCAATTAACAAAAATATGCAATAAATCACTAGCTATTTAATTAACATTTAATTCTGTAAAAATACAAACATGCAATGCTCTTACCTGCAGCATTTTCTCCAGCTCCATTGATTGTTCCAAGACCAGAGCCCTTTGGGAAATAAAAAAAACAATTCATCCACTCTTAAAGTGAAATTCACATTCAATTAGGGATACGATATGTGTCCTGGCTGATACACATAGTATTGCCATAAATCATTACTGATTGAATTCAATTTTATAAATACTTATTTTTTTTTAAAAATATGTTAAGCTTTCTATCATAGGAATTCTTTAAAAAAATGATTTTTTACAAAAAATAAAAATAAATAAATAAAACAACTTTACTCAACACTAATGACAATGTAAAAAAACACTAGAACATATTAACCAGAAAAACGTCAGCTGAAAATACTAAATAGTTTTGTGGAAATTTCAGGAATAAATTAATTTTAAAAAGGTATTCAAATAGAAAACTGTTATTTTAAATTAAGTTTAAATTAGTAATCATTTCACAATTTTATTTTTATTGTATTTTTGATCAAATAAAGGCAGTCTTAAGGAGGGGGAAAGGACTTCTCTTCAAAAACATTTTAAACAGTAGCATATGAATGGATGATCCACGTTCAAGTGTTCTATGATGTGGCAAGCAACACTGACCAAAACATCAACATTCAATTGCTACCATTATAAACAGTGTCTATAATAGAAGCACCTGTCTGCAATATAACCTGTAGACTACATTACAATTTAATGCATCAAATATTTTCTAACTTTATTCATTCACATTCCATTCTTTTACCTGTAGGCTCTGTTCCCGGTTCTCCTCTCCAGCTGCAGAACTCTCATTCTGTTTGGCTGTCTCCTCTTCCTCTGCCAACTGTCTCCTCCTCTTCTCCCTGCGCTCCTCCAGCTCCTCATCACGCAAGCTCTCCAGGTGCTGCAGTATGGGAACCTTCACCACTGAAAGACCAAACACAAGACTTGACATTAGAGACAAACTCATTCAGCAGCTCTTCCTGCAGCACATAAACAACAGATGGTAATATATTCATTTTCACATGGTCTCACCTGCCACACAGTCATGCATGCTCTCGGCATCCAGGACTTTACACTCATCCGTCCATCTGGTTAAGGCGGTCGGGATGCTTGAAAGGGTGCCTGTAGAACACAAGAGTTTAGCAGGGGCATCTGTAACTGTTAATTTTAAAGCAGCTTGTCTGTGGGAGACTCACCAGCTTGTCCTCCAGTACTACTCTGCTCATGGAAGAAGTCATCCAGTAGCTCATCATCCGAACGGGCAATAATATGCACGTCTTCGTTGCCCACCAGTAAACGTGCACGACCACGAGACTGCAGAGGCAGAGAGCTTGACAGCTGCAAGATATCAGCTGCAGCACTGGGGCCCAACAATCTGAGAGAGAGGCGCACACACACAAAAAGGGAATTTGAAGCTGCAGTGGCAACAGAATTTCAAATGAGTCATTTATGGTGTTCGCCATGTTGGAACCACAGGAAACCATTTTTAAAGGGGTAAAAAAAAATCAAAAAATCAAAAAAAAAAAATCAACCAACTTCATAGAGAAATGTGCAAATTTCTGCACAACTGTAAAGCATGTAGTCTTGATAAAACAAAGACAAGAAAAAAAAGTTGTTTCAAGGACTCACCTCTGCAAGATGAGAGGAGGGTTTGGCTGCCGGTTACCAGGGTAATGTACATGGACTGTGTGACCTGTGTTGGCTGTGAGCTGGCGGAGAGAGCGTTGGCTGCGTCCCATGCCCTGAGCCAATCTGCTGCTGGTGCCTGATCCCCCCAGAGTCAGTGAGCCATGGTCAGCGTGACGCACCATCAGAGGGTGGGAGCTGGGGATATTTCCTGGTGAGGGAGGGATGTCAGCTAAAGTGCACAAAAGACAGGTAGAATAGACGTGACACATTTGGTCAAAAGAAAAAAAAAAAAGAAAAAAGAAAAAAAAATGGAAAAAAAGAAAAGAAAAAAAAAAGGAATAAATGCATAGCAGCTGAAAGACGTTTACTAAACTACTAATTTCTTACCAGATGTGGAGAACATGTTATCAAACTCAATGATGAGGTCATCGTCCCGGTCAAATCTCTCGAAACGAATGTGTGGAGCAGCATTGATATCAGGAAAATCTTCATCCAGTTCCATTTCTGAACCTTCATCATCATCATCCTCATCCCCCTCCTCATCATCCTGAGAACACATAGCAAGATAAGAAATATATTATATACATATATACACATGCATATATAAAATATTATAAGAAATGGCTTTGCTTTTTAATAATTATTACCTGATCCTCTTCCTCTTCCTCCTCCTCCTCTTCCTCCTCATCTTGACTATCCTCATCCTCGTTGCTGCCGCTGGAGTCTTCCTCCTGTGTGTGCTCCTCATCTTCTGGCTCAAGGATGTTCATAGAGTCTAAATCAGTAAAATAAATAACATGACTACAATATCTTCCCCAAGACAGATTTAAGAAGTATAAAGAAAAATTCCCAGTGTCCAACATACCATAAATGAGAAACATGAGTTTAAAATGAAGTCAATTAAATTCAGAGGGTGGGACCCCTTTCTATTAGGCCCAATTAGCAAACTATAACATTTATGGGTCACTGTCATCATAAGCTATAAGTGAATATGTAAGAGATCCACATCCTACCCTCTCTGTTGGCTTGGAGAGTGGAGGCCTGACTCATATTGGAAGGAGCTTCATCCATCAGCACATCCTCTTGAGATTCATCCTCTCCAGAGCGACCGACTAATTAGCATAAAACCGAATCAAAAACACAAAATTAACTCTGTATCGCTTCCATATTTGGCCAGGAATCAAATAAATCACTTACCGATGATGGTGCTATTAACAGTTCCTGCATCTCTTTCTAAAAGTTCATCGATCAAATCCACCAACTCATTCTCCACCTACAAGAATACATGAATAACAAACATTGCTCAGCTGGAGGAGGATTTTCATATTCATTCCACAAACTGCCGTGCTTCTAACCTGCATGGCCTGAGTGCTTAGCACCTCAGGCTGTCCGGCAATGACCACGGTGTCACCCTCGGTTTCTCCATCCATCAGGTCGGCATCTGTGGCTTGACCACGGTCACGATTCTCTGCTGGTTCTGCTTCGCCTGCCTCCCCTGTACACCATATCAGATATAAAACCACATTCTGTAAGGACACGGCATCCATACTCAGCTGACAATTAAAGTGATCAATCATAAGAATAAAACCTTGATCTTGGGTGTTGCTGTTGCTGTCCCTGACTGTGCCAACAGTGTCATGCTCGGTCTTGTTCTTGCTGGATCCCCCTTTACCCCCAAACAGACTGCTAGGCTGATTCACAATTCGTGACAACGTCTCCAAAGGTTTCAAAGCAGCATTTACTGTGTTTGCCATATTAGGACTGCAAGAAACAGCAGTGAGATATAATAAATTACCTTTTGTCTAAAAATCAATTCACCAAAATCATCCAAAAAGTGTTGGGGTGAAGAGAAAAAAATTTAAGTTATTATTGTGATACCTGGATAGATCAAGGCTATGAGGAACACGGGCGAGGTCATTAACAAGGCCTTTCTTTAGGAAAAGTCGGATAATATTGTTCATGCCATTGTGTTGCGTCTTGGCTGTGGCTGTGCTGTAAAAGCTTGAGGTGGAGGGACACGACTCCATAATGGTGCTGATGATACACATCACTGCTTGCAAGCTGCAAAGAAAGAAAAGCAAATGTTTAGTCAAGTTGTACATATCCAATTATGTACATTTTCTGTGTCTGTGTAAAAGTCAATTTTAGTATAATAACTAGGCATTTCAACTCACCGGGCGTGTTTCTCTGTGCCTTCTGCCATGCCCAACGCTCGACTCAAAGCAGCCTTGACCTCATTGACCAAAGCTGCCTGGGCATCGGTGCCTGTGCCAGCTGCAGCAAGACTGGCCAGGAAAAGGCGCGCTAGGGCAGGGGTGTCCTTGTCCTCAGAGTTCTGGGTGTGTGGGAGCAAGTGGTCCAAAACAAATGCCAGCACACTGCAATCCTGTATATGTACATAGCGTCACAATTATTACACATGAGAAATAATGTTTGCCAGGATGAAAGGAAAAAAAAAGATATATATATACAAAAAATAAAATACAAATACACTGAAATGAGGCAATGCCTATAACTCAGTCTTGCACAAACAGGCTTAGATATCTAAAAACAATATGACTAAAAAACAATATATCAACTAATGTGACTCACCTCCTTAATGAGCTCTGACTGGCCAGCTGTGTAGTTGTAAGAGGTGATCAGAGTGGCAATGCCAACATAAGAGCGCACCAGTTCTGCAAGCAGCCTCAGGATGGTAGAAGTAGGCATCAGGGGTTTGCTGGCCTTAGCTTTGGCAGCTCGGCTCTCCTCCGAGGAAGCTCCCTTCTCTCCTTCCTGCTCCTTTTTCTCTTCACGCATTTCCTCAGGCGTAGAGGCTAGAGACGGAGGACGAGCAACGACAGGAAAAAAATTCATGGGAAGTCAAGAAAACCAGCAAAGGGGAGAATAACATGGTCGTTGTATAAAGGAAAAGGTTTTAAACTCTGGGTGTGTTTGTGTGCAAGTATAGTGGTTCACACCTTCTCCCTGCGGAGTTCCAGATTGAGAGGATTCTGCAACAGCACCATCTGCAGCAAACACCTGAGTCTGATAGAATATAATTAACACCCCACTATTAATGCAAATCCCACATTTCTGAGCCCATTATAGTACACGCGGACTTGGGGTTACTTGTGTTTTTCACAAAGTAGCTAGTTGAACTTGAATTGTACACGAGTGAATAATGCTTTTCCATACAAAAAAAAACAACCTCTATGGCACTGGAGCAGGCCTGGTGCTATGTAGTGGATAAAGTGATGAGGAAGCTTTTTTGCTACCCTAAGTAAAGCAAGTCTATTTATGTTTCAATGCACTATTTTTACCACTAGTCCACCAGAAAGAACATGTCAGATAGTCCCAAAACATCAAAAAAATAAAGAAATAAATAAATAAGAGGTTTTTTTTTCTAAAAAGCAACAAACCACACATTGTGAGTTCATTACTATATCAGATTTCCACCATTTAACTTTCATCTGACAAACAACTTTAAATAAATCTTGCACAGCATATACAAAACTCTTACATTGATGTGGAAGGCAGACTGCGAATCAAAATCACTGCCTTGTCTGGTAAGTCTGTACTGCTGGTAGACATCATCACCGACATCTTGCAGGATCTGACACAGGTCTTGACTTCCCGGTACTGCGGCTGCCCGCTCCTCTCCTCTCTCTGCTACACATAAACAAACCCAAATGGACCCCAAGCATTGAAAGAAGTGGATGTTGATGATAGATGACAGCTTGATAGATCTGGACCATGAACTAAATAAAAATGCATGCTCTCATTTTTCTGTCTTACCCTCTTCTGGAGCGTGATATGCAGCAAGGGCATTCAACATGTCACAGATGACCTCTTTAATAGTCTCTGGTATGGTGGGCAGCGGGGACAGCTTCAGGGGTGTCGTCTTCACTAGCTGAACAGCATTTGGACCCTTAATTCTGAAGTTCTCAAACTCATCATCTGAGGCTGATTAACAGAGAAATTGTGATAGGTTATTAGAGTTTAGAACAACCTATACGTTACTAATTTTTGGGGTGGATTTCTTGGAGGTTTTCCACCATACCAGTGCCAGCACCTCTTGGGGCCGGGAGAGCAATTCGGATACAGCTCTTGGCAGTTTCCGTGAAGCACTCTGGGTTGCGACAGGCTGCTGGGCCAAGGACACGTAAGATGTAGTTGATCTCCCTGGAGCCCAGACTACCGGACACCACACCTGAAGTAGTACTTCCTGCACCGCTGGTAACGGCAGACCGTACCACCTGAGAAAAGAGAGAGATTGACCAAGTAAGAACAAACTACTTTAGATAATTCACCCAAGGTAATAGAAATGTAGCTTTTGGGGGAATATGCACCTTCTCCATTGTATGTCGCAGGGTGGCTGGGTCTTCTATGATGTGACGGAAGAGCAGAGTGACCAGTGGGGTGAAGCCGTTGAACCCTGAGCTCTGCGTGAGGTTCAGGATCATACGAGTGCTCTTGTGCTCTGCAAACATCATGGCGTAATGGTGTGTACGCGTGAGACGCAGACAGAGACGTAAAGTAGCATGTAAAGTATCCGGATCCACAGGAACGCTGATCATGCTGACACAGGCGCGGATCAAAACGGTGATCATTTCCTCTGTTAGCCCCTGTACAACAATGCCACTGGAACCAGAGGGGTCCTGAAGAGTAGAGGGAGCTGCAGTGCTTGATTCCTTCTGCTCTATTTCTTCTTTAGGTGGCGCCATCTCCACAGCCACAGAGCCGGGATCTAAAAAAATAAAAATAAAAAAGTCAAAGAGAAATGTACTAAACTCAAAACAAAACAAAAAAACATCCAAAATGCTAATAAAATGTAAATATTTATTTAATTATAAAAAGCATTAAATTACATTTTATTCTTTGCCAAAGCCCTAACTATTAAAAAACAAAACAAAGCATAAAACAAGGTGCACTCTGCAACTTTGTCACACATTGAAAATAATACAAAAAGATTCAACTTCATAGGCTTGCCGTTTCTTCACCTGTGTCAGTCTGTGTCTCTTCAGTCTTTGCTCGCTGTTCACTCTCTTCTCTCTCTGTATCAGTTACAATTCCAGATTTTGAGGTCTTGGGCATCCTTGGCACCCGCTGTACGGTCAACATGACCGGCCGTCTGTTCCCTGTCTCTTCATTCACCTGAAAAAAAAATATATATAATAGAAATAAAACTACAAAGAATCTAAGAACAAAGATCTACTGCTTATAATGTATGGCCACTGGCATGAATGAATGAATTTCTATTGCGATCTGAACCACAAAACAAGCGTCTTGCCCAGGTCTTAGCCATTACCTGCACCATGGTGTTGAACTGGACAGTGTATCTTCTACGGCCAGCAGTGAAGCGGACGCTGGTCTCTCCTGCCCTCCAGGCTGAGTCGATGGTGCTGTTGTTACTCGCGCTGTAGCTGCACCAGCGGCCTGAACGGTCATCAAACCAGCGCCAGTTATTCCCATTGGGCTGCAGGTACTAAGATAAAAATAAAGTTAACACTTCCATTAGATAAAAACCTTTTCACTCGTCATACTAACAGTTTAGAATTATAACAAACTCCCTTTAGACTTCAACTGGCACCAACCTTGTTCATCTGAGCTCTTCTTTTGGATGAAACAGCCATTTTCTCATAGAAGTCAATAAGCAGGAGAACAGGAGTGATCCATCTATAAATAAACAAGATTTTTAACATTTACATGGGAAAAATTGCTTTATAGCATTTTATTGTAAGATATATAAGTGGTGCAAAAGGTCCCAAACATAACACTACTCCTCTATAAACAAACTCTGCTTGTCCGTTTTGAACATGCTTGGGTCAGCAGAGCTTTCTAGGAACGCTGATGTCTGAGAGCAAACGGATCACTCACGCAGACAGGGGAAGGACAGGGACTCACTTGGGTGTTTGGATGTCCTTCTGCTCTTTGGCAGCTTGCAAACAGGGCTGAACCACCTCCAACAGCTTGATCAGCACAGTCAAGACACCACTGCTTTCCACCACCCGAGCACATGAGAGTTTCAGCTCCTGCATCACATAGAGCAGCACAGTGGGTGTTTTTACTTGTGCATGCAGATCCATAAGTTCTTTTAGAGGATAGGTTATAAATAAACAGTGATGATGTGTGCAGCCGACTGTGCAAGACCAAGTACCTCAAAGAGCAGCGTGAGCAGCAGGATGCGGGTGGCCAGGTTGGAGGCCTGAGGGAGGGTTGCCATCTGTCTCGTCCACTCAGACACGGTCTTGGTGTCACTGGTTGTTAGCGGTACTGCAGCCTTTATCAACACGTTAGCAGCCTCCCACACCTTTGGAAATAAACAAACATACAGATGAGAACAGGGTCATGGTTTTACCTCAAACCTACCCAGAAATCATAATTAAGCATTATAGGTGCATGGCTTAACAATAAGGATGGCCTACTGACCTAAACCCAGTGTGAGAGCGTTTTGGGCCAGCTGACATTAATGTAACCAGCACTATAGCTTATACTAGTTAATCATGCATTTCTATTTGTTGCAATCCTATAAACAGTGATTCTTTCTTTTACAAATACACATCCCAATTCAAACCTTTGGGGTCAGTACTTTTTTTCCCCACCTAAGAAAACATTACTTGTGTTCAGCAAGGATGGAGTAAAATGTGATAAAGATATTTAAATGATAATTTATAATAGTAAAACAAAAGAAGTTTTGTAAAAAAAATATTCAATGTTGGAACAATTTATATTTGTCTACAGTTAAACATTTAAAAGATAAGCCTTCAGATTAAAATGTTTTTGCCAAGACCATAAGAAATACATTCAGTCATGTGTGACAAGCTCTTGGACTAGATGTGTATGAGTAGCTTTTAGAAAACTCACCGCCAAAATATACCTATTCCAATTAGTATGTTGTGTGCACATATGGGTATACTGACCTGATTGACCACCTGTCTGAGGATGAGGTCCCTGTACTCCGGGCCGTTCCTTTTAATAGCAGTCATGAGCAGATCACAGAGGCGGTAGACTGTGTCCGGCAGCTCATCGAGCAGGTGGAAGCAGCCAGGCAGCATCGAGTCTGTGAAGGAATGTAGCTCTGTGGTGTCTAGAGGCTCAGCTTCTAGGAATCGCTCCAGACAACGTGCCTCTTCCTCTTCTACTCGCTCCCTTGCTCTCCTTTCCTCCTCCTCACGTCGACGAGCTGCTTCCTACAAACACAAAGTAACACGGGAGTGACTTGTGTTTCTGTTCAAAGACAGGGAAAGCTTGAAGATGTGAAGTAGACAAGTGAGGTGGCCTATGCTGTACTACTTAGTAATTCCTATTTAACTCATGTAATAATGAATGTGTGGGTGCCCACCTCAGGTGAGTCTGAGCGCTGCTCCATGCTAACTTCTTGACCTAGAGACATGGCAATGGCCCGCATCATCTGGTCTTCTTCAGACATGGTGAACTCCTACAGAAACAAAGCTCACAGTGACTACACTAACTTATAGCCTGTGTGTGCATCCTGTCTGTGTATGCTTGTGTGTGTGTGCATGTGTGTATGAGAGAGAGTTGTGTCTGTGTGTTAGAGTCTTACTCTGACAGCTGCGCTGAGCAGTGGTGGAGGGTGTGTGAGCAAGTACTCAGTGGCCTGTTCCATAGTGCTGGTGTTTAGCAGAGACTCCATCGCATGCTCTCTGGAGAAGCCCATGTCAATCAGCTATGAAAGAAGTAAAGGTTGGACTGATTAGAAATGGCTAATAGCTTGTTTCAGGTATTACAGATGTTGATTACGACAAAGCCTCATTTGGGCGCAAATTATTGATGATTAACTTCATTACATTTATAAAGATTAAATTGTTTAAAAAGGTACGCATTTCATTACCGTTTTTGATAGATATTCATTTTTTAATTTATGGATTCTGTGTTTTTAATTTGAGAAAAAAACAAAAACATTTAGCAGGGCATTGTTATGGTTACATTTCATTTAAAATTAAACTGTTAATATTTTCTTAATTCAGTTCATTTGATATCATTTTTGATTAAAACAATTTTAGAATTCATAGCATTTCCTACAACAGAAAGTAGCAGTACCTGAGTCAACTGAGCCTGGTTGACCTGTGGCTCTCTGCGTGCTGTCGAGTTGGTTCCCTCCTCTGTAGAGCCTCCAGCAGTGCTGCCATTGGCACCTCCAGACACTCCTGCTCCAACTACACCTCCTGTTCCTGAAGGTCCACTAGCTGCCCCACTACTTGTGGAAGTGCTCTCCTCATCAGGCCGAGCTGTGCCCTCCCTCTCTTTGGAGAGGCGCTCCTGGATGATAGGTTCTCCTCGTAGGATGTGGCACAAAATTGCTAGCATAGACTCAGCCATGCGCCCACCGTAAACCTTCAATGGCTTACGGTTCCACAGATTACGAATACAGCCGAATGCAGCCTGTAAAAAGAGATGGAAAAATTAGAACTGTGCCGCTTCACTATAATAATGCAATGGTATTTAACCAAACATTAAGTGTCATACCTTCTGGGTGACAATAAGAAAGCGTAATGCGCTAAACTGTGGCGTGTTGAGTGTTGCTCCAGGCACTTTAGCAGGCAGAGAGTGTGGGGAGTCCAGAACTGTGCTGGGGTTCACCATCTTCTCTACTAGCATCAACCAGGCGTCTAGGAATTCTCCGGTTCCATCAGGCAGCTCAGAGTGTTCCAAGCCCTCCGACACGGGCACTTTACCTCCCATGGACAGGGCCCAGTTAAACGTCCTGATAAACAAAAGCATTTTTACCCATTACATTAAATATATTACTACAGATGGTCAAAACAGCATGATTAGTTTTTAATTTCTTTATTTTTTTCTCTAAATCTCTACTCACTCAAACAAAGCATCGTGGCCACCAGAACAGAAGAACTTCTGCAGCATCAGATGATATGGGTACTTCCTCTCATCGAACAGCATGGGTGAAGTGAAGCCCACCGAGCAGATAAAGAATGTCAACCTAATTATGAAAGAAGCACATAAATATTAGCCTCATTCACCTTCAGGAAATACAAGTTCTTCAAGGCTTCAGGAAAGTCTGTTTACACTAGACTAATAGCAGTTCCATTTCCTAAACTATCATTAAAAGATAATAATGCTATGTTCAGAATTATAGGGTAAACTTTGCTACCAAGCAGCAGGTGTATTTACCTGAAACGTGGTGTGGGTGTATAGGGTGGTGGCTGCCAGCTCAATCCCTTGGTGAGGAGTTTGGTAAGAGAAGAAGCGGTGGACCGAGCCGCCGGTGTTGGGGCGGTGCCTGTGCTTGTGGTATGGTGCGAGCGTCGCTGGCGGACAGGTGAGCCCACACAGAGCTTCACCAGCAATCCAAAGAGTTCCGCCAGAGCTCTGCCCAAACGAGAGGAGGCTGGGGATAAACAGATAGATGCGATGTGATTCAAGGTTTCTCATTTTACTAATTAAATGACAGATTTAAATGGTTGAGATGGCTCTATTGGCACTTACCTGAGAGCAGAGGCTTAATTTGTTTGATGCGTGTTGCCATGGCAGGGGTGAGTTTGGACTTGGTCTTTGGGTCTGTAGCTGTGGGCTCATCTGTTTCCATGGGAGCGAGAGCGTCCCCATCCAGACCCATTCCTTCCAGCAAACCCTGAGCAGAGGGATCCACCCCCACAGTCAGGGTCTCAGTATCAGCTGGTGGAAAGAGAAGGGCTTTAGAAAAGAAAAAGCAAATGCAAACCAGCAAAAAAAGGGCATGAAATGCAAATAAAAGGAACCGAGGTGCAAAAAGACAGGAAAAAGGATACAAAAAAGAGAAACTGGTGGCTAAAATACATACAAAATCAAATTAAATAAGGAGGCAGAGAGGGGTAGTGAGCTTCATAAAGAATTTAACTGTGAAATTGCCACTATACAGTAATTGCAGTATTTTTACCAGTTCTCCTTCCTGCAGCTGCTGTGCTGCTGGAGGGTTTATCCTCTTTAGGCACAAGTTTCTGCATGTCAGCCTGACCAAACTCACAGCCAGGAGGCAAACTGCAAAAGACAATTGAAATATTACAAACAAATATAAAAAAAAACAAAAAAAGAAAAAAAAAAAACCGCTGCATTAATTTATGACATTTTAGTTCAACAAAACAAGGTCATATAAAGAAACATTTACATCCACAATAAGATCTATAACATGCATTTACAAAATAAATGGTGGGTTTAAAAGGGTCTATGGAGTGGATTAGTAAAAGGTCCACCATGTGAGATGAGAGCAGTACTAACCTGTTTGGTGTACAGAGGGACAGCAGCACAGTGCTCTCCCACACCAGAGAGCAGTAGAGCTGACTCAGTTTGTTCAGAACACTCAGACCCAGTTGAGATCCCCACTGATTCACTGAGATAGCACGGATCTCACTCTAAAATAATAGGAACAAGAGGTACAGTTAACACCACATCAGTCCGTTTCTCTCAGAAGTATGTCACAATGTCGAAGTAAAATGCAAACTTCCGGTACATGTGGACTTTAATTTTTTCCCAATTCAAAACCTTTTCATTAAATCTTTGGATTTTTTTCATCTGATGATTAATCAAAGAAATAAATCAGCAGATTAAATCAATTTTCAAAATATCATTAGCTGTAGTCCTGATATTGGAAATAGTATAGCTGCCCATATGCATACCTGTCCAACTCTGCAAGTATGAACAAACATGAGGATGTACGCATGTGCTGCCGTCAGGGCATGCAGCAGCGGGGTGGCACGTGCAGACAGTGTGGCATCCGTAACATGGCCTGCGTTGGCCAGCTCTCTGAGCAGCACAGAGCCACCAGGAACTTCAATTGGTCGATGTAGAGGCTCCAGAGCAGACAGTATGCTGTCCAACTGACACAAACCCTCCTGGAGAACTTTCGGCTCATGGGACAAAGTCTAAGTCACAGTACGGGAGTAAGAGAACAATAAGAAACACAAAATATCACAACACCTAAAGCATTATTAGGTGAAAACAAAGTTTCCTACAGGCAGGTGTCAATCATACCAGTATAGATTTACAGACACCTGCCACCGCTTGGCAAGCAGCAGAGGTGGGGAAGTCAATGGGCAGGTTGGGCAGCCCAAGGATTGACACCAGTGGCAGGAGTCCTTTCTGATTGACAAATTCCTGACAGTGGTCATCTGTTGTGTTGTTACTTAGAATGGACTCCACAAATTTCATCTAATAGGAAAGGCACATATTTTAGCTCCAGTCTGTAGAGAGCAAACTCATCTAAATTTAGACTTTGCATTTTGACAAACAGCCAATGAACTGTACAAATTAAATAAGATTGAGTGAGAATAGACAGTACAATAATAGAATAGAACAATAATGAGAGGAAAAAGAGTCTAGATCTGCCCTTACCACATTCAGAATGTAATCCATAAGAGGAATGGGGATGCGCTCCTCTGTGCCCACCACTCTGTAAAAAGCATTTATTTGTTAAATAAGGTCTATAAATTATATCTAAAATAAAATAGATTTCTCGCACATGGCACTGAAAACAAGAAACACTACAATCTATTTTGATGCACTAACTGCCTGTTGCTTTCTGGCTCCCCCTGCTGTTGGCTAAAGGTATGTAGAGCCTCTTCCTCCTCCTCATCCTCACTGGACGCCTCCTCTGCAGCATGGTTTGAGCGTGCTGGAGGCACTGTGACAGTCCCATCTGCCTTCTGTATGGAAGGTTTCTGGCAGATGTATTCTGGCGATCGGCCTAAGTTGCAGATCTCCTCTAGCAACTGTTAAAGGTCAAATTAATAATCAAACTCAAGGACTCAGAACAAAGGGAGTTTAAATAACGTTTTATGCATATAACACTGCAATAAAGGGCATTTCTTAAAGATGATGTGTCAAAATGTCTCAGCACTATGCGCTTTACCTTGATGATGGCTGTTGTAGCATCTGTTTTAAGTGTGGGCTGGTGCCGCATTAGCTCGTCCACTGCACTGCCCAAGTTGGAAGCGGTGTCACCTATTTAATAAATTAAACTGTCTGTTAGAAACGCTTTCCTATTATCTCAAAACACAGGTACACCTAAAGGGGCCACTCACCTAGTGGGTCAGAGCTGCGTCGACGGCGCATGGCTGGCAGGTAGTCTGGTGAAAGCAGCACCTTGAACAGCCGCTCAAAGGGTTGGCATTGCACAAATGAGTGCAGACCACGGGCATTCAGGCACAGGGCACTGAAGACATTAGGCAGGGAACCCAGCACTTCTCTGGTAGCAGGGACCTGTGGAAACAAAATGCGTAAAATGGGTCTAAAAAGTGTCTTGAGTTGCTGGATTATCCAAGAAGGCGGAATCAAGTGAAGGAAAAACATTACTGAAAGATTTAGTGGGGAAAGGGCATATAAAGGGTCTAGCATGACTGAACAAGGGGTGGTCAAAGACAAAAGGAGTTTTTAAAAATATAGAATTTGTGGGCACAAAAATAAAAGGGAAAGCGAGATGGAACAGAGACAAAACAGTTATATTGTTAAGCCAGGCTCACGTCTTTGATGAGCAGTGCATGTAGCATGACATCAGTGAGACCATTGTCCTGCAGAGATGACAGTAAAGAGGGCTCCTGGAACACAAAAACTGTCACGACCTCCGTCGCTGAAACAGAGAACAAGAGAAATAGAATTAGAAAAATATAGAGGGCAGAAAAACGTGTCAAGATTCAAACCAATTAAATCCACAAAGGGCCTTTTAACCATACTATGTTTCAATTTTTCGACTATGTGACCTTGAAGACTACACAATGTTGAACAAAGAGTTTGGCTAATATATCACCAGCACTAGAAGTACTGTTCTCCATGTGCTTACCCAGGAGAAACAGTGAGGGTCCATAATACTCTGCATTACTGATGATGTGTTTCAGAGAGGTAGGGAGAGACCCATCCATTACTATAAAGAGAGTGCAAAAGCAATGAACATCCCTTTCAGCAAATAAAAACGCTCTATTAACCCCAATGTAAAAAAATAAAGGATCATAAATGCAGAGTCTTATACCATGACGAATGCCGTCAGAGAATGCAGGGTCCTGAATGGCTTTTTTCAAGAAGTTCAACATAGATTTCAACAGAGCGGCCCTCTGAGGAATGCACTGCACTCCTGTTAGGAATAAAGAAAATATGCATTACCAAACGGTCCATAGTTTCTAGTGTAAAAACGCAAAGCAGATGCGCTGACTTGCAAGTATACTTATTGTACCTGCTCTGGGAGTGCTGACTGCACTGCTCTGTGCTCGCGAATCTGTCTCTGCTCTGGAACCAGAAGAAGTAGATGGGCCAGGACTGCTCTCCATGGCAACCTCTGACACTACATTGACAAAAGCATTTTTCACTAACTTAAAAATGTAGCTAGTACACATGCGATTGCAAACCATGACTTTATCATACAGCTTCAGAAGACTTGGAATATATTTTCTTAGTATTTACTTTATTGACAGAGTGGCCCAAAGAGGAGCTATGGAAGTTTGCTGAATGAAATGCCAGATAGAGCTTGTTGTGTAATCAGAACTAAATTGTATGAATAATGCAGAACTTTTTATATACGACTAAGCTTAAAATTGGGGGATATAAAATGTGCACTCATACAACCAGCACCATAATGTTTGGATGATTCTGGGGACCCTGAGCAAATAGCGAAGTGAACCATAAAAACAAATCCACAAACCTGTGATACTGACACACAGTTTTGGATAAGGATAAACTAAATATTGTGTCACATGCAGTAAACAACAGAGATGGTACTAACTGTCCATATCTGTGTCCATGTCCTCCGTCTCAGTAGCTGTGCTGGGCCTCTGGATCTTTGGTTTGATTACAAAAGGGCACTCTTTCCTGGAGAGGTCAACCTCATGCTGCACAGAGAAACAAAGAGGTCACATTCCGTCAACAAAAGGGCAGAGGGCAAAAAGCTGCATAGTCTACGCAGAAAATCAAAGGGCTGAACGAGTTGTGCAGGGGAGGGCTTTCAGTACCTCCAGTCTGCAGATAAAGATTGAGAGGCCGCCGTGGGACTGAAAAGCAGCCATGTCCAGATTGGTGATGAGATCCACAACTCTTACTGCTCGTGTCACAAAGGTAATCTGATCCTGCTCATCCCCAAGGAACTTGATCACCTGATGTGGAAGTGGTATGGTTCATAATACATCCTCACATATCACCTTCTCATTAAATGCTCCACAAATGAGGAAGCACCTAAGTACCAACCTTCAGCAATGCCTCCATCATACCACAGGATACAAGGGCCTCTCCACCAGCATCATAACTAGCAAGGTGGTAGAGGAAGGAGAATAGGGCTGTGGCAAATTGGTGGGGGTACGGCTCCATAAGTGGGTCTGAACCAAGAGGAAGAACAGAGTGAAACCAAACCTGAAACCTAAGTAAACAGTTCAAGTAAAGAAATCAGAGCTAAAAGTCTATCTCCTCACCAATCATGGCCTGGATGCAATTGCGGACAAGCACAGGCAGAAATCCATGATAGGAGGCCGTTCCAGTGCAGTCGATGATGTTGGAAAGTTTAGGAGTGCGCTCCAGGTGAACTATGGATGTCAATGTGCGCAAAGAGGCAGCCTTAATGTCCTGTAACAATACAATTGAAGGTTCATAAATCAAATAATCTAAAAGCATCTTTTCTGTTTTTTGAGTAGTGCAAAAATAAATATTCCATATAGGGCTAAAAATAAAGATTAACCATTGCTACCCACCACCAACTGTTTGTCTGTGATCTGAAGTACATCCACTAGCTCCTCTATAAGCCCATTGTAAAGTATGCTATTGGCCGACTCCTGGAGGGCGTTTGAGTACACTGCAAAAAAAAAAACACAAGGCAGAAAGTGAGAACCTAGTGCTGTTTCATGAAAATAAATACATGTACTTATTTTGGTCAGTACCAGAGGGGTCAACTCACCGAGTATGGAGATTGCATGCAGTCTGGCTTGCACAGCCTGCAGTCTCCTCTTGTGGTTAGAGAAACCATGAGCCAGGCGAATGTGTGTGAAAAGCAATATTTGTTTGTCTTTAGGGATGTTGTACATAGCTGTCAGAGACTCCATGATCTCTGAGGGGCTCTCGGAAATCTGAGGGCACACCAGGGAAAAGCAAAAATCAGATTCAAGGGTAATCAATAGCTGTTAAAGGTCTATGTGCTTCCATTAAATGTTCCACAAGGACAGCAAATGAAAACAACCACAGGAACTCACCTTATCAAGTTGTTCGATATGAATATAGTGTAACGTATTACTGCTCGACTGTTGAGAGGGCAAAAAGGTACAACAAATATTTTTAAAAATTGTCTGCTTAAAAAATGAACAATGTTGAACGAGAATGGCAAAGCATGACTCCATGCATACCTTTTTCTCCACTTTCACCTCAGAGGTGGGTTCTGCATAGAACTCAAAGTGCAATGTTGTGGCACTCGGTGGATATTTCTGCATAACACAAATATAGACACATTAAGGAAAAAAATATATATATTGTAAATTGCAAGACTAAACAAGGTTAGTACTTTTCCACTTGCTCCATCAAAAATATGATAAATAACCACTTTTTATACATATATATATATTTTTTTTGTGTGTGTGTAAAAAAAAAGAAAAAGAAAAAGCAATAACTGATTAAATGCTTTAAAATGACACTATAGATAGTGATATTATATTATTTACCTTTTCAGAACTTAATTTTGTTTAACATCCAACCAACACTTATTTTGATTACCGTGAGAAAATTATATTTGATAAAAGCTGTTATAAAGCCACATAAGCTTTCATTAAAATCATATTAAAATGACTGGATGTGGGATTTAGTAACACTGATTCAATAGGGCCTAGCCCTGGGTCACCCCTACTGCTTAACCAGGAGCATCTCAATGTTGCTTACACACAACTTTAAATTATAGCATGTTTTTTCCCTATGTTCCCAAACAAATAATATATATATATATAACAGGATAAAATAGCATACCGACATCGGCAGATCTCTGCAACACTCTGCAAGACCAAAGCCATTCTCTTTCCCACCCCAGCTCTAGGACAGCAGGAATAAAAGAGTCAGGAAAAGGTGTAGGATGAAAGATAACAAGCATCACCCTTGAAATGTCACCATGAAAGCACATGTCTGTACAAAACCAGGTCATCATGCTGCTATGGTTAGAGCAGATACTCAACAACTGAATTAATTTCAACAAGATTTTAAAAGTTTGCACAAAGATCAAAGATGTAAATCATAGATTAAACTTTAAAAATTAACAAATGTAAAAAATGTAATGCACTAAATACTGCTCGTGCAGTATTAACCACATGCATTTCAAAGTCCCTTGATTTGCAGTTGCTTACAGACTTGGCATTTTAATCTTCTAGACTTTAGCAATCAAAACTGAGAAAAGAAAATTGCTGATGTGACTAAAAGCAACACTTTCATACCTCAGCCAGATGCTGAAGACGGGCCAGCAGTGGGCTCCTCTTATCTGAGCCCAGTCTGGTGATGTAATTGGAACGTTTGCTGAACACATACAGGAGATTCAGCACAGACAGAACCACTTGCATGTCACATGATGCTAAAAGGGTGGTCAAGTGCTACAGACACAAAAAAGAAAAAGCCATTGTTCAATCAAATAATAGAAGCAACAAAAAAAAAGCAGATTTCGTTGTATAAGTCTGAAGTTGTGGTACCTCTATAGAGCTGTACAGGTGTCTTGAAAAACTGTATTCGATTAACAGTGCAGTGAAGTTGAGCACTGCCAGCAGTAAGGCTTTTAGCTGCCCATTCTCTGGCCGGTCGCACACCAACAACCACGACATGTTTTCCACTGTCTGCCCTGCATCACAGAGGATGCCATCGAAACGGTCCAGCAGGTCTACCCAATGGTACAACTCACACTGTGAAGAGAAACAGGTCGTCATTAGAAATCTGAACATGCATATTAAACACCATGATGCTAGAGGTGCTGGCATATACCTTGCCAATGTTCCAGGTCTTGATTTGCTGCAGTTCCAGCAACAACTGTTCATCACTGCATCCTTTCAGCTTCTCTATGAGAGTCCTGCAGTCGGCAGGCTAGAGGAGGAGGAGTGCAAGATCACGTCAACTATGAGGATATGCAAGTGCATACAACCTCAAACACACAGAAATCCTGTTTACTGACCGCTTCAGTGGGGGTTTTCTTCAACTTGCTTCTGTCAACCTTCATGGTCACTAATTCCTACACTCGATTCCTACAGAGAACACATCAAATGATGGGAAAGAAGCTCAGTCAAATGAACAGTGAATAATACTCATCTACATGTCACCATGTGATGTAAGCTCATCACATACGAAGAAACACTCTACACACTTCATTTAATCCTGGCTCATTTTAAACCTGGGTAAACAAAATCCTAGGATATCTTGTTTCGTGTTTCACACTTTACCTGAATTACATCCTGGGTTCTCATAACAGTACATTCCTAAATCCTGTATTTATGTACATTGCCAGTGTCACTGATTAGATGAAAGCAGCACACATACCATTTACATAAAGCCTCTAGCATTGTAAATCCTCAAATAATGTATTACCATCTGTACTATCAAGATTTTTCTGAATGGACTTTTCAGACTATAAAGGTAAAATTGAAATGGTCTTTTTGACACACATTCTGTTACCGTTTGACATTCCCCCCACCAACATACTACTGTTTATACAACACACAGTGTTTCTTTGACTGTCTAAAGCATGTGAGGTACTAGAAGTTTGTTCATAAACATGTAACCGTAACTTTTTTAACATCACAATAGTTTACAAGGCACACATTTGGTACCTCAGAGTGTGGTTAACAACATAAAAGCAGCTCTAACTCTGCTTCTAAATTAAAGTGTGAAACACTCCCATCACCTGGTGTTAAGTGAGTTTTAGAATGCAGATAAGCACTTATGATTACAATTGCATATGAATAATCAAAACATCCAAAAGCAGACAAAAAGCCATAATTTATCCCAATGTAAACATTCATCAGCTCCATGTTTAAGCAGATACTTACGATATATGATTTGGCAATTCCAACTTAACGGCATTTTTCATGTGCAAAACCTAAAGTGAAGAAGATAGATGAAAGTGAAACAATCCCCAACAATAGACATAGGAATGTTTGTGATGTTTTTAGTGAGTGTTTTTCTGCTTTCAACACTCTTAAAGGCATTAATGTAAAACTATATGAACATTTTAAAATAGCTATGTCTTCTAAAATGGTCAAAACAAGCCCACACTAATTAACTCTAGAATAAAAATCAAGGTCGGCGGAAAGAAAACAGAAGTCTGAGAGCAAGCCAAGGGAAAAGCAACCCACATTGGTTCAGATATGGGCCATAGATTCTGGGCACAGACAACCCTAGCATCTCAATAATACGTCCTTGCTGAATGTAACCAATTAAATTGCTCTTTTTGAAACAAAAGGCTGTTAATGTAGCTTTCTTAGAAACTACTCGCTCCTTCTGAGAAACAAAACTCATTTAGGACCTTGAACCCGGTCAAAGAGAAGCACTGGCCTGTGATCAGGGAACCTGACATGGAAAAATGAGCCAACACAGCTAGCTATGCAATTTATACAAACTTACTGAAGACACACGCTATTTAGTTCTTGACAGACAACCAAAGTGTGCTGTAGTCGACAGAACAACGCAGCTGCTAGTTAACGTTACCGAATACCGAAAATTACAATGACATTAACTAACCGGAGGGTTCATCATAAACGAAACTATAACACCGCAAACAAACAAATTTAAGTACAAGCGAAAGTAGCAACGCCACTCTAGAAATAAACCAATAACTCGAAATGTCTTTTAATTAACTATTTCAAACGAAAAGACGGCAGAAAACGAAGTATACTTCGAAGGAAAACACAGCTAACATGCTAGCTAGTTTTTCCCTTGCTAACAAGCTACCTCAGTCAGCAAGCTAAGTTTTGCTGATAAACATAGTCACGTCATTCCTAATGGCGCAAATAAAACACAATGATCGCCAGTTTTTGAATAAACTGTAAGTTAACGGAATAAACGTTACCGTAAGCGAACTGTGTGGAAAACTGACCGTTAGCCGCTCACGCGACATCTTTGATTGTGAGCTCGCTAGCTACGAGACACTAAGTATATAATTCCCCTCAACATGTCAACACAAACCCGCGATCCCTCAACTCACTGATAAAATCTCATCCAAAGACCTTATTTTTCAATAAACATTCGTCAAATCCTTTAAAAGCACCTCAGCTGTGGCGGAATGCGTCAGGAACGAAGCTAGCGTTGCAGAGGTTTTTTTTTCCTCCAAGCTGCTCACATGCTCTGGACAAATCTAGAGCCCGGCTCAGTCTGGCCTGCTACACCGGCAAACCTGCTCACTCCCCTCAGAACTCTAGCTCACAAAAACGGCGTCCGTCACAGCGCTAACACGCCGACACAACTGTACCGTAGCGTATGTGATCACGCATCTTCAGCAAGCGCTTCGTCTCGATTAACTGTGGCCGGTGAGGCGCGTGCAGTGGCGACTGATGAGATGCTCGTGCATGCGTTGGTTCGCTTGGTTAGCTGAGAAACGCAGAATATCTCGCTGAATCATTCCCTACTCGGGCCTACCATAACACTGACTTCCAGTGGACGGCTCAATTTCTCACTTTTTACTGCTGCACTTGTGCGTAGCTGCATTTGGGGCGAACGTAGCGTGTCACACATGATGCTAAAATCTACTTTATCAAATAAAAATAAAAAAAACATTTATTTATGAAAAACAAAAATCCTTTAAAGTAATAAATGTTGAAGGTTTGAGTGGCGATATTACAGAATTTGTCAGCCTAACTTTAATCAAAAAAAGTTAATGCATTTTGCAATTAATTAGTCTAGATATATTTCTGCACTACATTAATATGTAACAATGAACCATACGAAGATGTGGTATGAAATATATATTCTACCAAACATAAGTGGTATTCATTTTTATATCATTTAATTTAATAACTATGCAATGACTGAAATTAGATTTTAATATTTTTAATTATTGTTTCATTCATGTTCAATTATTGTTCATTGAACATGCTGTTAAATGCTATACTGCAGTTTGGAATTGATAGGTTTATTTTTTTCATTCCTGTCATCAGCAACAGTTTACGCCATAAAACAATACTAACATGGTCGAAAAGTTCACAAATTCTTACTGTACATACGTCAATGTGATGTTTATTTATTTATTTGTTTTTTGGAATCGGGGTCACTTGACAACATCAATTAGGGTCAATTTGTTTACAATGACCCATATTATCCATCAGCAGGAATCTCTGCAATAGATCCTATAAGACATATTTCTGAGGGTGCATTGGGAAATATAAACAGTGGATACTTCTCTGATAGATAATTGTATATTATAACTTGACATCATAACAGATTACCGAAGACAGAAATATGCAAACCCCAGATAAAGGCCAGATAAGAGGAATTTAAGGTGTCAAGACTGTTGCTGGACTTGACGACTCAGCATATTTCTGGGAATGAGCATCCATATCCAGAGTACACAAAGTCCGAAGCCTAATTTTAAGGCCGTGAGGACTGAAATGCATTTATACAACACAAAAATTCATATTGTTGAACTCAATTATCTTATAGGCACATGCTAACACATTCACATGCTGTTTTCGTCGTGATCCCTTGACAGAACCATATGTGTATCCGCATCATCGACACTCGTGCACGTTTATTACATATTATTCAACAGATTCTGGTTACACAAAAGGAGATTTTGCAAATAAATTTCAGTCTATGCGCGCGCGCACATCGCACACACCACAATGCTCGACAGTCTTGACTGCAAATTAAAAATGGCGGTTTATACTAGCAAAGTGTCTGGTCTTTCCATCCAAAGCACGCATTTTAACCACAGTATACGCGTACAATTTGCGAGCAAAACCGTCCGAAAACGTTAACGGTGTCGCAGAGTCAGCCACAGACGCCTCCTACTAACAAAGACTAATTTAAGCTCTTACCTCGGTTGCGCCTCAACATAACTTCTCCATCTTACAGCAGCGAGTGGGGATGCAAATCTCGCGATATTTCAATTGGCTTTCTCTGCTCCAATAGTAAACTGATGCAGTCACGCAGGCCAGCCCTTTCAGTGATCTGCTTCCAGACAGACGAACTTAATCGTACAAAATGGGATCAATATTCAGTCAAATAATAATAATTAAAAACATACTAAAATATCACTGTCAAAAGAGAAAAAAATACAATTAATTGTGATTTTAAGGATTTCCATCCGTTTACTGACTGTTGTTTATCATTTAAATTGCCAGAAAATTGCATGTAAAATTTCAATTTTCTCTAAATAGAAATGAACAAATTAATCTAATCTACAGTTGGTTTTAAATAATTAAAAAAATTGTGCCTCCCCTCTGCATGTTGAGAAGTCACATAGCGACTCCTGCCAGTAGGTGGCAGCATAAAGCCGTTTAATGGTCAGTTTTTAGCACAAATCCCATTCCACAAATAGAAGAAGAGTGTTGTCGTAGCAACCTGAAGCTTAACGTTATAGCGAAAGACTGTTCACAGGTTTTGTAGATAAGTATAACGTATAAGCGTTATATTTATGTTCTGTTTTGCTCTCTGTTAGAAATAAAATTACTTTCTGCACGCCAATTGAGCTACTATATTAGCAGACTTTAACACCTTTTAGAGAGCTGGTACGTGCGTCCGCGGTTAGTGTCACTCGTTTTGTGCAAACCGTCAAGTTAAAGATGCATACGGCTTTAGTGTTTTGTACGTTTTCACAGTTAAGTGTTACATGATTCTGTTTTCTGTTTAGTTCAATGTCGGTGGTAAGCAGTCTGGTGCCAGCCCGTTTCCTTACTCTCATCTCGCACCTTGTAATAGTCATCATCATATTCTGGTCCAGGGTAAGAACTTCTGTGTTTGATCACTGTTGTATCGCAGGATATCAATGATTAAGTGATGAACCGTCATCCCACAGGAGAACAGTGTCAGAGCCTGCCTACCACTGGATTACACAGATGAAGGATACAGGTTAGAGGACACGCGGTACGTTAACATGCCTTGTATATTTTCAGTTGCTTCATAAGTATGTAGGTCCATGACAAGTTATTTTGTCAGGATTGTATGATTAGTAAAAAGTTAAAAAAACTTTTTTTTGTTTTTGTATTAATTTAATGCACCCTTGCTAAATAAACATTAGCTTCCCCAAAGTTTAAAAAACCTGAACTTAAAAAAAAAATTAAGGGTCACAATGCAGCCCCCAAAACTAATGACCTTATTTTAAATCTTTGCCACTATCCTTCAAACCACTAGGTTTTACCCATTTGTCAGCAAGAAGTTTTTAATAATTTATCTGTTAATGATGATGGAACATTATTTCACCCATATTTGTTTCACAAAAGGTATTTGAACATTGAAGTAGACAAACCTGCATTTAATGTTTTCTATGTATCTAAAATCACTTGAGTAAATTTTATTTGATGCGGACACCATCATGATAACATAAAATGTTATATATATATATATATATATATATATTAGAATTTTTTTTTTAATTGAGTGTTTTTCTATTTCTATTTATTATATAAGTAACAAAAAGGCCTCTAATACTAGCTTGCTCTATTCTTTTTATGTTCTGTTTTCTTTTTATTTATTACATAATAAAAAAAAACTTGCTACATGTACTACATTAAGCTAAGTGAGATTTTTTTTATAGCACTCACGTATCATTGCTCTTCTTGATTTTGATTGCTTCCATTGCCCTGAGTCGCTTTGAATAAAAACATTTGCTAAATGACTAAATGTAAATAAATAAATATATATCATTTCCAACCATTTCTTTTTGGAGGACAGCCTTGTAGTAGCATTGTCCGTGACCCTGGGCCTGTTGGCTGTCGAGCTGCTTGGGTTCCTCTGCGGAGTCTCCATGTTCAACAACAATCAAGCTCTTCTATGTATCCTTACCACCACAGGCTCAGCTTACTTGGTTTTCCACTTTAGAAGATAGATATCTTTACCTTTATTATCCTAGAGCTGTCTAAAATCCAAATGCAATACTCAATGCAGTGTTTGACCATTACAACTGTATCCACAGTGATAGCAGTCAGTCATTTCTGGTTGTTATTGATATGCCATAATAAAATTACTGGAACAGATTTTTTTTTAACCATCACCTTGTAGCTATTGGATGTCACGCTAGTGGCTCTGTGGCTTTGCTCTTCTTCTTGTTTGAACAATGGACCTGCAGCATCTACTGGTGGATCTTCGGCTTCTGTAGGTCAGTCGGTAAATAAATAACAGTACATATCTGTGAATATAAATAGCATTTACAATAATTTGTCTTTAAATTTGTCTTTTAAAAACTGTTGTCCAATCATGTTATTTTATCTCTACATTTCAGTGTGATTCCAGCACTATATGAGATGATCCTTTTTGTTGTAGTGTTTGGATTTAAGAGGAAGCCTCTATGAGGATCTCTGACCTCTTTGCTGGATATTGCCCTTCAATGACTGACGTATCAGAATATCCTGAAACCAGAATAATATTCACTGGCACTATAAATGAGCGTTTTCCATGAGTTAGAATGCTAAATTATGTTTCAAGGCTTTTTGATGGTTTTATGTGTTTTCAAATAACTAATTTCTTTCTTGAAGATATTGCATTTTGTACACATCTAGATGAATTAAAGCATCTTGTATTTTGATACAACTAACCAACAAACTGGGCCTGTTCGTTCTTCACATTTTTTTTAATTTTACCCATAAAAACTGTAAATTATAAACACAGACAATATACGTTTCACATGGACTTTTTTACTTAATTTATACCAACTGCATTGCCCAAATTCATACTAAAAACAAGATTTTTTCATAATTTAGGTCTGGATGATCTACTTTCTTCTGTGAGAGAAATATATTTATATTTTAATATCAATATAGTGGACAAAAGAACATTGGACCCCATACATACCTTGTATGTTTCTTAATATTTTGTTTAGTTTGTGTAGGTTTAGAACAACGTGACGTAAATTATGACTAATAATAATAATTTTGATGTGAAAATTATTATTATCTCTTTCATAATTTTGCTAGGGTGAGAGAAATATTTGGACTGAACAGTGAACGTGGCAGTTTAATCACAAGCTGTTGACATTAAGCTGGAAGTGGAAGGCGGATAACTCCAGGAGAATGAAATTGAGAATCAGCCAACCATCTGCTTAATTCACAAGATTCACTGTAACAAGTTATAATTTTTATTTTAAGCATAATTGCCAGTCTGGAGCCTGTATTTGCTACACTCCTTATTTAATCTTAAAATAACCCTTTTTAAAAGTTGAATCCACAACATAAAAAAAAAACAGTAAGAAGATAGAAGTTCACCAAGGAGTATTTCATGGGAATCCAAATACCTTCATGATGTATTCCATTGGCTTACAAGCGCACATTTATATGTATGTTCTTAGCAAACATCAGGGTGTTTGTTGATATGCTGTAGAACTGCCAAGAGAAGTTAGTCCTTCACAGGAGTGATGAGTCCGTGAGCCTGTGAGGCACATCCTGAGCTGAGCATAGCTGACTTCAGCTGGACTGCACACACTGTTTCATTAAGATGGATGAAAACACACAAATGAACAGTGACAGTCACTATACTCCTAAAACGTTCCAAAAGCGGGGATTTGAAGCAATGAAGAACCATTTTTGTTTCCCTGAAGAATTAGAAGTTGTTGTTTTTTTGTTGCAACAAACTTTTTCAAATCTCTAGAGCTTTTTCCCATTGCAAAACTTATTTGCAATGGGCAGTTCCCATAGATATTAAAGGTTCCTAATAGCATAGAAAGAACCTTTGTTTGTTTTTTTAAGTTTAGAATATAAGACATTCACACTATCAAATTACTAAGTTTTCTTATATATATGCAAATAAAAAATTGAATAAAGTAATTAGTCAAATTAACGTTATTGTAAAGATAGTTGATCATGGTTTTGTAGGCATTTATTTTAAATGGAAAAACTTGTAATTAAATGTGCTGAAAGCCATCTCTCTATGCCTTTGAGAGAAACCCCATCTCCTTTTCTGCTCTGGTGGCACCTATTCATGTACCCTGATTTTCTTGGACAAAATCAATACCTCCATTTCCAAGAAACTTCCCTCATATCCTCTAAATAATCCAACCACTCGTCCTAACTTAAATAAACCATAGCAATCAATAAGGCAACTTCAGCCAAGATGCTGCATCGGCCTGTATTTAATGAGCTCCACTCTCTGTGTGCGCACAGCCCTATTTCCTCGGCAGCGGCATGCAACTGTCTGCACACATATTATCAGCACGCATCGTTATTTTCGTCCTTGTCTCTCTTTGCCACGACCCACCTCATCGCCTGACCCCTCTGCTGTCTGTCGCATAGTGAAAGCTCTCTTCACCTTAGGCCAATTAGTGTCAACTAGACACCAACAACATCAGTGACCTCTGGCTAGATAATTAAAACTAAATGGAAGGTGCATCTTGACAAAAAACGCACACTCCGGCGACTTTTCTGGGACCTTTTGCCATCTCCTTCAGTGGCTAATACTGTGCACACCACAATGCTTTATAGTGGATTGATGTCACTATCCAGTTTTGCACAAGTACTGGTGATCTAAAGGAAATAAACTAGAGTAGATGTCTATGACAGCTTATAAAAAAAAAACACTTTGATGGTTAATTGTGCCGTTTTGTGGTGGATTTTACAGTAAATGCTATTATGTAGCACCGTGTAATGTTAAATTATGGCCTACTACATGCTATTAACAGGGCATAACATTTATGTAACTGTAGTTATGTTATTCTGCAGCGATTACAAATAACGGGATGTAAAAACGGTGTCACCATTCACAAATGCCCTCTGAACTGTAAATTGAAGACGCTAATACATGTTACCAAACCAAAGTGCGGTTTTATGTCACTACTAAAGCATGAACAGTAGAGGGCGCCAGTATGTATGTTAATACACGGCTTCTCAGTGATACCAATTAGCATGTATTAGGTAAGGAGAGATCTGTCTATTTGAACCCCTTACTAAATGTTATCTAGCTTTAGGTGAGGCATCTGTTGACTGCATAATCTGTGACAAAGCAGTTCTTTAAAAAAAGCTGTTGTTCAGATCGTGGTATTTGCATAAATAACGTTCTTCTCCATCATTAGTGACATTAAGTAGATCGTTTGTCTCAGTTTGACCCGTGGTTAGTCACTCAACCTGTGTGACCTCCAGTCAGTGACATGCTATGGCTAATGTTACAACATGCTAAAAACTCTGAATGTGCTTTCTCTAAATAGCCTGCAATGTCTATAATGATAACATTTGCTCATTTTACTGAACGCCGTCTCACCTTCTCATGTGGATAAAAAAACGATCAAGCTTATAGCTCTTTCTATAATTGAAGATAGGCCATCAGACGCTGTATTCTAGTTATTAAAAATCAGCAAAAAAAGTTCACAAGTAACACACACACATTATGAATTATTGCCTTAGGCATGCTTAGGAACATCTTATAATATTATTTTACCAAATGCAATGACACCCAATATAAGATCTCTTTCTATTTATTCTAAATATTGATATTGTATTTCTATAATATAAAGAAAATTAAATGGTAACAATATTTTTTGAAACATTTATATGTCATTATTTATAATCCTAGATTTTATCAGTGCAATTTTAAGAAACATTAATATATTATATATTTATATACATAGAGAGAGAGAGAAAGAGAGAAAGCTATTGTGATAAGATAATTTCCGTTTCCTGTATGTATAAATATATATTATACCAAGAAATATTACACAAAGAGATACCAAAATGACTAATAGTGGAGATTAAATGTACACTAAAATGTAGAATGACTCTTGTTAAATTGACATTTGTGCATCTGTTCCCTGAATTGAACCTATGGCCTAACCAGTGCTACCCTCTAAGTTACATAACATCCGTGTTAACTTTAATATCTGTTACTTCATTTAGCTATTTTAATTCCAAATCGCTGCCCTGCTTGCAAATAAAGAGCACACAGAGCAGTGCTATCTCCTATCCCTCTCCCCTCAGCGCCGATGATGTATTATAGGTAGTGTGACTATTCTAATAAACACGGTTGGGGTAATTAAGGCATGGAGAGGCAGCAGACACTGGTGGTCTAGGGACAACACGAAACAATAAATCACAACTCCTGGTTCCGCCTTCTCGAGCGTGGCCGATCACACTCACCGAGAAAGCAATTCTGCCAACCTGCGTTTGCACATTTGTCTTCATCAGCCTCTGGTTGTTTTGGGGCCGGTCTGAATTTGCTGGTTCCCATGGTAATCAAACAAGCCAGAGATATCAAATGTGTCCATTTTAATGTCAGCAATGGCATAACATTTAGGGCGAGCCTGGAAGCTAACTGCATGTTTTATTACAGAGCCCAGAGTGTACTGGAATAAACTGTGAATTGAGGGCTGTAAGGCTGAATGAGAAATGTTTCATGAGAGCGGATAGACTCTGCTGCAAGTGCACTAATAAGCAAGCAGGGTATGTTTTCACATTATATATGGCAATTTGTTACACTGTAAAGGAATCAAAGTAAACTAAATTTCACATTTAAGTGAATGTGTTACTTGACATTTCTTTGTAATTACTTGTGAAATTTGAATTTATTTTACAATAACATTATTTTAGATTAGTGTATTTTAGGGGTATATAGCTTATTTTAAATGTTGAAGCATAAATAATATTCTCTTGTTAACATACTTGCTTATTTACGGTTTTAACTCTGAAGCAATACATTTTTATAGTGTATAATGATAGCTATTAAAAATGTAACAATCATTCTTATTATACAAGTTAGTTAACACCTCAACTGTTATGTTATAATGTTATGGTTATAGTATGCACATGCTTCAGTTATGTCACCTGCTGCTGTTATCATTAAAGTTAGGCTATGTTCTTGGTGTGTAGTTCTTCTGAAAATTAAACATGGTTTTGCTACAAATAATAAAAATTTAAAAAGAAATAAATAAAAACGTTTTTACTACAGTTATACAAATTAACCATGGTTTTGCTACAGTAGGGTAACCATACCATTTGTAGTAAAACTGTGGCTATACTAATGCTAATCAAGCCAAAAAAAACTATGATAACTACAATTTATTATAATAAAACCATGGTTAATTTTTCTAACAGGCTTTACACCTATAAGTTTTAATACTAGGATTGATGTCCTTACAACCAGAAGGTCGTTTTAACGAAAAAACCCCCAAAACAAGCTATATTCATAACAGTAAATAAAGGACCAGGACTCCTCAGGTCAGGTTTCTGTCTCTTGTCCCAACGTCTTAGGACTCTGTTCTGGACAGATGCCATTCAAGAACACCTGAGCCCTGCGTGAGAGTGAGGAGAGACAACAAAACAGAGGTGTGTTAGGTGTCAGGAGAAAAGTAACGCTGAACTCAACCGGACTGAGAGAGAAGGCTATGGAGCTTTCTGCCTCTGAGGGACAGAGAGGCAACAGCAACCGCTGGAGCAGGAGATTCAGCCAGACAGAACACAAAACCCAGGAGCAGCCATGACACATGATGGACACTAAGAGGCAGAGAGAGCTTGTTTTTTTTTTCACTCCACCCAAACGCATTAACTATTCTGATCTTGTGCTGGAGGATCTGGAAGCAAAGGACAGAAGCCATTCCATAAGCTCCAGTGATGTTGTAGCCGCAGAACTGTGTCTGAACAAAGCCAGGCTTCTCCAGTCGGAGAATTGAGCGGAACAACAGCGCCTCAACTAATAAATCCTTTTCAATAAAGAATTTTTTAACAATAATATATAAAACAAAAAATATGAGCTCTAAAGCTAAATATGTTCATAAGTCATGTTATCAAAACTTATACATCGAAAGTAGTGTGTTTAGTTCTTTACTGAATTGGAGTGTTAGAAACAAATCATTTAAATTACTCAATGACATCATAGGAGAGTCACTTCTTCCATTTCTGCATGAATCAGTGTTTTGGGATAAATCGTTTCAGTAAATAATTTAGTGACTTACTCATAAAGATGTAATCGCAAAAAGAAATGGGCAGGCATCATGATGCCTCATAAAGCAATTTCACTGCACATAATTTTTTTTTTTTTACAGTTTTGCTTTAAATAAAAGGTACTAGTCTTTGACTGATATCACATTATTTTTTCAAAGCTTAGTACAATTTATTGAAGCTTTTTTTAAATCCTCATTGAGCAAATTAATAAAAGAAATACTTCCAAACTAAAGCTGGCCAGTCATATATTATTGTAGCATCTTTGATCATTATAATCAGAGCACCTGACAATCAAATGCACTTCACATGTGAACCCCAGGGAGGAGCCGCAAGAACAGCGATGTGTGTGGAGAGCTGAATACACCGCCTGAGGGTCTGAGAACATTTTAAAGTAGAAATAAAAAGCTGATCTTCATGTCCTTTGGTCCAGCTAATTTTCAGACACAAATTAGCTATGAGCTGAGGAATATATGCCAAAAGGTCTTCTCGCAAAACTTCCCTTTAATCTGTCACCGCTTTTTAATTACATGTTTACGGAAGCACCATAAATAATGGAAAAGAGGAACTATAAAACAAAGCTTGCAAATTTAAAGAGATAACGATTATCTACTCAATCTGCATGGCTTTCATTTTTATGTGTAAAGCCAAAAATATTGTTTTTTTTTCATACAATGTGTTCAAACCCCAACATTCTTCACAATCTCTTCTTTTGTGCTCCACAGAAGAAGAAAGTTGTACACATTTGGAAAATCGAATTTCCTTTTTGGGTGCAGTATCCCTTTAAAGCATTAAATGTCTCCAATTAGTATATGCAAGAGACATTCTCTTTACAACAAAGTCCCTTTGCCACGACAAAGGGTGCAAACAACTCACTCCAGCCAACACAGTTCAGTTCGAATTAGATCTGATCTGGTGACTGGCTGATTGATCAAGGCAGAGAGGGAAGCTACATTGTCAGTTCTAATCTTCACCAAACGGCCCGGGTGACGTCTCAGTGCTGTGGCACTTCAAACAATGGGGTGTGTGTTTGTGTTGGGGGTTAAGGGGATTTGTGTGGAAGCACGTCGCAGGCGTGGCGGGCTGGAGGGTGAGTCATGTCGGACCCCCACTACCGATCCACCTGCTACAGTTGGTGGACGCCTTCCTCCAGATGCACTGCGTTCGCTAAAATAGCCCTCAGAAAACACTCAATCCAATCTGTCGGCACGCTTGCGCACATGAACATTAGCTTGCGAAGGGGCAAGTAACCATGATTCAAACCCAATGGTATTCTCATTGGTCCCACACAGAAGGCATTTATCGGTGTAGTGCTGAATTTGAGACCGCAGCCAGATTATGATTCCCCTAGTATTGGTAAGTTTAGTGTTAGGTATAGGGGAGGGGTAAGAATTAGTATTGAGTTCAATGAGGAGAGTTAAAATTTGGCAGGAAGTCAAAATTCGGTACTACACTGGTAAATGCCTTCTGAGTGGGACTCGTGAGAATAACCATTGAGTTTGAATCATGGTATGATATCTTGGCATATTGTAATATTCCTAAACCTTAGAGAGCGGACTTTAAACGAGAAAACACACTCGAATGCCTCTGAGCAAAAGCAAACACACTAGCCTGTACGTGCGCTCACAACAAACAATTTGTCTGATATTGCTCAAAGTGGGAAGGCTCGCTGCGAATGCGCTGTAAACAGGCAGAGCTGAGACCTGACTTGTCATATAACAGCTCCAGAAATCGATCGAGGCCCACTCTCCTCTCTGATCCCCCCCACACAAGCGCGTGGAGCGAGCAGTGGGCGGCTGGACACAGCCCGCAGCTTCTGAGAGCGTGGGGGAGCAGGAGCGAGAGAGAGATCGACGTGAGGGCTGCTGGTTTGGGGAGCGCAAGTGGAAGCAAGGTGGAGGTTGGCAGCGTGTGGCTGGGATTTCGGCAGAACCTGTCAGAGAAACACTGAGGCTGATGGGGAGAGAGGGACCACAGGAGCGGATTTGAATATATAAATATTTCAAACACAAAGTGTGTGTGGAGGAGCGCAGGCTCTGGATCTTCAGCGTCTGTTCGTTGTCGTCTCTTGCGTCAAACCCCCACACCGCCGTGTCACAGCTCCAGACCGTCGATACTGCGTGTAAAAGAGATTCAGCTAGATGAGTTGTATCCAAATTATTATTGATTGATCTCGGTAGTGAGCAGATATGCCGGAGGAAAAATCTTAAGGCACTCCCGCTCTCGAGGACCAGGGGCAAGTAAGCCGGTTCTGTGGATTATCAAACTATGACAGAATTCCAATGGCCCGTTTTGAAATTCATGTCTAATATCGGCCCTTGATCGTGCTGCTGAGGTTTTTCCTTAAGAATGACTGATCTCTTGTTGCCTTCGTAATGATGTAGCAAACATCTTCACAAACTGTCAAATTTCCTAACTCAATAAAGTCTGTTTTTGAAGAGATTTACATGTGGAGCCTGTAGGGACAGCAATAGCTTAAAGGGATGCAGCCCCCCAAAATTACAATTTTGTAATTAAAGGAACATGTCACTTAAAAAAAGGTCATTAACCAACTAACCTAAAGTTAAACAATTGAGTTACGATATGATTTTAAGGCAACGTGAATTGTAAGGGTTTTCATCTAAAATATCTCAGAAGACAAGCAAAGGTTTTACTGGTTTGGAATAAACCCTTTCAGGTATATTTAATTTATTATCACATATAAACATACCTTGTATGAAGTACAATAAAACAAAAATCCTGAATGTTTTTCAAAGACAATAGACAAGACAGAATATAATAAAAAGTAGGCTATGCTGTGTAAAAAAAAATCTGAAAATGTCTTAAAATGTTACCAATATATATATATATATATACTTTTTTACGGTTTACCTATATTAGCATGTTTTTGTTAAATGTGTAAAACTTAAAAAAAAAAAAAAAACATATTAAAATATTCATTTAGAATATGTTAACCTAGACAGCCCTAACACTACATTTCAACTTTGGATGTCCACTCAGGATTTCAAAAGGATCAAAACAAACATTTCGGAATACAAAGTTGAATAAACATTTACCAGGTGGTAAATCTTTAAACTTCCGAATGCTCAAAACAAAACAGAGGGTTTGATTTCAGTTGATTCTGAGCATGTATTACATTGATTAGAGATAAACGAGGAGTGGCATTGAAGCATTACCTCAGAGTCTTAGAGCCGTGCAGATCCATAATTTACTACGCATGTGTACATACTCATGCATTGGTATTCACATTTATGCTCACTTCCGAGAATGAGAAGGAGGGGATGTAGAGAGAATGCTACAGGTGCAGGAAACCACAGGAAGAACCTGAAATAAAGAAGAGTCAGGAAAAAAAGACAACAGATTTGTAACAACAATTCCAGCATGTAGCATAATAAGATATAAATATTTACATCTGAAATGGAAATTAATATATTAAAGTCAAAAATCAGATCAAAATTGACCTTTTTTTTGCTTTCACGATACATTTAATTTTAGTCATAATACTAATAACAGTCCTAATAGTTGTCACCTATTTTCATCAGCATATAAAACTCATTCAGAAATGCGTCACATTAATGAAGAAAATGGACTCTGAATGCAGTGTCATGTTGTCTTTATATTTTCAAAGTTCTCTCTGGTTTAACCCCCAAAACCAAATATTGTACCTCTTATAACAAGTTTTTTTTCTTTCCAGCAGAATACTTTGCTTTCAATTTTTTGTTTTTGTCAAATCACAGGTTGTCGCCTCTTCCCTTTACTCACACGCTCTCTGTCGGCCTTCTCATTGGCATTCTATGCACCCTTTGTCTGTCTTATTAGGAACATCTCTTTGGTGCAATTAGTTGTGCCCGTTTCTCTTTCTATTTTGCACCGCTTACTCTGTTAAGGAGCCTTTAGCTTCCATCACGTCTCACAAAGCAGCATTTCTCACTCCCTTTCCGTTACCGCTTTTATCAACAGGCTGTTTCCTCCGTTAACCGTAACAAGAGTGAAGGCAGATTAAAGCAGAGAGAGAGATAGAAAGAGAGAGAGAGAGATAGAGAAAAAAGGGGGGTTTATGGGGAGACGCTCGACTGGTTGGCTGACAAACAGAGGGTCCCTCTGGAGTGCAGGCAGAGGAAGAAGGAGAGTAAAAAGAAGAGGAGAGTTTGATGTGGGTAGCTGAGCTCAATCTCCCCCTCATCCCCACCCCCTTCATTTCAGCAGAAAATCTATGCTCGCTCTCTTAGTATTCCAGCCGTCCTCTTCTGAAACCTCTATAGGCTCGGTCAGACAACTGGGCTGCTGTTGAGGCCTGGGCCAAGCGGGAGAGCAGCGGGGTGGTGGGCTTTTTGGAGGGGAGAGGGGAAGGGAGGGGAGTGTTTGCTCGAGGCTGTCAGAAGTGACAGGAGGCCAAGCGACTTAAAACCTCACTTGGGACTTCAGCTGGACAAGCCCTGTCTCCTCTCCTCCTTCTCGCTCCTTTTTTCTTTCGTATCATCGTTTTACTCACGCTTTTACCTGTGAATCTGAGTCTTGTCCCAGGCCTGACTATTACGCCCTGTGATCATCCTCTTGCAACCACTGATCCTGTGCTAGGCTGTTTTGTTTATTTTCTTCAAAACCAATATTCATTTTGAGGTCTTTCGAGGAAGGTTGGACTACAATACACAACTTTTGCAGGTTTTTCCCTCCTGATTTGACCCTGTCTGTAGACTCTAGGCAGTTGGAGTTGACTGATTAAGAAAATTGCGTAATTCTCAGACTCTGTATGAATTCAGCCAGTCGAAGGACATCAAATATATTTGAGCTGATTTACATTATTTTATGCATCATGTGACTTCTATCAATGAGGCATATATTTCAGCATATGCTTCAGCTCTTACTAACATGCCTCTATTATATATGCAGAAAAATACTATACTTAATAAAAAATGTATAAAAGCTGGCACACCATACAGGCTCCAAAATGCAAAACAATTTAATACTGTACTACATAGAATACTATTTAAAATGCTTTTTAAAATGACTTATTTCATTCAATACCTACTGTTTTCTTTGCTAACCTCTATGTTTTTTTTCCCCATTTAGTGTGTTGCATTGCATCATGGGATTGTTTTCTTCATGAAGGACACGTGAGGTGAGATCCAATTAACTGTAAGTGCCCTGTAAAGTGGACTTCAGCCAACTTAAGTGAGAACCTAATCCGAAGGGAGGGTGCATGATCAGTTTGAAGGGCACTGCAAATGGTATAGGAATTAAGGGTACATCGATACATCACTTTACAGGAAGTGGAAACAGAAATTTTACCCACCAGTCATTGCGCCTCACTTCAGTATTTGCAATTTTTTGAGTATGGTTAGTCTCAGCCAGGTGTGTTTTGTATGCTGTTGTTCATGGGTATGAAGTGCGGGGCATGTGACAGTTTCAATACAATGCATCCCAACAGGCATTTTTCAAATATGAAAAACATCATAATGTATTAACGTACACATGCATATAAAGTATGATCATTTGTACTATATTTATTTGTCCCGTTCAGTAATAAAAGACTGGAATAATTCGGTTTGTTTTGGTAAATCAGAAGCACTACTTCTTAAAGGATCATTCCATTGCTCCATGTATAAGTCATACCGGATATATATCTTGATATATATTGATTTAGTAAACGCTCTGACAAATTTTGTTTCAGAGAAGAATTTGTCAAATGTGGCATTTGCGAATCACGCTGAATCAGTTAATTACTTTGTGTTTACCGAACTGACACCGATTAAGTCACTAAACTAAAGATTATGATAGCTTTGTCTACTTAAGCTTTGTGAAACTTAAGTCTTAGTCTGGGAAAGGCTATCTCAGTACTCAGGATACATTGTCGAAAAATGCTGTCTCACAGGATGTTGCAACAAAGCAAATGTTTTTTTTTTCTGTTCAACACTGGCGCAAAACACACTTCTTACCCATTTTCACAACCTACAACGCAGTGGTTCCAGGCATACAGTCCCACACCCCATCCCCAAACACCCGGCCACCCCCAAATTCCCTCTTCTCTCTGTCACCTTGAGCCTCGCCGTCATGCTTCTGTGATCGCTCTAAAGGTCAGCGCGTGTAGCCACTGTCATTACCTGTCACTCTCACTCCCTCCCTCGTTCTCTCGCTCCTCGACCGCCTCTCTGTCATGCATTTCATTCCTAAGCTCTGGAAGACAGATCAAAGTGCCATCCTTAGTTGGGCTTTGAAGGTTACAAGCGGATAGGGGTGATCTCACTGCAGAGTCGGATGAGAGACAGGGAAACACTGGATGGAACAGGAGGTGGCTAAATGTTCTGGTGTAAGTGACAGTCATTCTGTGGCTTTGAATTAACGGGAATATCCATCAGTGTGTCACTTAGCGTTAGGCTCCTATTTGCATCCAGGACACTATTTTAGGGTGAGCTGACAGGTTAGTGACAGTAGGAGAACCGGCTGGAGTTAACCAGTGGGGGAGATGTACCTGTCCTTTTAAATCTCTGTAACAAGCATTAGTAATGATAGAAATCATGCGGTCCTCAGTTGGAAACCTTATTGTGATCAACTTTAATTAAGTTTTCATTAGCGCTTTCACTGTTCGGGTCACTTGAATTAAAGAGGAGGCCTGCAAAATGCTGTATTGAGCAGTTAAAGGGATAATTTACCAAAAATGTTGTTTTTATACACATGGAACATAATAAGAGAAAAATATTCCTACTCAACCAAAGTATCGTTGAATCAGGGAGTGAATCATCCTGGTTCTTTTTAATGATCCAGTTCGTTCACAGAACTGATTTACACTAACTGTTGTCAATCTGAATAAGAAACTGGGCATGTGTGCACAAGAAAATGGGTATAGATTACCAATTTCTTTCGGATCAAGTTCTGTTGGATCGATTGAGGTGTTTACATGAAGGCTTTTCACTCCGATTAATCCATCAATCCACTAACGGGTTATTTGCTTGCCTGTGAACAGCTGATTTGCCTCGGTGACTGAATCGTTCTTTTGTGATGGTTCTTTTTAAAGAACCAATTGTTTTAGTTCAGAAACGGGTCTGAAAGAATCATTGATGAATCGGAATGGAATATAGTGCACAAGTTTTGTCATTTTTGTTGGAGATGGAAAATCTAATTTCACAGAAGACAAAAAAAAAAAATCTTTCTTTAAGGTTATCAATACTTTGATGAAAAAGATTTGCCGTAATCAATACTAGACACAAGTAACAACATTTTTTGTTTAAAATAAAAAGAGGCATAATTTTATGGGAAGGCAGAACAGAGGGCGTTAAAGCAAAGCAAACACGGGTGTGTCTTTTTATCAACTCGGAGGTAAGGACTAATCAATGGCAAACTTTAATCAGATGTGATCAATTATTCATGGCCTGAGGCCTAGCCATCCCATCTCTTAACCATTCTCATACTGACGGCACAAGATGAATAATTCAGACACCATTTACACAAAACCAAGCTCCATCCTGATGCCAGATTACTGAATTAGAAATATTATGCAACAAAGAATGTTAATTAGTCTGGAGCAATCCAGCCTGCCAGCAATGAGTTAAAAAGATGAACTTATCTATATTAAATCATTCAGCAAATGCCTCTCTGCTTATCATTTTGCAATGAAAATTATTTTTATTTAACCTTTTTTGAGTTATATAAAATATAAGAGGTCACCACAGACAAGCAAACTCAAACAAATCAACAGACAAATACACACAGATATTTATGGCACTGTGATTTGAAAGCATTCATGAATTAAAAGTGTATCACAAGCTAGTGATTCACGTAACTTTGCAACAGCAGAGAGATAGAGAGAGAGAGAGAGAGAAGGGGGTTAGATGGATGAAGGGTAAGGGAGAAAGTGTAATTCTTGTTTGCCTCAATTTATCCTGAAATCCCTGACAGCAAGCAACCATAAGTCACCAAATAATCGCTCTCCGTAATTTAAAAAGATCACTCATGTCTCCTTCACCTTCCTATGCCTTGTTCTCTTTATCTAGCTCAGGTATCAGCCTAGAGAAGTCAAAACGCGGTTCATTCATAAACTCAGGGCTTAGTTCATTTTTGTTCCTTCTCTATTTACCTCTTTTTCTTTCGACAGACCGTGCTTGTTTAAACATAAATGTAATGTTAATCAATCTATAAAGTAAAGCTCCTGTATATCACTCTAACGTATGTTTTAGAAAAACACTGTAGATGAGCAAAAAGATCTTCAATTATATCTTCATTAAAAAAGACACCTGCAGATGGAAAGCAATTCTTGAAGTGATTGATCTAGTGAAAGATATCTGCACTTAACAATGTGTTTAGTGTGATGTGTTCAAAGACGTTTCGTGCAATTTGTGTGCTTATTTTAGTTTTTCGCTTGCAATATTTTCAAGAGAAATTCACACTACAACCAGGTGTAAAGAGAGAGCAGAGCAACAGAGAAGCTGAAGAATTGAGGCATCGAAATCGTGTGAAAACGAGGAAAGGATTTTGCGGCGTGAAACATTATGCTCATGCATTTGCAGGGAAGATTTCTAATGAGGGTGCACGATATTGATATCTCCATGGGAACATCCCAGGGCACCACTAACAAACCACACTCCTGTGTTTTGTAGCATTTGTTTGAATATACAAATTAACTACAGAGGAAAATATGTAATGTGAATAATGCTTGAAAATTTAGAGGTAAATAGATAACTCCATTCGTGTCTCTGGGTGAAAGTAAATAATTAGTAGTAATCTAAATATTTTTAGATGGATGGAAATTACATTCATGGATTACATGAAATCATACAGTGGAAAATAGCTGTATAAATAGCCCTATAATTGACCACATATTGATCAAATCAATTGATATTTAAATGAAGACACAATATATTGACTTTTGAAGACACTTTAATGTCTATTCAGTGCTTTCATCTGCCACAATGATGCACTGCTGCTATTGTTAACAAAAACTAGTTTGTTAATTAAAATAAAGCGGTAATAGCCTACAATAAAATAATATATAATCATTGGATTAGAAACTTAAAATATGAAATGAATTGAAATAAGTCCAAAATTAATAAAAAGGAAATCAACATAAATTAAAGCTGAATTGAAATATTAAAAGCTAATATAGCCTAAATAAAAAAGTTAAAATGAAAAAATTGCTTAAACTTTACTAAATTAAAATGACAATAAAAGCGGGACATTTAAAAAAGCTCATTCAAAAATATCAGTAAATACTAAATGATAAGGTGATTTAATCTGATGAGTTATCATCAGCAAATATTGATGTATGCCATTAATTGCTGTTAGTAATCAACATCTGATTTCACACATTTACTCAACATATTTTCTCCTGATGTGTAAAGTACAATATTATTTAGGAAAGTTTCTCAGATCTCCGCATTTCCTTAGAAGAACTGTGTGTGTGTGTGTGTGTGTGTGGTTGTCTCACCAACACACTACGCACCCTTGTCATGTTCCTGTCACATCTGGAGCTGAGAGGAAAGATGAGTCCTCACGCAGAATGACACAATGTCTCAATGTGACTGATAGAAAGGTAAAATGTGTCTGCAGCAATGGAGAAATCAATCCTTCCCTTCGTCTGTCCTCTCCCTCTCTTCTCCCTCAAACCTCCCCACCGTGATTATATCAAATCTTTGCTCTTTTTATCATTTTGAACTGCAATTAAGGCAAAGTTCATCTCATTGTCAAAAACTCTGCTTTTGTTCTGTGAAGAGGTGAGCCTGGGTCTATTGTGAATCTGTGTATTTGTGTGTGTGTGTGTGTGTGTGTGTGCGTGTGTATGTGTGTGTGAAACACAGACAGATGTACGCAGGCCTCCGGAGGGATTCTTTGTGAAAATGTTGTTGTGTATTTATTTTTTTATGTGTTATGACACTGTTTGGACTGTGCGACTGATTTCCATCCCCCATGAGCTTTGAGCTTTGTCTGGCTGGATTCGAGGGCGGTAAATAAGTGGTAATGGAAGTGAATGGGAGCGATTTGGGGAGCGCTCTCTGTCATCACTTTAGAAGGTTGTGACCCCTGAGCGCAGTGACACCGAGCTGCTAAATTATTCAGCCGTCGTCTCGCGAAGGGCCTCAGGAGGAGTCGAGGCTGTGATTGCTGGGAGCTGACTGACTGACATTTGCACATGAAAATCGGCTTGGTTTTCCCCTCCGAACACTGGTGCTGCTTAAGAAAAACAGCGCAAGGCCTCTGCGGGGAGACGCGGGGCAGGGTACTGTAATGACAGCACCCCCATTCAACTAACGCACCGCGCGAGGCCTGTCAATGAGAACGGCCTCGTGAGATTAGCGGCAAAATGATTTAAAGGCATCTTTCCTACGGATTTGACACTGCTCGGGTCGAACAGCTATTAAACATGCAAATAGCAGCATTTAATAATGATCATTCTGGTAAAACATCTTCGTCTGCATACATATATTTGCTGGTCCTGTTCAAGAAATGCCGCCTGGTGAAATAGATCTGTTCTGAATGCTCAGCTGGTGGTTGAATATTGGCTGTTTTGTATAACGTTTCTAAGGAATATCTTTCATTCTTGGGTTTAGTATGTTCATCTTATGTCTTAGACCTGCATGCAATGAGAACTGTAACTGAGATACAACATTTTGGTTATATTTATACGCTATTACAGTGCAGTACACCTTTTAATAATTTGGATTCTAGATGATTTTTAAAAGAAATTGATGCTTTTATTCAAAGATGCATATTTAAAAGTGACAGTTTAGAGCCATTTATAATGTTACAGATTCAATTATGTTCTTTTAACCTTTCCACTCATCCTAAAAGAGTATATTTTTCCATAAAGCACAGCTGTTTTTTAACATCATTATTAATATGAAATTAGCATGTTAGAATGGTTTTCAGGATTATACACAGAAGTCTACACTGTAAACATTTTTTGTAAAAATTAACAACTGTGGTTGCCAGAAATCGACCGTAAACAATGTTTTGTACCCTTGAAATACACTGATAAGCACCAAATGCAGGTGGTGATGAGAAAGTCACATGACAAAAATATAGAAGGTGTTCGGTTTCATTCACACAAACACTAATAATATGCAATAAACATAAATTTAACAACATTACATGTAACACACAGCCCTAATAAACAGAACTGATAACTGATAACTAAGAGGAAATTTTTTTAAATGCAGGGAATTCTGTATATTTTACATTTAACAGGTTTTTATCATAGCATTGTCACAGTTTTTTCTTACAGTGTAGAATAAGATCTATTGAAAATTTTGATTTGCCAGCACAGGAATAAGTATATGGAAATAAAAAAAGATATTTCACAACATTGTTTGTATTTATCTGGTGCATGCAATCGACACAGTTCTGTGTTAGATGCAATGGAAGTAGAAGTTTGTACAACTGAAAGCATAAATACACATGCAAGACGTATCTTTCCATTGCGTCTAACGCAGAACTGCGCTGATTGCTTGCACTGGATGCTGTCCAAAATGGCGCTATGGTGATGTTACGGAGCCAAATCATTAAATACACTTGATATTTTTGTTTTATTTTCACACAAAAAGTATTCTCATAGCTTCAAAATATTGCGGTTGAACCACTGATGGCGGAGGGAGCATTGTGACAACATCTTTCATACTTTTGACAGTGGTAATTGTTTGGCAGTCAATGGGACAGTCACAAGTCTCCCAGTTTTCATCTAAAATCTTACATTGTGTTCAAAGGACGAACAAAGCCTTTATGAGTTTGGAATGACATGGGGGTCCACTTTGGGGTGAAGTAACCCTTTAAGTAAAATTAAATTAGATGTGCTGGTTTGGGCCTCATTGCCAGCTGCAGTTTTGTCTTTCTCATAATGTATAAAACACCTGTGATTTACAACTACTTGCTGAGGAACTCAGTGCCTTGTAGTTGGCGATATCACATAATTTGTAGCAGAAATAAAAAAGATAGTCCCATGGAAAATAATGTGTAACTGCAGCATTCATTTCAAATGTCATTCAAAAATGTAGTGAATTAGAGAAATAAATGCTAATACCTTTGATACTCAGAAAACTACAAAGTATCCAAAAAAGATACTTAAGTACAAGTAATTAGTTACATTTACTCAAGTACTTTACACCTCTGGTAGCTGCTTCTCTATTGTATTACTGGCTATGCATAGAGCAGCATATAAGATTGGACTCAGTTATGAAAATATGCATCCCCAATTGGTTGATTTTGGTTATAGGCTGTCTTTAATAAGGTAAGTAATGAATTATAAATATTTTACCAATGTTATACTTACAATGGAAAGTGTTCAAATGCTATACTGTTGCTATGGTTACCCCCTTAATCACAATTTCTGTTTGCAAAGGTCAATTTGGTAGGAGGTGAAAATGTAATTTTTTCTTTTTTAATCATTTTAAATATCATATTGAAATGTTCTTTGTGTTATAGCATCAAACTGGTCTAATACTTCGTAAGATCGCCTCAACAGTTTGTTTTGGCATCCTTTGGGGGGTTAAAGCTTTGATTTGGGAGGTCGGACCACCCCTAAATAACTCTAATAATTTGTTGCTGTTTTTGTGTTGCAGATAGAGCTGATATTTTAGTCCTTCTTCAGGCTTGGGTTTATGCAGCTTGACAGATATTTGCCCATGTATGGATTGATTACCTTTGAGACAAGTCTTCGAATCCAGAGTGTCAAGGTAATGAGACCAAGTCCAATTAGTTAATCCTCTGAGCCAATAAAACCGATAGGCAGTTTGTAGAGGGTGAAATGTAAGTAAGATGCTGTTATTTGTGTTTCAGCTGCTGTATGCCGTAGTTGAGGGATGGCACTTGTGCTATATCTGTTTAAGATAAAGAAACAGTCCTTTTAAGCTACAAGAAAGGTTGTTTTTTTTATATATATTCATGGCCTTTAGATCAATCTCATCTCATTTGAGATTCAAATGATGACTTTTGCGAAGAAATAACAACCAGCGCTAACGTTTGAGCGAAACGCTTTGGATTAGACTCCGAGTCCTCTAAGAAGATGAATGTGGACTTAACGAGAGAGCAAGTCGTGCCGCTTCAGACTTTCAGCATGCTTGACCATGTCTCTCTGTTTGAGAAAGGGAGAGCAAGGGATAAGGAGGGGGGTTGTAAGAAAGACACAGAAGGGGTGGAACGCAAGGCAGATGACAAATTGTGATTAATAAATGTGGTCCGGGACGGTAGTGTGGAACGGTGCTTATTAATGGAGAGAATTAGAGTGGCTGTGCAACTCAATCTACACACTGTCACTCTGCATCAGGCGCCATGATCAGAATCTAATGAAACAGCACAACACACACACACACACATACAATCAATCAATCAATCACTTTTATTTATATAGTGCTTTTAACAATACAGATTGTAGCAAAGCACTGATCATTTTCAAATAGGAGAACAGAGTGATGGTAATGTATAATGATGAGATTAAACAATTTATTTATTAAATGCAGAGATGGTCTCTGTAATCCAAATGATGATAATCACTAGAAATTAGATTAGAATAGAGTAAAAAACCTTGGAAGGAACCAGACTTAGTTGGGGCCAGTTCTCCTCTGGCTGGACACCCAGCATCTAATTTCCAGTTAAATATTAAGCACATGTCAGATTGTGCAAAGAACTTGTGTGTTTGTGTGTGTGCTTGTGTGCATTTGGTTCCGGTGATCTGTCCATGGAGCTCATCTAGGTGTTCTGGCTTCTAATGAACATCATCTATTTGTTTTGGTACACTATCTGATGTGGATACGGACTGAGGAGCAGAATAAAAGAGAGATATTTGCAATCTTCTTTTTATGATGTAAAGAGCACTTTGTGTGTTAATGAGAGTGTTCCCAGTTTCCGGCTGATCTAATTAAAGCAGCCTAACAATCCTTTGACTTATTTGACAGATTTGATTAATAAATGTGTATCAGTGTGTTATGTGCAAGCCAGAGTAAAGAGATGTGTCTTTAATCTAGATCTAAACTGACAGAGTGTGCCCGCCTCCCGAACAGCATTAGGTAAGTTGTTCCAGAGTTTGGGTGCTAAATAGGAAAAAGATCTGTCACCCGCAGTAGATTTAGTTATTCTAGGTATTATCAAATGGCCAGAGTTTTGAGAACGTAGCAGACGTGGAGGACTA
>JAUCMU010000048.1:13493983-13522005 GCA_032275025.1 Enteromius treurensis | reverse complement strand
GCCAGAGTTTTGAGAACGCAGCAGACGTGGAGGACTATAATGTGATAAGAGCTCGCTCAAGTACTGAGGAGCTAAGCTATTAACAAGATTTTAAAGTCTATATTATGTTTGATAGGGAGCCAGTGCAGTGTTGACAGAACCGGGCTAATATGCTCATACTTCCTGGTTCTAGTAAGGATACGGACTCACCTGCGTATGTTTCCCCTTCTCTATATCGAATACATACAATGCAATCCTTTTTACATTTTTCTTTTTTTAATCTTATTTCACAGTAAAATATATAAACACAAAGTCTAGATTTTGAATGTTTTTACATTTACGCAAGAAAAAAAATAGCATTTTATCTAAATATCATGTCATGTATAGTCATGATTGTTTTTATTTATCGTTTGAATTTACATTAGAAGCACTATTGCATAAAATATTCCGATATCATAGAATAGAATATATCTGAAATATTATGTTTTATTTAGACCTGTCTAGTCAGTTGTGGAATTTTATGTTGAAAATGTCTGTTCCCTTGTGTCTCCTCCCCCTTGTTTGTCATTATGGTTTTTGATTAGCTTCTCCTCCCTCATCATCTCGTTCTCTCCATATCATGTGTATTTAAAGAGTTGTTCGTGTTCCAGTCTCCGCCGAGCACTGAGGTTTCCTCGTGTAAAGTGTGTTTCCTGTTCCCGTTATTCTGTGGTTTCTTGGTTATATCGCTCATCGACCGACCCTCGCTACCACTTTGGACTGTTCTTGTGTATTGCCTTCGTTTATCCTGTTTGCTGTTTTCTTGACCCCGCCTGCCTGACCATCTCTTTCAATAAAGCCCCACGAATGGATCCGCTCGTCTCAGTCCCTTTCATTACACATATACTGACAAAGTAACTGCATTTTATCCTGTTATCATCTTTAGACATTATCGTTTTTATTTATTTGTATTGTTTTTAATTAGAGAATTAGAATTTACATTAGATATTCAGAATTATTTTGAGAATTTATCTTAAATATTTAATCATATCATTTTTAAAAAGGAGATTGTCATTATTTTTATGTTTTTACTGCAAAATATGATAATACCAGAACTTCTGTTTCTTTTTTTCCTTTTTTTGCAGTACACGTATATGGACATATACTCACACTGTCACTGACCTTTAACCTCTTCCACCTTTTCTTCTCTCTCTCTCTCTCTCTCTCTTTCACTCACAACACATACAAATATTTACCTGACATTTACTTCTCATCTTTTTTTCACATTTTCCTACAAAAAGCAAACTCTCCATCATGACATGAACCCATATCTGGTAATTACATCCTTTCATGCACATTCAGTGTATTGTATGAATGCCAAAATGAATCGATTTCCTTGTTGCTGAAACAATGTGAAAGTCCAAAAGGCTTTTGTTTCAGCACCTGCTGATGTTTTATTAATCTTTTTACAACACCAAGGCCCTGATCTATAGGCTGTTATATTTTAGATCAAGATCCATTCTCTTCCTCCAGGGCAAAGGTCAGGTCACCTGTCCTTTGACCATTTGGAAGACTCCGTCAATATTTCCTGTTTAACCCAGTGTTAATTCATGTCCTAATCTCGTTTTACTGCCCAGTAGTAATCTCGTTATCCAAAATTTAACACAAATAACAGCGTATAAATCATTCTCTACACCTTCTCAGTGACACGAGTGGATCTATGCGCAGAATCCATGTTTCAAAAAGTGTCAGGGTGACTCTCATGGGATCTTGTGTCTGCTAATGATTAGTGAGTCTGTATGTGTTCATGTATAGAACACTTGTGGTTTTCTTGTTATTTTTCATCAATTCAGTGTTGAAAATACAGATAATGGATTTCTTTTGGATCGCATAACAGAATGCAAAATATGCATACCACAATGCAAATGTTATATATGGATGGAATAAATCGAAATTTTACAAACCGCACATTGTACATCAGAGTACACTGTCTGGAATATGTTTCCCACAATGCAAAGTGTTTCACCTTTCATTTCCTCCAGAGATATTTTGCAAGCAATTCTCACAACTGTATATTTCACAATGACTTATATCTTGAAAAGTCAATGTGATTTTATGCTCACATTTACTTTTCTATTTTTTGAGAATTTGATACTTTTAACATTTCTGTTTTGACATATTTGATCGGAGTTCCAGTAATTAGTTTAAACAAAATATGAGTTTTGACACATCATTGCGATATGGACTTTATGGTTATCTTTTGAAATTATTCTCTTGCAAATTGAAAACAATATTTTCCATATGGTGTGGTAAGACTAGAACTACATTTTGTCTCAAGAAAACGGTCATGCTGCTTCCCCTGTGTCATTCAATACAGTTCTTGACAGTCGATGAAAGCCAAAGAGAGCTCTATAATCGTGTGATAGGAAACAACCATCAACAGTTTGCTTGAGTCATCATCAGTGGCAGAAAAAGGTACATCACCTAAAGGCTAAAAATGAGTCAGATGCAACAATTCTCAAGCCTAGCTTAGTGCATGACAAAAAAATGACTAGAGATTGCAGTGGATTTTAAAGATGAATTCTGTCCAAAATGGTAGCTGTGGGGTAAACTGTGCCAGATGCTTTGTGAATAGGCTGTGCTAATGGCTCAGCTAAGCACCTTAAAAGCTTCTCCTCCAAAAACTGTATTGACACAACTTACCCCGCTCTCCCCTACATGACAGGAACTAGAGAAAAGAGAGACCGAATGGTGAAACAAGACCTGAAAAGAAGAGCGAATGAGAGGCAGACAGCTCAGAGACATGTGCATTTTTTAATATTAATCATCTCAGTAATATTTTAACAGCCACTAAAAATCTAATTCTCACTATATTGCCTATGTCTCCTGGCAATGATTATACACCCATTGTGGTTAAACCCGTACTGTGTGAGTGTGTGTATTGCTAGATTGACTGACACACAAGGTGGGAGTGATATAGTGTTTAACCCAACATAGTAACACACACATATATGCCTTACTTGAGGAGCATATACCCAGCTTTCTCTCCAGATTGTTCTTCTCTCTCTGTCCACTTCTTTTGTTCTTCTGTCTTCTGGCACTGGTCATATTGGAGAAAGAGGTGCAGAGAGGGGTGGAACAACAGAGAAAAAAAAAGCTGTCAATATATGTTCCCCCACCTCCACCATTAAACTTTAAAAATGCAGATGTGTGATTAACCCTGACAGGGAGGCAGACTAGATGAGTTACACTGAATTTTCAGTGGATTCGCTATCAAACCCAATATTTAAACACCAGTAGCATATCACCCTTCAAGCTAACTGCAAGACGATTCTATGCAAACTCTATTTGAAAGTGTTAATTTTGCCTATTTTATGGACTATGGGTGATGAGTCAGTTTTAATGATTACTTTTTTTTTTAAATCCATCATAACAGGCCTGTTTATCAGCTATTCTAGTCTATGCAAGATATATGTTAGATAGATAGATAGATAGATAGATAGATAGATAGATAGATAGGATAAATAAATAAAGAAAGAAAGAAAAAGAGAGCACAATGGTCTCAGTGTCCTTCAATAATGAGCTCTGAAAGCTAGAGAAACTGAGCCACACACACAATGGCCTCGAAAAGTCACAGTATCTTCTAACACAAACAGATAGAGACGCTTCACCCAGTCATTTTTTTCTGTGCCCAGAGAAAATAGTTTTGTTTTGTTTTTGTTAATAAAACGGCTTGTTTTTAAAATCATTAGTCAACAGGCTGTTGACATGATAAACGATTAACATTTACACCACTTTCCCCCATTAAATGATGATTAAGTTGGAAAAACACAGCGGCTGTGTGTCTAAAAACCAAGTGTGCTGCCGAGTCAGACATCGTCTTTGGGCATCGCACGCGCGTTCTAAGTAGGCAGCTCAGTGGTGTTTGAGACAGAGTCAGTGAGGAGGGATGGAGGGATGGAGGGAGGAGTCGACCGGATGGAGGAATGAGGGGACAGTGTGAGAGTGTGTGTGTGTGGAGTGTGAAAATCTCACAGGTGTCGGAGTCAGAAGTCCAGCACTGTTGCAGTTTTATTATTTCTCTCAACAAAACGAACGACTAAAGCGGAAGTTTCGCTCACGCGTGCAGTCACGGTCCGAGGAATAAATAAGGTCAGAAGTGACTCAGTTAAGTTAACTCACTGTATTTGATTGGATAAAGCGTTAATTTACTATTCAGTCTGTTGCTGGAGTAAAGAGAGTAACGTTAGTCTTCGTCTGCTGAAGATTTAATTTGTTCCGGAACTCAGCGAATATAAGGACATACACCAGAGGAAGGTTTTTTATCCTAAAGATCTTCCATAAACCCCGAAGTGAAGGTAACTGTGTCTTAAATGCCTTTTTTAGTGTATTTGAAGTTGCGCGCTTGTGTTATACTTTCACAGGTGTTATTTCGCGTGCTTATACGGAATGTGTAACAGTGTATTTTATTGCTATTAGTTTAATTATTTGTGCATAATACATTAATGCTAAAAGATAGGCTAATAATAAAATCAAATTGCAGATCTTTGGATGCATTTGAATTTTGCAAGAAATAGACTTAAGCAAGAAAACTGTCAGCATGTTCAATTAAAATTTAATTGAAGTAAATTGTATATATATATATATATATATATATATATGTATATGCGTGTGTATGAACATGAAATATATCCCTTACAAATGGTCTTTTCATGTTTTTCCTCCTCCAGCTCTATTTCTGTGGAATTTTTTCAGTCCTGCCAGAGCGACTACTGGGGTCTTCAATATTTCCCTGAAAAATTATTAGAAATATTCTGTAGGATCAATACATTGTGGCTCATCAGGTTTCGATGCAGGGCGTTGGACAAATTCCAGTGTACAGTATCAGTTTATTTTGAAGCGCGGAGCACTGGATGAAAGATTGTTTTGCCACATCTGTCAGGTGTTTTGTTGGACTTAATTAGAATTTTGTTCTGCAAGCAGATAACTTTGTGATTTCATCTAGCCTTTCGTGAACCGAATTTCGCAGTTGCTCGCAGTTGCTAACATCTTTTGTTAGCTGGACAATTTCTTTTGAAGTGGAAAAAAAAAACAGTTCAATGTTGTTCACTTATGCAAAAGAAAAAAGCATCTTCTGTGTATTAGAGACTGTATAATTAATGATAACACAGAAGGGGATGAATGAAAAGATTTCTATTGTTATTAGAAAAGAAATTTCAACACTTTAAAAATACTGTATTGCAAGTATATATCAGGTGACCTAGAGCCACCTTGTGTTTCTGTAATCATCTTTTATTCCTTTCTGTGCCACACCTTTGTGTTGCAGTCACCACTGCTCCTATTTATTCTTCCAGTTCTTCTCTGTCCTACCACTAGTCCCATCGCACCCTTTCCTTTCTGTATGCTCCACGCTCTTCTTAGTGTCCTTGTCTCATCCATAAATTCATCCTTTATCCTTCTCCCCACTGGCCTCATTCCTCAACAGATATCTGTGGCTCTTTGACTGTTGTGTACCCAAACGCACATTTGCTTTCACACTTTAGCAAGTTTTTTCTCTAACTTTCACGCTGGCGGGCACCATTCCACCTAAAGGAGAGGAGGACTTTCTAACGCTTGCTGCCTCCCGGCTCAGTCGGCGCAAGCGTGTCATAGGAGCGGCCGTGGGTGTGGCCATGGTTCTGATTCTGCTGGTCACCATCCCTTTACTGGTCCACAACACTAAAGGAGGAGGAGCCGGCAACACGGGAAGCCATTATGAAATGCTAGGAAGTTGTCGGATGGTTTGTGACCCCTACACCACATCTCATGGCCAGGAGCTAACTGCTGTTTCACCCGCACCTCCTGATTTTCCAAACCGGAAAGGGAAGTCTGGGTATCGGGGACCTCCAGGAATCCCAGGACCTCCTGGACCACGAGGACCACCTGGAGAGCCAGGAAAGCCAGGTCCACAAGGGCCCCCGGGTCCTGGGCCTGGTGGTTACGTGCCGTCATTCTACAGCCCTAAGATTGCGTTTTATGCAGGCCTGCGCAAGCAACATGAAGGCACTGACGTGCTCAAGTTTGATGATGTGGTGACCAATGTTGGCAACTACTATGAACCCAGCACTGGAAAATTCACATGCCCTCTGCCTGGTATCTACTTCTTCACATACCATGTCCTGATGAGAGGAGGAGATGGGACCAGTATGTGGGCGGATCTGAAGAAGAACGGACAGGTAAGAATATATCATTGGTTGTTACTGAAATTAAATGGATATTTCACCTAAAAAGGAAAAATTCTGTTATCATGAACTCACACTTATGTCATTCCAAACCTGTATGACTTTCTTGCTTATGCAGCAAAAAATTAAGATATTTTGAAGAATGTTTCAGTTGATCAGTTCATGCAATCGACATCAATGGGGTCCAAAACAACATTGAAAGAAAACTCACTTTTTTCAAAATATCCGTACAGAAGAAAAATCTTGCATACAGTTTATAATGACATGGGGGTGAGAAAATGATGAAATTGCATTTTTGAGGCTTTATTATAGACATTATGTGTGCAGTCAAATATAGGAATTAGTTTCTCTTTGCCTCAGTTAACCATATTGAGCTTCACCACTAAGGTCAACTTCATTTAGAGCAGTCAGAATAGTTGCACTATGAGATTTTTTTCTTATTAAAATTCCTTATAAAATTGATTACCATCGCACTAAAAAAGATGGAAGCAAATTGGATGCAGATGTATTGTTTTGCAAGAATGAACAGGAGAAGACTAAAAAGAACATTGTGACATTAATATCTTATCTGTGTGTCCAAACTATCTCAGTTGCTTTGCCATATGTTTTAATAACATCATATTTACATCTCACTCAACACCTAAAATGTGTCAAACGACTCAGCAGCCAGGAGCTGTCATGGTGTGGTCTACTGCCAGTTAAATAATGAATGTGCAAAAAATTAACAGTTTCCACATTCATCCACTCAATCCCTTGACATTAATTAAATACAGAAGAAAGTGAAATGAGCGAGACATGAAAAGGTTTATCTGTAGTGTTTTTAAGCGACTCTATGACCTTTGTAGATCAAAACACACTCTTGGACCTTTTTATTTGACAGGCTATCGTAACATATTCTTTTATGAACATTTTTACGCAAGCACACTATAAAATGTTTATTTGTATTTCACTGTGCAGTGAAAGCCTGGTGGTATGTTGTAAAAAAAAACAAATGCTGGCTTAATACAGTGGACCACCTGTAAAAGGGATTAGAGTCATAGTAGATTAAATTGGTCCAACCTGTACAGTTCTGTATTGTCATGCAAGTCTGCTTCCCCTGTTAAATCATTCATTACTCTTAGATTGAATCCCCTGCATGCTGTACGTGCCCCCTTCTATTGCATGTTCGTTGATTGCTCATTAATTATCTTTTTGGTCCACTCAATTATGTCCATTTTGAGCACGTCAGGTGGCACTGCTATACTCCTCTGTGGGGACTGAAATGTAATCTGCGTTGAATATGTGGGTTAACTGTCTAGTAAACCAAATAAACTGCAAATGGGACGATTTACTTCACCAAGCACTTAGAACACAGTCCATTTTGTGAGTTTTTGTAGCCTTTAGGATTTTAAAGAATTCATTGGATGCAGATTTGTGCAGCTACCAATGGAAAGTACAGATCATGTAAAAGTGAAAAGGATGCTAGATTTTTTGACAGATGCTGAGGGATTGGAATTCTCAGAAGTGTCATCCGAAAGCAGACAATGGTCCGCTGGGATTAGGAGGTTTATGTTAATTTGTAAAAGGTTATTTTTGAATGTCTATTGGATATTATAGGCCAGTTTCCAAAACACAGAGATCACAGAAATTCAATGGTTTTGAAGTGGAGAATCACCATTGTGCCATTTCAGTCAAGGCTATTAAATATACATATAGGGTGTTTTTTTTTAATCTAAAAGCACTTTTAAGTACATTTTTACTAAAACATATTTTCTCTTTTGCTTATAATAAAGCAGAGCTTTATGACTATTCATTAAACAAAACACAATTTCGATTCAAATTTATATATAAAAAAAGAAAACTACACCAGTAAAGTGGCAACAAGACAACTTTTTGACTAATTCTTTCAAAGACATTGATTCATTCAGAAATGAAACTACACTCTTAAAAATTACCTTTATTATTAAATTCAAAAAATGAAGTTCAAAAATTAATTTTAATAAATATTTGTGTTTTAAAATGTTTATATAATATGTGACATTAGAAGTGTTTCAATTTTTTTAATTATTTTTAAAATGTAATTATTAACAATTTTTTTTGCATATTACCTTAAAAGCAGAATAATTTATGTAAAAGTACTATGTAGGCAAATTTGCATTTTTGTGTACATATTTTGATTCACATACTTCTTTTTGTTTATTTCATTTTTAATAGAAATTATATAATTTTGTTATTTTTGATCTTTGCAAATCACCGAAATAAATATTTATTCAGATTAATAAAAAATCTTTAAAAATAATTTATTCTAAAACTTATTATACATACTATATATATATATATATATATATATATATAAAATCTTTTTTTTCATTGGTTTACCCTAACCCTTACTATCACATTTACAGAGCTATGGCCTAAACAAAGCTTAATATAGATATTTAAAAATAATTTTAATGTTATATAATATTTTGGACATTAATATTAGACAAATTAATTAAAAAGTGCTTTTCATTTAATTACATTTTTGCCCACATAAATATAAGGGCCACTCACAAACTGTAAAAGAACACCACCAAAACAGAAAAAAATAAGCAGTAAAATATATAATTGTTTTATCCTTCATTTTGAAAACAACTTTTGACACAGTCATCTCGCATCTTCGGTGTGGAGGCCATGTTCAATATGGCACCCCAGTGGGCGGCCCACAAGCTCAAGTGCACAAGTGAATTGTGAGAAAGGCCGAGAGAAGGACGCAAGGGTAGCATGACAGTTAAGAGTATAGCAGAATCACCCAGGCTGCTTGACAGAAAGATCAGGGGAGGAAAGGAAGATAGATGGCTTAATAGAAAGCTGCAGACAGTGGGCAGAGAGACGAGACTTCTGGGATTCTTATACTCATGGACAAAAGTGAATACAGAGCCACAGACAGATGGAGAAGTGCCAAACATGTCATGGTTTGACAGGTTAACAAGGCGTCCAAAAGATAAAAAGACCAGATCCTGACATTAGCATTTGTTTGCTAATTATGGCTGTCTGTGAATGCTAGGGTGCTAATTAAGAGGAAAAAAGTATCTCAGGTATCCTCTAGAGGGTGGCATGCGTGTTGCAGGCCCGTGTGACCATCTGGCTGATCATTGTCTGTGCGCTGGTTTTGACAGCTAGTGAAAGCTGGTCTCTTGATACCGACTGGTGCGGTTGTGATGGTTTGCTCATTGTCGACCTCAGACGTGTGAGGCTAAAGTGTCCCGGGAGTGTCACTGTTGAATGGTCTGCGGGTTAGCGTCCTTTTGTGCCTTTTGAAATGAAAATGATGTTTCTGGAAAAGTCACGGGTCAGCGTGACTGAAAACGAAAGAAATGTTAAATTTAAATAGAATTTAAATCTTTTCTTATAGAATGAAGATTCAATTGCAGGTAGTTTTCCTGATTTTAAAGGAAAACAATTTTAAGAATAGAGTAAATTCAGTTTTCACTATGCTTCTTTAATTACATTTTTCCTTTATTTTTTAAAGGTCAAAATTTGACTTCACTATTTTGGATTTGTCATACATACTTTTTAACTTCCTATTTATTTGAATTTTTAAAAATGTGTTAAAAGAGGGATGTTTAACATAAAAAGTCAATTAATATGTGTAATTACATTGAAATAAAAATTTTAATTGCAATTTGACAATGCATATAGTGTACTCTACATCTTATTATTATTAGAAACAATCACATATATATATATATATATATGTGTGTGTGTGTGTGTGTGTGTGTGTGTGTGTGTGTACATTGTAACACATTTTACTAGTCCTATAATTTTATAATTTTAGACAAAAATGTTAAATCGTTTATGATGAAAATTCTTTATTCGGCAACAATCCATTTCTGTTTTTTTGTATACATAAAAAAATAATTATCTGCTTACTAACTGGCATTTTAACAAGTCCAATACTTATTTATTTTCTCACACCACCATGCTAAACCTACTTGAATGTTTATTGATTATTTATTCCAGGGTATCACAGTAGATGAATATGTTGTTTTGTTTTTTTTTTTCAATAATTCATTTGTTGAGTAACAGATGGAAAGATTTAGTGGTGTGATCATAATAGTCCACTGAAGAATATTTTCATAATGAAATTTCATCATTGTACATTAGCTACTGTATCACAGCGTCTGGGAAATCTCACACAAGGGAAGATTTTAACCCGTCACATCCCATTCTCAATAGTCCGCATGTCGTTAGGGTCAAAACTCGCACATCTTTTAATAATAGCTTCTAATTTTTATGCTGTATACGTCACATAACCTCAGCCGTTTGATGGAATAACTGCACAAAGCTCTATAACCACATGAAGAGATTTGTTAAAAGGATTTGATGCTGCTAGCGTTATTGGTGGCATTTTATTGTGCTTGTTGAATAATGGTTTGTTTGCCTTAATGCTAATGCGAGTCAAAACATGACACCAGGGTCGTGTGTCATCTCTGATTTACCATCTACATGCTTCTTCCTCATCGTTAACGTATCGTGTGCTGTTAATCTTTTAAATTGATGATCCCTCATGTAGGTTCCCAAACCTTCAGTCTAAACCTCTGTTCAAAGTAGACTAATCTACACTCCGTCCGCTCTGTTGCTTAATCGTTCCACCATTTCTTTTCCTCCTTTTTCACCTGTCACACGCTCTTTTAATAGACCTCCAAAAGGTCGAGCTCTTTCACACGCTAGTGTTAAAAATGCCATCGCCTGTCTGTTAATGACCAGTACCTGCTCTAATAAATGTCTCCCGGTGCAGTGACATGTACATAGTCCGGTAGAAATATAATGAGTGTCTTTGGTCGTCTCTAATTGTGGTGATCCCTAATAGCACGGCCTCTAATTGCCAAATAGGAAAATGGTATAAACTAATTAAAAATTAGTCATATGGAATGCATAGGCGACAGTCTTATTCATTTTTACATGGGGTCAGTTGTTAATGGTACAGTTTACCTAAACAATTCTGACATGTATAATGGGTGATTTGCAATCAACAGGGACCAATTAGCTAATTGCATCTTCTTTTGTGTTGTATTGGTTTTAACAATAACATGAGGTTGAAAATGATCAGAGTTTAAATTTTAGGTGAACTAATGCTTTAACCGGTTGATTATATCCATACAGCGATGTTCACAGAGCCTTTAACCGGTGTTATAGTGCACACTTGGACCATTAGTATGCAATGCCATGCTCTTACAGTATGCCAATTAAGCATAACTCTCTAAAGAAGCGAAACAAATTTAATTCTCCCTTTGAGGCAAAAAGGGAGCTATTCAATAAATGTTCCTCTTTTCTTTTTTTTTTTGCTTTAGTTTTTTTCCCTCCCCTCACGTGTGCAGGGTCCCTTAGGTAAGTTTAAGAGCTAGTTTTCCATTGTCTCCGCTCTAAGAGGTCTGTATATCACGGAGAATGAATCCTGTCAGTTTTATTACCGCTGGAGCACGGCACCACTGATAAAAACAAGACTTCATATACCCTTGCATCTCACAAAATAGCCTTGCTTGATCAGTCTGTTACCCGAACCTCCCCCTCCTATTTTCTCCTTCAACCCTCGTCTTTCTCCTCGGCTCTGGTTATGTCTAAAACGCCGGCCCCCCTCCGTCCTTCCCCTCCCTGTAATGAAAAGGCCTGGCAGAACAAGCCCCCAGCAGGCCCGAGGGTCCCTGCTCAAGTCAGCGTGGCGCTTCACAAGTAGTCGGCTCCCATGTCAATATCCATCTCCAGTGCAGTCAACGGTAATCCTAAAATGCCTCTCTCCTTCTCCCTCCAAGACAAGCTTTCATATCACTTATATTTGATAAATGCCGGGAAGCATCTAACAAGCGCGCTTTGCGGGAGATGTCTAAACCCCGGGTGCTCAGATTCGGTGCAACTGTTCCCAAAAATACAAGACGGGAATCAATGGAAGCCAAGAAAGGTCTTAAATGGTGTTCGCCGGATGTCAGCTAATTAAAATGACCGCTCGCGTTGTCGTATCGAACACGGGGGTATGCCGGAGGTAGAGACTGCCCCTTTGCCCACTTTGCCAAAATAATGAGGAGAATGACATACACTGTGTGTCGATAGGGAGAGGAGGCCAAGCCGTCACTGTCAGACGTGAAAGGATGTGCATGCCCCTCAATTTTTGATCTTGATGATATTTCGGTTTCCATTGTCATTGTGGCACTGCAGTAAAATGTATTCATGTATGACGTACTTTGATGTGTACTATAAAGAAAACTTTGTTGTTGCACTGATTGGTATTCGGTCACACACTCAATATTTAGATTATTGAGCAGGCCTCTGTCAGAGGGAGGCTGTTAGATCTGGATGTGAGAGACTGTGTAGTTGTTTCTGAAGTTTACATGAGATAATAGTTGGAAAAGTTGTTTCTCAAGGGACTGTCAACACAACACAACTGTTTGATGCAGGCTGCACAGGGTAAGCCAAAAATGCTGTTCACGTCCCACATCAACACAACGAATATCTTCAGCTGACAATATGATTTTTAACACATTTAAAACGTTTGGCTATATTATTTTTTAAAAGTCTAATATATGTGACCATTTAAATAGCAAAAACTGCATTATTATTATTATAAGTAGTAGTAGTATATCATAGTGTACTGTAATCATATATTTATTATGGTTTGTTTAATAGACTTGATTTATTATAATTAAAATAATAAAACATAATAATTATAATAATTATTACTAAAAAGGAAAATATATTTACATTTAAATATGAACATAAACTGTATTATTATTATTTATATATATATATCATAATTAATACGGTTGATAATATTTATAATTATTATAATTATTAAAACTAGTGCTGTCAAACGATCAATCACATCCATAGTAATTGTTTTTTTTTTACATAATGTATAGGTGTATACAGTGTATATTTATTATGTATATGTAAATACAACACATGTATGTACATATTTTATTTATATAAATATTTTGTTTATAAATCAAATGTATTTATGTATTGATATAAAATATTGATTTATATATTCAAAATATATACCTTATGTGTGTGTGTGTGTGTGTGTGTGTATACATACATAATAAATGCAGTACATATATGTACATTACGTAAACAAAAACATTTCTTTTGGATCAGATTCATTGCAATTGATCATTTGACAGCACTAATTAAAGCTTTAATATTCAGTATTTTCACTGTTATTAATATTCACAGTGAATGCTTTTTATTGCTGTAAGGCAAAAAAAAAAAAGCTTAAAAATCAGTTCATGTACATATCAATTATTAAACACATAAAATAACTGATGTAAATGCAATATTGGTTGATAACTGCTCATTCATTTTTAAGATGTCTCTACACGGCTTCTGAAAATGTGCAAGGGTATTTTTCAAATTGCAAATGACAAATATATATTACTGCCATGCAAAATCAATTTAAAACTGATATGTTTGACCTACAGTGCTGCATTGTAAACCTCCCTAACATCATTATACAGATTGGTATTCAATAAAGCATCTAAATGGCGGTAGTCTCCGCTCAGGACATCGTGCGGATGTTGACAGTATCGTGATGGTAATAGAGTGGGGTTATTAGATCATGGAAATGTGAGGGAGTTTATCTCTGTCTGGGGTCAGTGTGTTTTATGTGGGCTGTGGTTGTGGGTGTTTCTCAAGGGAATAACAAACCCAATAAAACAAGAAGCATTTGGGTGAGCGATGGCATGTTGTATGAGGATGTTTACTGACACCATGCATATCATTGCATTTTTTTCCTACGATAGACTCGCTCCATATGTTTAGGAAACCTGACAGAGATTGAGTGGCTATAACACGGCCGAGCAAAATGCCTGACAATCACTGTCTGTCATCTGACACCTGTCTGCTAAAACATTACCCCGTTTTTTCCGTTTAGAATACCTGAGCATAGATCAGATACCAAGACATGATATCTAAATCACATTGCAAAGATATAGCACTATATTTGTGTCTGTTTTAGCACTTTTTTATTGCATCTCTAAGCAGGAATATGCGTCTGCCTGACTAATCTCACTTTAAAGCCATATATAAAACTATATAAATTAAATTTAAGTAGCAAAAATTGTATTATTTGTAGTAGTAGTGTAGTATTTATTATTTGTTTAATATATTTATTTATTATAATTAAAATAATAATAATTAAAACAATTATAACTAAAATAGGAAAATATATTTACTTTTAAATATAAACATAAACTGTATTATTATTATTATTATAAATAAATGATTTCATTAATATGTTTAATTGATAATAATTAATCAAATTTATTACAACTATATATAATAATTATTAGTAAAATGGCACATACACATTGCAAGGATATAGAACTATATTTGTGTCTGTTTTATAACTTTTTAATTGCATCTCCATGCAGGAATATACGTCTGTCTGACTAATCTCAGTTTAAAATGTTAACAAACAAGTTTGAGATCCACTGCTGGGAGTCGATACAGCTGATCTCTCAAGCAGAATTTAAATGAGTCTGTGTGTCCAGTAAACTGTCTAATTGCGGTTTGTGTGATATGTGTGCTTGCGATTAAATTCAACAGGTCAGTAAAGGAAGGGGTATAGTACAGTTTTAGCGTCACCTATATAGGTCTGGCTACACGATACAGTAGATTAATAGGAGACAGTGTGACTGCTTTCTTAATCGAGGTGGAGGTCAGCAGGTTATCTTCCGCCCCATCCATTTAACCCAGTCAGCACTTGCCACAGTATCATTTAATAATGACTCCATTCCATCGCCGTAGAGATGATAAAACAAGGCCTCTTTCATGTCAAGAGAGCATCTGTGTGTCAAGATATGGCTATTGCAGTATTTTGCTAGGATTATGTATCCTATAGTAGCCCCATCAGCACCACTGTACCAAAGTTTACCAGAAATGTGTTCCATTTAAATCATTCTAGCAGTGTTAATATGTAATCTTAATATATAATTCATATGAAATATTTAATCTAATAAATAATGTTTATAAAATGTATTAGAGTTGGTAACACTTTACAATAAGGTGTCATTTATTTTTAACATTAGTTAATGTATTAACTAACATGAACCGACAGGGAACAATACATTTATTACAGTATATATTCATCCTTGTTAATGTTTGTTCATAAAAATACAATCATTCATTGTTAGTTCATTTTGGATCACAGTTCATTAAGTAATGTTAACAAACACAACTTGTGATTTTAATAATGTATTAGTAAATGCCAAAATTAGCATTAACTAAGATGAATTAATGCTGTAGAAGTATTGTTCCTTCATACTTCAGGTTAACCAATGTTTTAACTAAAGTTAACTAATGAAACTTATAGTAAAGTCATTGGTTGATAACATTATTATTTTTCTATAGTTCTAGCTTAACAAATTCAAATGGTGTAATAGTGGTCTATGGAATCTGGATAAAAATTATTATTTTTTTTTCCCCTTCAAATGAAAAATCATTAAATTATAATGAAATCTAACTTAAAAATGTTTAATGATTAGCTTTATTATTTTTAAGATGAAAAAGATTCAATTATTTATTTGATGTGATATTGAATTAATTGTTTTGGTTCTATAGGTTTAAAATTAAAATAATTATACCTATTAATTTCATCTTTAATAACAAATTCCACTGCCTGTTGCATATCATATCAAACACACAAAATCCCAGTTTTACCATGATATCTATAATCTTTTCTAACTGCAACTTTCCGATCTTATTTCTTTGATACATTGGCCTATTTATTAAGTACAAGAAATTATTAGCGTGGCTATTGCGTGACAGTAGTGGATCGATTTTAAAAGCTGCAAATGTCACACTTCATGTTATTGTGCTTTAGTTAACAGTTTTGCTGTATGGTCTAATGCTTATTACTAAAATATTACAAATACTTATGAATGCATCATGCACATTTCAGTACCATTTATGCTGGATTATTGATTATTCTCCGTCCTTCCTCTAACCGTGGCTCCATTTCTCCCGTGTGTGACAGGTGAGGGCCAGCGCTATTGCTCAGGATGCTGATCAGAATTATGACTACGCCTCCAACAGTGTGATCTTGCATTTAGATGTGGGAGACGAGGTCTGTGTGCAGCTGGACGGAGGGAAAGTCCATGGAGGAAACACCAACAAATACAGCACGTTCTCTGGCTTCCTCATCTATGCTGACTGACCTGCTCAACACACTCAGATGTACTGTGTATGAACACACATACACACACATTCAAACACACACTCACACAGTTACATACACGCACCGAACAGGCTTGAAAGAAATGGACGCGGTTTATACGGAGCAGAAGGGCTTCACAGACATAACGCCAACCGATTCCTTTCATAAAGCAAGAGGATTTCCAACACGCTGTTTATACGTGTGTAAATTATAACTATCTTACATTATACACTACTCCCAAATCTAAATTAAAACGCATATAAATATATGTCTATATCTATCCTGGACAGTGACACACTCATATCTTTGTGTGTACTTGTTAGTGTACTTGTCTCCATTCTGTGTGTCGATCAAAACCAGATTCAGACTCACTAGTCAACATGCTTGATGGTGAACTGAGCTGATTTACACATGGCTAGACTTGAAATAAAACCAGTGCGTAAAATGTACTTTTGACTCACTCGACGCAGCCGTGGCGGGATACTGGCACCTATGTATCTACATGCACATGTCGCAGGGCTTATGATTCATTTAAGTCCTCTTGTTCAATTCATTTGACTTAAAGTGACTGCTTTGGCTGTCTTCGTGGAATTGGAAGGAGTGTAATTGTACACACAGTGACTCACTACAACCAAACAGATAGATTTCCAATCAGTCTAAATAATCTGGGCCGGACTGGAACAGTGATATATTGATTTACACTAATAAGGCTCTTCAATATTCAAATTTAAAACAGCATGATGGTTTAATTACGCAAATAAATGAAATTATTAGTACTCTTTAGAAGGGTATTAAAAGTCTAATAAAATATATTACAGTTTAAACTGAAAATGTTACACTCATGAAAAGGGAGTATATTTTAGCAGCAGTATGTTAAATGATAAATTATTTATACACAAATTGTATATTTATTGATTTTTGGATTTTAAGAGTGTAATAGATGAGCAAAATTGAATTAAAAGAGAACTTTTATTAAGTTACAAATGTATAACTCAAGCTCAGTAAGGTCGATGTATAATTTAAAAAAGTCATAATATAAAAAAGGCCCAAAGTTTAAATGATAAATCTAAAAAATCTTTGTACCTAAACTTTTTTTTTTAGTACAGATTCACACCCTGTATTCATTTTGTTAATTAATTAATCTATAAAGAAGTTGTTGATCCAAGTCAAGCCATGTGCAAATACACTGAAACAAATATACGAATAACTTGTCAAAACATCAAAAACATCCCCTATTCATAAACAATTCAATAATAAATAATACTCAAATATCTCTGCCTCATTTGTACAGTTGGTTATACAAAATCTTGCATGTTAGGTGGTTTAAAACCAGAGCAAACATTTTCCACTTCTGACAAAATACATTTCATATCCTAAGCGTTATATAATAGAATTATTTATACAGAGATTGAAGACTGATTTATTTTAACGTTAGAGGAAGTTGGTGAGTAAATGTATAATTCTATGAAATTATTCATTAATTAAGTGCTTTTGCTATCAAAAGAGCAACATTGCATTTAAGACAAGAGCCATTGTTGTCAATCCATTCTCCACAGTGATAAATATTATGTTTTCAATGTTATACATTAAAAAATCAAGCTCTGTATATTTTCCTGTGCATTCAAGCCCAGTAAGGTTGCTATTTTAGGACAAATCCTAAATAATAAAAAGGCTAAATGTTTGAAATAATAAATATAACAAGAATGTAGCCTTAAACATTTTAAATGCAAATTAAATTTAAACTTTAAACTGAAAAATCTTTGTGGGATATACAGCATGAAGTAATTATAGATACATGTCAAGCCATCTGCAAATAAAGTGATAACATCAAAAACATTCCCTATTCATACAGTTCAATAATAAAAAAAGAATATTACAGTATTTCTTTGTACAGCTGACTATATAAAACAGGTTAGGCGTATACTAAAATAACATAAATATAGCAAACATCACTTCTGTCATGCGTGTTCTCCACTATAAACATTGAAGAAAAAAACTATCTAATTTCAAATAAAAAATCAGTGTCTTGGAGAGAGAGAGAGAAAAGGAAAGAAAAAGAAGCAAAACGAGAACAACGACATGAACAATACTTGGATTCTACCTGTGCTTGTCTGGGCTAATACGAAGAGAGAATCCTTTAATTAAAAGCGAGAGGTAATGACATTCCGGCCTTAAGGCTTTGGTGAATCTGCAGCCTGTGGGAATATGTGGAGGATCTCAGCGTGTCCGCGGCCAGCCTCCTCGCGCTCTTCTGCCAGATTCCAGTTGAAAGTTAATTGGACGGGGAGAGGTCTGAGGCGGCCTGCGCTGAGGCCCATTAGTGATTCCCCTGTCGAATACAGAGCCACGAGGATCACAGACTCACAAATAGGCAGATTAAAATAATCAATACACTTCACTTGCCTCCACCACATTCGCACAAGTGCGCGCAGAAACAGACCTGCATGCACATACACACACATCCGCGCAAAATGAATTCAGTAATTAGTGAAGGACCTATTCACCGCTGGTGTATGATACTTGGCTCTCTGGCTCTCGCTCGGAGAGAGTGTGTGCCGTCTAATGAGGGGGGAATAGTTCTGACTGCTGCCGAGCGGAGAGAGAGAAAAGGTCAGTGAGCTGTTGATGGGCTCCTCTCGGCACACAATGCATCGTGGGCTATTTCAGCGAACCCAAACAAACCCTCAGATCTTATGTGATGTTCTTTTAGCTATATATATATATGTATGACCCTATTTTTAATAGAGATATGTGATTAGTTATGAAGACATGGCAGTAATACAAAGTGTTTTAAAAATAAATGTTAATACTATATAAATGTTTTTTTTACCATTTTAATATATTCCTGTGATGGCAAAGCAGAATTTTCAGCACCTTTATTCCAATTGTTTGTGTTATGATCCTACTAAAATCTGCTGATCACAAAATATTCATATCAATATTAAAAACAGTAGCCCTAAATATCTTTATTTAATGTTTTTTTATATATACACACATATATATATAGTAAAAATCACAAATTTTATTCAATTTAATATTTTAATATAAGTATTAATATAAAGTGCATTAAAAACTATTAGCTGTATTAAATATTCATGTATTGGTAATGGAAGATACAAAAAATTATTTGTTATTCTTTAAATTTCCACTGAAATTCTTCAGAAAAAAGCAGCTCTAAATGATCAGATGTGCATGAAAAAACAAGTTTGTAAGTCCCACTATGCCCGTGTGCCTGAGATTTGCCCTTAGAAGCAATTGAGACAAATTAGTCCCAAAGACACTAAACATCTTAGTGCCAACAACATTTACTTTTAATTTAAATCACTGACCTGAAACCAAATAGTAATCATTTGAATTGCGTTAGTTTAACTGAAAAAGAAGTTCAGAAATTTGCTCTAATTTCACTTCAGACAGCTTGGTTTTTACAATTAACCACAATCAATTAAAGTAACCGAGGGTGGAGAGTTCAGCTTTCAACAAGTGGAAGAACACTGCCATCTATCTGCAAACAGGAGAGAGGCAAGTTCAACTGAACTCGAAGCTCATGTTCCTTAAATATACCACTACAACCATTTTTTGCGCGCTTTCTAAAACAAGACAAGACAGTGTCTGTTTAAAATGTACTTTATTGGACAGTGAGAACATTCCAAATTAATTAAAATGTTATTGCATTTCCGATCCATAATTTCTTAATTTGAAAAAGTTATTCTGAAAAGGCCAAAAATTAAAAGTCTGGCCAGACACGACATTTCTACTACAGCACAGTCCAGCAGAGATGCCTGAGGATACACTGGATATTGCATACACGCTGCTAATGTGCTGTATCGAGAGGTTTTATTGCAGACCAGTCAGCACACAAGAGATCTTTTTCATATCGCTATATGGTTTGAATACCACAGGACAGGAGGTGGACCTCTCGGGGAGTCAAATGGGAACTTAAAGAAGATAAAGGCACTTCTAATAATAATACCCAAATGAGTGCAAACACAAGCGAAGGACTGAAGCCATTAAGCAAATGAAGGTGACGGAATGAATAGGAAGAAAAAAAATACATAAAGAAATTATTACATAGAAAAGAAGACAAACGAATGAGTTGTAGTCTTTATCTTCAACCGCTCATGACCATGCGGACGAGTTCTGCAGAAAAATAAAGAAAACAAAGTTAGTTTACAATTTGTGTCAAAAAGGGGATCGACCCCAACTACAGCATGAAGCATCAAAAAATAAATAAATAAATAATAATAATAATAATCCTTAAACAGTTTTATTCATTTAAAATTGTATATAATAAAAAATACAATTCTACTGCCCTAATCATTTAAAATGAGGATGATTATAAATAATAAAAATAAATATATATATTTTATATATTATAATAAGAGTGTGTGTGTGTATATATATATATATATATATAGACAAATCCTCTTCAAACAACCTCATCACTCTTCTAACGGTTCTAAAATGGCATTATAGCCTGCAATGTTTGCTGTAGTTGGAAGCCGTTCCCCAGTTGTACTCGTTCATAAGTGTTGAGAAACAGGGTGAGAGCAAGATCATGGCTAGCTCCTACTAAACCACAGCTCAAAGACTTAACCAGGTCTAGGATTCAAGAAAATGTTAAAAAAGCTCCTTCTGGTTTTCCTCTACAGGGCAAGAGTGGAAACGGTTTTATAGCACAGCTAAAGTAATGAGAGATCGAAGAGTTGAGCTATGGATCAGCCTCCATCAAGAAAAGGGAGAGAAAGATCAGCAAAAACAGCCAAATCACTGCAATTTGATTGGTTAGTTAATAATGAAAGCATCCGCACTGCTCAGTGAGCACAGGAAGGGAGTGTCCCGATACTACTAGAAGACAAATCTTAAAACGGCTTTTAAAAGCAATACACCCTGTTATGCCACATCCCTTGACATGCGCTCAAGTCTAAAGCAGTGCAGTCGCCCTTTGCCTCTGAGAGCCGTTGCAGGGACGGCCACATGCAGAGAGCATGCTGCAGCCAGGGGCCAAAGGAAAGGCTGCTGCTGCAGAGATAGGGAAGAGTCCAACCGTATGTCAAAACCTTTACACTACATCCAACCAGGCTCTCTAGCTCCAGACATCACATGAGGCACAGCTACCCTGTGAATGGCTGTGTTTTATTGAATCAAGCAAAACTATAAAGGTGTAGACTACGCAATCGTGTGCGCCTGAGAGCTCTAAAGAAAAAGCCTGGATGGAGTGTTGCTTCACGTGTTATAAATGTTGAGAGCAGGAGGAAGACGTATACCCGAGACATCTCTCAGCCAGACATGATGTGACGAACGAAGGCTGTGGAAGATCAGTTATAGTTACGGCATGCTTTCAAGATCCGATTCTCGCTAAAAAGAAATGCTTACAACATTTTTTCCATTGTGGTGCATAAACATAATACAGCCATTCAATCCCCAGCACAAAGTTGTATTTTGTATTAAAAAGTACAGACAAAAACTCTTCTAATCATAAACCTAAGACTCCATTGTTTACCTTCATAGTTGATGCAACCGTTAGCATCTTCGTGTCCAGCTAGAAGCGTTTCTACCTCCTCTTCAGTCATCTTCTCTCCTATAAAACAAATAAACCCATGCACGAATGTTTTACAAAAAACACGTACACCATATTTGATATGTTCACTTCAACCATTTCTACAATCACTGGCCTAAATGTGGAGGAGTGGGCTATAAATATCTCCTCGGGAGACCAGGCCGGCTTACCCAGTGTGGTGAGAACATGGCGGAGCTCAGCACCCATGACTGTGCCGTTGCCTTCCTTGTCGAATACTCTAAGCCCCTCCACAAAGTCCTCGAACGTGCCCTGGTCTTTGTTCTTAGCGATGGCCTGGAGCATGGGCAGGAACTGTTCGAAGTCCAGCAATTTATGATTCATTTCTGAGGGACCAAGAATTCTTTAATCAGACAAGATAACAATTATGTCCATATTATACAGGAAAAGAGAACTACTAGAATTATCTTAGTTGATCAAGGTATTACTACTCGTACAAATACAGGGCTCAATAACAATGATGGCATAATGCGACAGAGTTTCAGGTCAGTTGAGATAACAGCCCAGTGATGTTGTAACTAAATGTTTTTATGCTTAAACTTTACACCTTTTTCAATAGTTCAGCGTTTCGGTTTACAAAACCGTAATTGATGAATGGAGTCATTATAGAGGTTATTGTGAAGTTTTTAGCAGCTGTTTGGACTCTCATTCTGACTACAAAGGAATCATTGGTGAGCAAGTGATGTATTGATGCATCTTCATTGGGCTAATAAATAGCACATTTTCATTTTTGGGTGAACTATACCTATTGTTATGCAGCATTTAAGCAGTTGAGTTACAAAAACTGTTGGTGCAGTTGTTAAAATAGTGAGAATATAGTTTTAATAGTGTAGAATAGTCGAAACAAATTATTCATATTTTGCACCAATAAGCCTTTACTGAAAATAAACCAACAAAGAAATGTAATATATTTTTGGTCAAATTATTTTACATTAATATATGCTGCTAAATATAAACTTTATATTTCGTTTGCAAGGTCAGTAAAAATATTGTCAGGGCAGGCACAAATCTGAACAGCTGAGCAGCTAATAATCTGTACTGTTGGGCCCTGAAACATCTTATTCTGTTAATACAGATAAAGACAAGATAAGATATGTTATTAAGGCTATTATTTACACAGGTCAGCCACTGTCCATAGTGTCTTGTCCTACCTTCTGCCTTTGGGTTGCCCAGGACTTTGAGCACCTCTGCATTGACGGGATTTTGGCCCAGCGCACGCATCACATCCCCACACTGGCTGTAGGTGATCTTTCCATCTCCCGTCCGATCAAACAGGAGGAAGGCTTCTTTAAATTCTGCACAGAGCATCAAAAATATTATTGAAACAATCCTGAGAAAAAGACTGAGGACAGGAAAAGAGAACGACAAAATACATGCATGAAAAAAAAAGTGAAACAAGGATGAAAAATAAAGGACGGCTGATTTTAGGCAACATGAAAAAACAGGACCAGATATATTACGTTTTTAATTGTAAAGACGTAATGACAGGCCATTCCTTTAAAAAGTCTGACTTAATTTAAACGGCCCAATGGATCAGAACAAAGAGAAATACTGCACCAGCCATAAATATTAATGCCACTCTAGGCTATTTTCTGCGGTCTCTGTTCAGGTTAGACGAGACAAACTAAATGACCACAGAAATCCTATCCATCCACCTTAAGTCATTATATATCTTAGTACTCAGAGACCTTTGGATCAAGTTAAAACGCTAGTGAAATATTCAAACACACCACATAGCTATTTAAGCAAAACTATATTATATTTTATATATATATATATAGCTTCATTTTTAAACAGCATTTTGAAATTTATTCTAGTGTTTACTCATACACACAACTTCCTAAAATGATCAATAAAACATCACAATATGCAGCATATATATATATATTTTTTTTAAAAATAGAACGCCAGGAGGTTTTTTTATCCTTTTAAAACATAACACTAAGATAAGACTAAGCTTCCCCTATTGATTGTTTAAACTGTTAAACGCCATGAGGTTATAAATAAACCATTTTTTGACTCCAAGCCAGAGTTCCCCAAAAGAACTGAATGTTATCCGTTAGGACAAGTCCTTCCAAAAAAAACCTCCCATCTCTGTAATGCTTTTCCTTCTCACTGGAATGTGGCTGTTCCCTTGCATGCCTTAAATTGAGCCTTTGTCCATATATGGTATGAGAGGAAAACGGGAGAGCGAGCAGTATTATGTCAACCTCCTTTGCTTAACCAAACAAGAACAAAGATGAACCTAAATGGCCATTTACCAAAGAAAGCTCATGCGACTAGTAGTACCAAAGATTATAACTCCAATACCCTAGTTTCAAAGCTAGCATTTAGAGGTTTTAACACGCAAGACTTCGCACTCTTTTGTTAGCAGTTTCAACACTTCCTGACTCAGACACACCCTCTACAGATATGACAGTCCATGTTAAAGAAGAAACACATTAGCTGATAGGCCTGCGCTACAAAAAAAATGCTACAAACCAAACTATGATTCTTGCAGTTCATTTATGTTAATTACTGAACGCACTTCAAATGAAAGAGGCAGGTGAGGTGCAATCAGACACACAAACGGCAGCTTGTTGTCTTTAACACCATGCACACTAAATCACACCAGAACAGAAAAGTTTTCAGTGCACTCACCGTGTATTTGCTCCAAGTTAAACTCAATCTGGAGGTGACATACAACAGTGGCAAAGGAAAACAATACAAAAGGTAAGGAAAGAAAGCAGGAGGAATGCAGGGGCAGAGGAACAGACCATCATGGACGGGATGATGAAAGCAGGTTGGGAGATGTTACATATACAAAGTAACAAGAAGTACAGTAACATGCATCTGGACTAGACACAAACTCACCAAGAATCTGGTCCTCGCTGAAGTCAGACTGTTTGAGACAGAGCGACATTCAATGAATATGAAATGGTGCACAATAGCAAAGCTGTGAATCAGATGGGGTTTCTAATAACAACACATCTATAGTCCATAAAACTCGTATGTGTAAGTAGTTGAGGCCGCACGAAAAAGTTAGATAAGTTTTCTATGCTTGGCTAAAACTGATCAGCTAATACTGTCCGCTAACTCACAGCCGTGCTACCCGGTGACAGATAGGCTAAAACACAATCTTTTAGCGAATGTGAGTTAGCTGTCATACTCTTGGTTTTCTGAAAAGGATTTTCCTGGGCAATTAATAAAGGTTTAGTCACTTTCTTGCGTGCTAAAAGGCGTTAAACTCGGTTAGCTAGCATGAAATAGGCTAGCGACAGATTCTTAGCACTAACCGTGTATACAGTTACCAGACCCTACACTTAGCCATGTTTATTTAGAAAAGTTCTAGAGAAGCCTATTTTTACATTAAACGTTTATCAATATGCCTACCATATCTGCAGTGGCTTGTTTTCCGGGTGTGTGTTGCGGCGGGAGTGTGAGATGACTCGCGCTAGCGCTGCTGAGTTATGAAGGGGTAGCGATGTCCGAATCATTTCTCTGAGTCGAATCTTTTTAAAGAATAAACTGAACCGGTTTACTAATATGAATGAACGATTCGTGCGCGGTTTTAGAGTCAAAAACTTATTGAACCGACATCTGAATTGTCATGAACTATATACCCATGGATTAACTTATAGTAGGACCATTATTAGACAGTATCGACTTGCGGTGTTTTAAAATCTAATAATATAAGTGACATTAGATCGAATCATGGCTGCAACAAACTGAAATGGAATTTGTACAATTACAGCATTAATTAATTAAATTATTCTATTCATATTTAGGTAGGCATATTAATAACATTAAATGGAATGTGAAATGCAAGGGATAGCGTGGTGCGTCGTGACGTAAAGAATCACTTCTTTAAAACGAGCAGTTCGAAAGAACCGATTCACGAGAATGATTCGGACTTCCCTTCAATACTATGACGGGTGGAGGATTCTCACTACACACAAAGAGTGACATAAGTGCACAGAGACACTCCCAGCGCAGATCACTATAACATAATGATTGACTGCACATAATTGGCCAAGCGTGTGCATTCAATGCTGATGATTTGTACGTTTGTACAACCATGCGATAAAATGCTGCATTCCTAAGCACATGAAGGTGTCGGCTCTATATTCATGTATGGATATTCTAACTGTGAATTATAGAAATGCCAAATAAAACGTTATTGTCCCTTCCTCAAAAACAGGCTATGCACATGTTAAATTGTGGAAACAAAACCCATTGTTTTTATGCTTATTGTCAATATATGATCAATTATGAATGGATTGCTATGTCGTTTTCAACCTAGATTTGAGAATAAGGTATATAACAAAGAGGAATATAAATGATTTAGTACATTTATGTAAAATTGAAGGTGACAGTAATGCAGCCCAGTGTGGAGCAGCTACATCAGTGCCCCATTTCTCAATCCTGATATAGCTCTAGTATTCTCTTAAGATTTGAGAGCTGGGTTGACACAGTTTTCCATGTGCAATGCTGAGATAACCAGAAGCTGCATGAAAAGAGATTACTCTGATGTTTTATTCACACCCACCTAATATCAAATTCAGATCAGATTCTTGTGTTGCTGTGTGTCCGTATAGGCTGCCATACAGAAATTATGAATTTCTATTCTATTCTTATTTTTCTATTCCTCGTCTTATTCCTGCTACATCTCCCATTGCTATTTTAGTGAAGCATAGAAGAGCTGTTGCCATAGTAATGAGGAATTAGCCATTCTAAATGTTCTGTTGCAGGACCGTCACTTACCTCTAATGTGCTGGGGTCAAAGGGGGAATCAGAGGGGCGCAGCATCCGCGGTTTCAACTCAGGAGCTGGTTTTGGGGGTGAAGGTGTTGTGGCAGTGCAAGGAAACGGTGGTCCGTGCCTTGGTAGCGTTCCCCCTGATGGAGACTTTTTAATTGACGGTTCTCGTTTTGGTGCCATCTTTAGACCTTGAAATGTGTCCTTCCTCCCTGTCCACTGCTTTGGAAAAAATCAAGGTAAAAGCTCTATCAGATGAGCTGCATGTGTGTCCTCTGATTGTAGAAAAGGAGAGAAGAATGCACAGGAGAAGAAAGCAGGTAGCAGGAATAATCAAGGATGAATTCATGCAGTGGATGTGCATGCAGTGAGAGTGGAAGAGAGTGTGCGTAGGAGTGCTCTCTCACCGAATCTGTTTCACTCTCTCCGCTTGTATTTATATTTAGGTCAGAATCGTGTTCATATGTGGGTGTTAGGGTGTTTGTGTCACTGACAGACAGCAGTATCAGTATAAAAGAACCACGTCAAGACCTCTGTGTGTGTTTGTGGAAGAGCTAGATCTGCTATACGGTTATTTATAGGTATTTCTATTTTTATTCTCTTCATCTCTGGGAAATATATTTCTCACACCCAGTCTCTTGGTAATTTCAACCTTTCCTTGTGCCGATTCTGTCATTATTATTATTTTTCATTGTATTGTTTTTTTCCCCCCACAATATTTAGATGTCTTGGTTTTGCTCAGATATTAACTGGATTATTTAATCTATGAAATAATAAGAGGTATTGTATGTATTTTATAATTAATATTTATGAAGTAGATTATAAGGGTAATTGTAGCTTTATAAATGTAAAAGCATAATGTTGTCCGCTACTTAACAATTTTGTCTCTTAACCAGAAACTTCACTGAAGCCAGTTTTAAGTGTGTGACGACCCCTGTGTTGTCCTCTCTGAGAGGAATTCTGTAATGGCTCCGCCCTCCAGCTGATTGTTCCCAGATGGGATAGAGCAGTGATTCTCAAACTTGGGGCCGTGGCCCCCTTGGGGGCCGCCAGATGGCGCTAAGGGGGCCGCATCGAAATTGTAGAATCTAAAAAAAAAATTACCTGTTTGTAAATCAGGCTTGTCAACCTATACAAAATATAATGTATTTAAAAAAAATAGAAGTATAAAAAATGTAAATATCCATTTTACACAGCACACGATATGCTGAACGTCACCAAAACCTCAGTTGACGTGCCAGTGCACACGGTTAGCCATGAACCAAAAAACAAACAAAAAAAAAAAACAGAAAAGAAAAGAAAAATAGACCTGAGGGTACATAAACTGTAAAGAGGCATCACTGTCATTCATCAATGTAAAATG
>JAUCMU010000048.1:13471793-13493883 GCA_032275025.1 Enteromius treurensis | reverse complement strand
AGGGGGCACTGCACTTTTGGATTTGTTTTTGCTTTGATCCTTGTTTCTTTCTTTATTTTTATGCATCCAACGTTGCCCCGGTTCATGCACGCACTTGCTTATACATTACTGATTACTGACGACTTCATGCTACATTATTGATTTTCTGTATAGTTTGGCTTGATTAATACATTTTGTATATTTATTACACTCTTTCGTGTGTCCCCGCTTTTTGTTACGTCCTTTCCGAGCCACGGGGCGTAACAAAGTGTAATACAGAAACTTTCCAGAGAATTTTGTTGAGCCCCTAGAATTACTAATTAAAATCACTAAACAGGAAATAAATTTCTAAGCATAGTTTTACTATTACCCATGACCAATCAGAACAGGTTTAGAGTGTGAGAGAAACAAAGGCAAACTAGTGCTTGACTTTAACCACAAGATGTCAGTATTGCCAAAAATAAAACCAAAAAGAAAATTAAAATGTAATAAATTAGACTACTAGGCTATTATAAAACATCCTCTTTTCCCTTACACATGCCACATGAGTAAATAAAAATAACTCGCATATGAATAATTCATAGGCTAAATAAGACTATTTTGGGTTAACACCTCGAAATACTGAATTATTCAAACTGAATTTTATGATTTCTGTTTAACTGAGAAAACTTGCTCTAAATAACCGTATCATTTAATCATATGTCATGATGTCACTAAAACATGCATATTTTAAACCCACTAATAATACAGCATATAATATGTAAACAAGTTTTCAAAATGAAACTTTAAATATCAGTTTTTTTTATGACAACACATCTCTGCTAACACGTCAAATACGTCCAGATAGATTTAGTGCACTTGGTATTTTTTTACGAATAATCAATGTTCCCCGCCCTTTCATAGATTTTACGTACAATCCATCGCGCGCTCAATGGGCCTTGAAATCTCCGTTTATGTGTCTCGAGCATCACAACAATGGTGACACAGGACCCCCACCGCGCGACCAACGGCACACTGAATTAATTAATTAATGCACATTTAGATATTACAGATGCTCGCCAGACCTGTTTAATTCGCAGCAAAATGTCTATAAAGTATTTTTGTAACAAGTGGTGACCTCACGTGTTTTCTCGGTGAAGGCAGGCGTCAACAAAGCGAGTCTGCCGAGTGAACATCAAGTCTTACAACCGACTAAAGAGATTAATTTTTGGGCCTCACGTTTCTCTTAATCTCTGTTTGTGCAATAATCTATGCAACAACCAATCCAGTATGTTAAAATGCCTAAATCTTACTCTGCTTAGTTATTTTTGTTGTTGTTTATTTTCTGTTGGACTTACACAAAAGTTTCTGTAGCAAGTAATTTGACCAACTTTAGGTGAAAGGTCTCCAGAACATCTGCTTTTTTATTTTACACAAGCGCAGAATTGATCATTCTGGTGGCTGATTTTTTCAATTGGAAAAGTAAACTTTCTATATTTCCTTCCTCTTTTCAGGCCTTTTATGAAAATAAATTGAATTATGCTGAACTAGGCAAAGGGAATCAATTGTTCCTCAGAGGTTCCCCAGAATGTGTAATAGAATTATAGCAACTGCCCCACCTAATGTCTCACAGAATCCCCGGACCATGCCAAATCATCAAACCACCTGATTTATTTTTAATGGCATTACACCCCTTACTCTGTAGTGTCATGGTAATATCTGTGGCTCCTCCAGCTGCCTCTATATCACATTAGCCAAGCTTAATATTGACTGTGTAGGGCTCGCAAAACAATAAGCCTAGAAGACAGGCAGCTTAGAGGCAGACAGCCAATCAGAAAGCCCTGCAGTTGGCTGGAGGGGTGTTAACTAAAGCACTGAAGTTGCTTTTGCCCTGGAGGAGCAGTTCAATCAATGGGATGCTTAACGCAGGGGTACCCACACGGACCTACGGCTTTCAGATCAAGGCATCCCTCAACAAGTCCGAGCTGACGAGAAACCATGAAACCTGATGCAACTTGATTCCTTTTATTTTTTTTGTCTCTCTGTCTTTCATGCAGCAAACAAACAATCACTTTTCGTGTCATTTAATCAGAAGCTGTAGTGTTTTCCAGCTGGCATCTGTTTTTCTGCATCAAAACGTCAAAAAAAAAACAAACAAAAAAAAACTTTAAAAACCAATACATCGGGCTGATTTAAATATCATCTCATTGGCAGTGCACCAAATGCAAATAGTATTTGGTATCTCCTGATATTGTAAAGAATATTCTTTCAATATTTAATTTTATAAAGATTAAACCATACCACTTCTCACCTTTGTGTGTTTGTCATATTGCCGTAAACCACTTTTGGAATCAGACTATTCCACTTGTGGGCTACGCGCACCTGATCACACGCAATCCGTGGCCCCCTGCCAAACACTCTGAAATCTTTTAATTTGTTGAAATGAAACCCTGCAAATCTGCGCACTCATGTCATTAATTACAAAACGCCAGTTGGTTTTATGACACTTATGAATCTTCTAATGATTGTGTTTGTTGGAGAAGCTAGAAGAAGGAATGGGCAAAATCTGCCTATTGTGCTTGGGCATACTGATTATGGCCTTTGATTAGTGCATGGGTGCAATCTATTCAACTTCTCTCACTCCCTCCCATCCTCCCCTCCCTCTATCCTTCCTAGCTACAGCCCCTTGGGGTATGCCCACGTCCCAAAGGACAGCCAGCAAAGCAGATGGAACCCCCCCTCCCCCTCTCCCCCGTCTCTCACAGCTCGCCCCAACAGGGTTGGGGTTCAGGAAAAGGATGGACTGCGATTGGATGAGTGCTTCATTTTATAAAATGTGGTTTGAGAGGAATTCTCCGACCACCTTAATTGGAACTATAAGTGATTGTATTCGGCTCATTCGAATGGTTCAATTATCCTCTGTTGGCTCTAACAGACGGTATGACCCTCAAAATTCCCCAACAGAATGGAATTTGCGTGACTTCCAAGCAATCGCAAGAAAAATTGCAAAAGGTGTTGCGTGGACACTCTCCAGCCATCGTATCAATAGCAGAGCAGCCTAGAGAGGGGTTGCAGGTGGCATATTGTGCAAATGGGCAATTTTACGCTTCCAATTATGCAGTGGGCACTTGATATAATATGGGATTGATTTACACAAACTGGCAGACTGGCTTTTATTCCCAGATTCCCCCCACTCGCTCCTCATTGGCTCTGATTTCAGTGTGTTTAATGGAGAAAAGCAACGGTTTTAGCAATAATGCACTGATGAAGGGTTGGATGAAGGGAGTAATACTTATGTTAAAAGTCCATCGCTATAAAACTCGGCCCCCACTTCTCCCCAGTGTCCGAAAGCATGGTTTAGGCTGTTCTCCTGTCCCTCAGGATCCATCCCAGAGAACTCCTGTATTCAGCTCCAGTAAGCAGCAGATAAGGCCGGAGCTCTGGGACTACCTTTACAACACATATCTTTTAAAACACAGACGCACTCTTACTCTCTATTATTCTCTTAAGGGAATACAATTCTTTTTTCAGAATCTATTTTGGACATGCACACCCTTAAAAACAAAGGTTTTGTGTTGGAACAGATGAAGAACGTCCAATAAACCTTTCAATTATGAAATGATTTCAGCTCAGTAAAAAGCAGCTTTACAGACTACAATAATGAAAATAATACACTTTTTGTCTTCACTGACACTGAACAATCATTTTCATAATTCAAAAGTGGTTGAATCGTTTGTTTACAACTTAAACAAAAATTAGTTAGAAAAAGTCATTAAGTCCAATTTTTTATCAAAGTTTCCCCAAACAGCCCAGCCCCCATCACCCAAACACACCCCTGCTTTTATAATTATTACAAGGGGCTCAGCTTTCAGGAGACATAGAGGGAGCATGTGTGCATGGCTTTAATTCCTATTGTATTCGTTCAATCTCAGTCTAAGCGAGTGTGTCTGTGTCTGAGCTCAGGAGAGAGGGAGTGAGGGAGAGAAAGACAGAAACAAGGACCCATCTGTCAGAGAGGCGTACGAATCCCCCTTCCCACTCCAAACAGGTCCCTTGGGACTGCAGAAAAGGATAACTCACTTGTGGCAATAGTTGTGGGTGTGTGGGTTTTTTTTTGGCATAGAGAAGGACTCTCAACCAAGGGAACTAACAGCATCACAACAAGCAAGCTTGAGTAAACAAGTGCTAAGTCATCGCTGGTGTGCTTAAGGAGACGCATCCTACTAACTGTCGTTGATGTGTTGACAGGGGGTGGATGTGCTTGATTAGTCTGTTACGACTTTTTAAATGTTTTTTGGTATAATGCATTCAGCAAAAACTTCAGACTAAAGCGGTTGCTAATGTTACAAAAAAAATCCTTTTAGCAAACCTTTCATTTTGTGCACCTGTGTTTCCTGCATTCAACAACAAACACTGCTGCATATGCAAGTTGCATTGTTTTTATTTATTTATTTATTTTTAAATTGAAGTCAGTTGAAGAGATTCATGAAACAGTCTAACGCATAACTGCGTTCTATTATGACTTCTGTGAAATGAATCCAAAGTTGTTATGTAATTTGATAATCTGCAAGCTTTACATCAGTCCATTTACTTAATGCATAACAGTTCTTTCAAAACAGTGTGAAATTTATGGCACAAATTAGGATAACTACAATGATGGAATCAAATTAAACTAATTAACAAAGAACGAAACTTATTAACAAAGAATATATAACAGCCTGTTAAGGAAGTCACCAAAGATCACCAATTTATGCTAAAATACAAATAATTGGTAAAATAACTTTTTTAATTTAAATATTGTGTACAATTTTATTTGAAGAGTTCAGAAAACCCTGTTTTAACAATTCTCAAAAATCATGTTTTTTCATTCCATCTGCAGTCAGTTTATTTTGACTATAGCATAATAAAAAACATGATTTTTGAAAATGATAAAAAACTGAGTTATCTGTTTCTGCAAATAAACTCTTCATTAATCCTGCACTTTCAGAAATAAAGGTACAAAAGCTGACACTGGGGCAGTACCTTTTGTAATTATTAGGTTCAGATACGTACACTTTACTAATATGTACCTTTAAGGTACTAAAATTGACCCTTTTATATACTTTTCAAATATTGGATATTTTAGCGTTATCACTTTAGTCTTCACTGTCAAATAATGATTCTCAAAAAAGTTTCGATTTATTATCAGTGCTGAAAACAATTGTGGAAATCATTTTTAGGATTTTCTTCTAAATCGAAAGTTCAAAAGAACAGCATTTCTTTGAAACGGACATGTTTGTATTAATTTATATTTCTTTACTGTCACTTTTTTTTAATCAAGTTTATGCAATGCTACTTAAATAAATATTAATTCCTTAAAAAACATCTGACGAACCAGCTCTTAAATGGTGCTGTATTCCAAAACAGCTAAAAAGCTTCTTCTGAACAACAATCTTTACTGAGAAATTTCTGTAATTTGTGAACACATATCACTTGGCTCCTAAATATATATATATTTTAAGTTTCATTCACTAAAATATATTCAAATCCAAACAGTACTTTCTGTATAATTGCAGAAACACAATTCCTTGGGACCGCAGAGTGGGTTGGGGGAGTGGAGCTGTCACTCCAAACAATGAACCGGGTCATGGGAGTTCTGTGTGCTGTTCCTCTGGATATAATTTGAACTCTAAACTGTCTCAACAGGAGGCTGTCTATTGAGTACCGCTGGTCTCGTGGCTCTGCATTCACAGATTTTCCATGAAGACCCACTGCACGAACACATGAGAAAGCCCTTGTGAAAATATAAGCATTAAGGTCAGATGGTAAAGAGGAGTAAATGGTCTCTTGTGATTGTAGTGTTCACTTCTGGTTGAGCTGGACTAGAAAACGCAGCAGGCCTCGGTCCCTAAGTTAGCCGTCCTTCAGTAGGGCACAAGGGAGGAGAGTTTGGGCTCAACACAGTAATTCCCAATACAGGTTGCAGGTGTGACACAGCATTGTGAAACACTCCTGGGAGGTAAAGTTGTGGTGAAGCAGGGTTACCCTGGGATCTTTGGGGAAGCATGACACAGTTACAAGGTGTGCATACTGTTAACACACATGCGATCCCTGGTTCATATGGGACAGCACCACTCTAAACACACTTTAGCATGTAAATGCATGTAGAAGTCACCCTCATCATGACCTCCACACAAACTGAAAATCTGAAGGCCAGGAAAAGATTCTCGGTGACTAGAAAATGTGTGTTAAAAAGAGAATACTTAATTACATTTATGACTGTTTTCTTTCAAGTTAATCATGATCAATTGGACATTGATTGTTGAGTGTTACCATAACAAAAGCTTTCTATCTTCATCAGTGCATAGATTTTCTATCTTAACATCACATCTATGCTGGCGAGTGGAAGCCTTCCTCCCATTGTGTATAAGGAAAGACGCGTCACCCGAGTGAACTAGCGGTATGGATATTGTCCTATTGTGTTAATTGTGTTGTCGCACGAGAGATTATGGTAGGCAGGCGACTGGCGCGTGAGCGCTGGTGCAGCAGACGCATCACTTAAGCCCATCTGTTCATTTATCAATCACCAGTGTCCAGCTTGACTTAAACCTTCAAGTAAACTTCTATACCAATATTAAAATATTATTCTTATTATTATATTCTAATATATATATATATATATATATAATTTTAGCATTTCAAAGTATTTAAAATTGTAGCAATTATTTGATATATTAGCATTACATTTAGAGTGAATTTTAGTTCATTTTAAGTGTTACCAAAACTTTTCATAAAGAGAGTGTGAGCAGACTCTTTAGGCCACAGATGTGCATACTTGGCTCATACAATGGGATCAGTGTGAAGACACGTGTGACCTGAAGCCCCACAGTCAATAGCACACTACTACAATAGAGCCCCTACTGTGGTATGACCACATAAGTAGCCCCATTTTTGCCAAATAAAATCAAACTTTATCAGCGCAAAAGTTCATGAATTCTAAATAATACACAGAATGTTAATGTCTTGTTTGTATATTAGTTTAGCTGCAAAAGCCTCAAAGTGCCATCTTACATTTTCTTCTTAAATTACTTTTTTTTTTTTTTAAATCAGACTCCTACTGAATGTGTACATTCAGTGATTTCACTTTAATGGCAATGAATTATTTTGATAATTTTAGAAGAAAATTCTAAAATGCTTTTTTGCATCTAAACTCTTCTTAGTATAGGCCTAGCTATGATGTAGTTTAAACTATAACTTTGTACAACGAGTGCAGAAACCTTTTATTTTATAATTTCAAATTAACATAAATATGTTATAGACAAAAAACATAAAAATCAAATGCACGAGCAGCTAAAATGTGAATTGGCGTGAATAAATGGACATTATTCAGGGTGGATGCAAGCCTAAAATGTTTGCATGAAAACGAGGCTATGTGTTGGAAAGAATGTGGGCTACGCTATATAGTCTGTTAAATAAGTTATAGCTAAATAAGTTATTAAACGTTTAAATCGTTTTCACCTTTTAAAAGGGGGCCTATTTAAATGTTGCTCACGCAAAGTTAAAAACGTACCAATTAAGGAAGCATGGAACCTGCAGCGTCGTTTTCATTCGCGGAACATTGAAAATGACGCCCACTTTGAAAAAGTTCTGTAGTAAATATTTCTGTCATATTATCATGTGTTCTTTACATCATTGCTTCGTTAAAAAAACGCATTAAGCAAGAATCTGTTGCATATAGGTTAGACTAATAAATCTTTTCAGAAAAGAGTATTTCGTTGGGCAAGCCACCCTCGGGCGCAGCATGCATGGCTGAGTGAGTTATCTTAGCGAAACAAAACCGTTTTGGCTTGATTAATCCAGCAGTTATTGAGCGTTATGTTTTGGTGGGCCGAGGGGCGCTAATGAGCGGACGGAGCGAATGAATGAAACGGGTGAACAACACACACACCTGCTCACACTGCACCAAGCTGTCACAATCATTTACTGCGACGCGCGCGCGTCTTTGTACACTAGACTACTGTAATTAGAGTTAAGACCAACGTTTGACCTCGCCATAAACCAAATAGGGCTCAGGGGTATTAATCCAGCACTGAGCGGGCTTTATTGGGGCAGAAAATTACGTTAGGTCACGAAAGAAAAGCGGAGAGTGATATTTGTATAGCGTCTCAATGATAGGCTATTTTCAATTTGGAATACCGGTGCATTACATAATCCATATGCTGCTGACCATCAATTCAACAATAAAAAGTAGTTCATGTTGTTGTTGTTGTTTAATTAATGAAGGTAATAGTCATGAGGGTCTAAAAGTGTTTTCTCTATTTTTTTTGTTTAAAATTAGACCTGCATTTTCATTTGCAGTCTACTACTACATCATTTAAGACAAAACAAACTCTTATACTATAATCTACTAATAGCCTTTTGGCTACTAAAATATTAGCCATTGCCAACATCTATTCAAAAATAAGTATAAAAAAATTTAAATCCTTTACAATCTAAAGCCTTTAAAGTCCTTTAATATGAATAAATAATAGCCTACAAATAAATAAAAACACTTTCTACATTGTTCGATGAATTAGTCTACAGTTTAAATCTATTAATTTAATAGATTATAAATAACCTAAGAGACACCTCAGTGACCCAAATAGGGTATTTGCGATACTTCTCTCTCTGACATGACAAATAGATTGCAATGCCTCTCACTTTGCAGGATTTTTAAGATGAAGGGAAGTTGCACTGTTTCCTCCGCACAAATGCGAACACCCTCGGACACAAAGCCCGGGGGATAAATGCACACACTTAAGTCGTCAAACTTTTGGCCACGAGCGCGCCACGCGCGTTTGGATCAGCTGGAGGGATGGGTGAGGGGCTTGTGGGCGGAGCTTGTGAGCATCGCTAGAAAGTCAAAGCCGGGAGTCAGTGCGCTGCAGTGAGGCATACGACGCGCTCTGACGCACCAATGGAGAGCTAACGGACCTGCACTGGCGCATACGGACTGTTGACATACACAAACCATCAGCGTGGAGTCTGGAAATTTGTCTGTTAATTTTTTACAGCATTTCTTTAAAACATTTTGACAGCGTGCTCAGGCTTTCTGACCACCTTTTTAAAGTTTTATCGAAGTTAGGCCAAGTGCCGCATTAACAGGTAAGATTATTTGAATGTTTTTTCTTTATTATTATTAGACTATTTGTGTAAGTATGTGTAGGCTAGTCAATTATTTTTCAGCTCTTATCGTAAGCAAAAAGCAGTTACTTTCCTACTTAAAGTTGTAGGAAATCCATGAGACTTTATTTTAAGATTCGGATAAAAATTTTTTTTGCATAATAATACAAAGTTGCTTATTTATTGCATTCTTGTTTCAAATAATTAAATACATAGGCTAAGTTAATTATAAGATTAAATGTATCCTATATAAAACATAGTTAAATAAGAATAGCATTGGATCTAAACGCAGTGTAATCCGTACTAACCTATATAAAATATTTTCACCACTATAGTATGTCTATCGATATTGTTACAATTGTGCATGTCTTATTTGATTATATAGCAAATGCAAACTGGTTGTAAAAATGCAATTACCGAAAATCTTTCACTTTGGAACAATTTTTATTTCATTTTCAGGAAACAATATGGATGAAAATGTTTTTATTTATTTACTTTTTATTTAATTTTTAAATATTTAATCCAGTCGAAATGTGTGCCGACAGGTCCATTCATTATAACAAACTTTTGTGTAGCCTACTTATAAAGGAATGACGCACGCTCCAATATATAAATACCAGAAATGTTTACAAACAGGAAAACGGAATGTAACTTTCATAACAATCTGAACATTCGCATTCTAGAAGGATTTCGCGTTTTAAAGGAAAACATGGCTATCATCGACGGAAGAGTATCGCGAGGCCAAAAAATCGCTGTGACAAAAACTCTTAGTTGGAGACAATGCTGATGTCTTTCAATCAAATCAAATTCAAAACAGTTCTAGTAGTATTAGCGTGGCTTGGTCCTGTGTTTGTTGATTCCGGTTTACAGGCTCCCTACAAATTAAATCCGAGCGCTTTATCTGTGGACTAAATCCAGTCGTGTCCCAGATTGGACAGCGTCTCCAAAATGACTGCGGAAATCAAAGGGTTTATACAAAAAGTCTTTGCCATTAGATAGAGCATTAAAACTGAGAGAAGAAATGGAATTATAGAGCTGTAAGCTATATAATAATCATCACAATAATCGTGCTGTCTGTCAAGTCTCTCCATTATGAGGGTTTTAACTCGTGTGAGGAGTTGAACATTTAAACAAATAGAGTTGAAAATAAGGTTTTATTTTGATTTGAATGCACTCACAATTCTGTCTCCTGTGCCCTTAGATCACAATGATGACCAAATCTTATGGAAAACCAGGGGATGTGACTGAACTAGTCAGTTCTCTCGGATGGATGGAGGAAGACCTCAGCTCACAGGATGGTGACCGGACACCTGAGATAGGTCACTATGCTCTACACAGGAGACCTGTAGAACTGGGCAGTGAGGATATGGAGGAAGAGGAGGAGGAGGAGGAGGAGGAAGAAGTGGATCTTGATGGAGAAAAGGCACCTAAGCGAAGAGGCCCTAAAAAGAAGAAAATGACCAAAGCCAGACAAGAACGTTTCCGTGCCCGACGCGTCAAGGCCAACGCCAGGGAACGCTCACGCATGCATGGGCTCAACGACGCGTTGGACAACTTGCGGCGCGTAATGCCTTGCTACTCCAAGACCCAGAAGCTCTCCAAAATCGAGACCCTGCGGCTGGCCCGCAACTACATCTGGGCACTTTCTGAGGTTCTGGAGAGCGGCCAGTCACCCGAGAGCCTTGGCTTTGTGGAGATGCTTTGCAAGGGGCTTTCGCAACCTACCAGCAACCTTGTGGCAGGCTGCCTCCAACTTGGACCCTCACCCATGCTGATCAACAAACTGGATGATAAGTGTGGGGTTCCAGGAGTAGGTGGTCCTCAGGGTCACCCCATCAGCTATCCTTCACCGGGACTTCCCAGTCCACCCTACGGCTCATTGGAGGCCTCACACTTGCTTCATCTGAAGGGCTTCAAGGGGGCTAGCTACGAGAACTCCTCACCCAATGAATGTAGCAGCGGCACACCACCTTACGACGGCCCTCTTACTCCACCACTCAGCATCAGCGGCAACTTCGCCCTCAAGCAGGAGCCGTCGCCACATGAGGCTGAGAGGAACTTTACACCTCACCCAACCCATTACATCTCCTCACACCCACACCCTTACCCTCCTTCCTCCTTGGCTGGTCTTCCAGCTCCTCAGGGTCACCCGCTGTTCCCAGGCTCCCGTTTCGAGCTTCCTTTAGACATGGCTTTCGAACCGTTTACCCATTCACACATTGTGACATCACAGATGAGCAGCATTTATAGCGAATAAACAGAAATGACCACCAGAGACACTCAGCAATTCTGCCTCCTGCTCCTCAGTGTGCCTCAAGGGGCGCAGCACATTTAAGGAGACACTTTGCATGTATCCTGTCTGATCCCTTAAGAGACCACAGTGGTCACTGAGAGAGAGTATCTGAAACGAAACCTACCTGTGGCAACTGAAGTACTGAGAAAGAGATGCATATTTTTTTTGTTAATTTATTCTTGTTTCTGTCATGACTGAGTTTGTTACTTCTTTAAATGTTATTTTTAATTGTTCTGGGATTTGTATTTTGTAATCACTTGATGTTCTTCACCTCAAATAAGATGACGACTTCGGTGCACATGCCATAAAAGTGCATCAAAACCGAAACATTGGCAAGATTTTTAGATGCATACAGAGAGCAAGAGCCTCAGTATTTTTCAACGCTGTTCAACCCGACGCTGATTTTCCACTAAACAAAACAAAACATAAATAAATAAAAAGAAAGAATGAAGGAAAAGGACAAATTTAGTACATTACATTTGCCATAACAAATGCATTTATTTATGACTGTATTTAATATTTATTTTGATGACAATTGTATGTTTTGAAACAATTTGTCAGCACTGTTTTTATTGGTTCTTTGGTACACTGCCAGTCACTGCTACCAATACTCATAAAGTATCTAATTTATTTATTGGAATTCATTCAGTTTTATGTATATTATGTATTCAGTTTTTGTCATTCTCCACAATATTTGTAATTTTGCTCAAGTGTTTGTAAATATTTACCTGTTTCGCACTTAATAAAATAAATATTCTTATATAATATGACACTGTTTTGATCATTGCTTTTTTAATATTATCATGATCTTATCCATTCAGAGATTCTATAATATGCAACACTTCACCAGACCATTTTAACATTAAAACCAGACATTTAAAAAATACGTTGCATTTCAAAATAATGATGCAATATTAAGATTTTTGCCATTATAATCAAATGTTGCACTGCTATGCTTAATCTTTTTATCATAGCCATGCTGCATACTCTCTAATGTGTGACCAATTGTATTCATTGACATAAAAGGGTAGACTTTATAGAAAAGAGATTTTGAAGAGATCTATCTATGCACACATATACACATGCGATGAAATTTCCAATCACCGAATTTGTAATGTGAAGTTGAATCATATGAATAATAGCCATTTTAGTGATTAATATAATGTTATGATGGGCATGGGAGTCAGTGGAGCATGTGGAGCCATGGGAACACATAGCTGTGGAACAGGTGACTGTGTCATGGGATCCCCTTTCAGTCTCACTTGCGTTTTCCCAGCCTTTTCTTTGGCAAAATGGTTGGGGAAATCAACAAAACAAAACAAGCACACAAAAAGGGGGTTAATGATGTATAGGGAGAAAACATAAAGGGGGAAAATGTATTTTTAATGGTTCCGGTAGCATGTTGCATAGCTACTGAAATGTTTGCAGACTTTGTTTTTCCACAAACCTTTATATCTCTGGAGTACAGGGCGATCGTTGACTTTAGCTCTGTGCTTATACCTGACAATGCGATGCCTCTCCAGACAAACAGAGGGATGATGGGGTGACACACCAGAGAACCGGTGTATGTGAACGTGTGTGTGTGTGTTTATTGTTGGAAGTGGTGCTAAGTTGAGAATGGGTGCCTCAGAGGGTGTTTTGCCTGAAGTGGACCCCGCCTCGTCCGCCGCTCCAAAGGTTTGTCTTTTCCAGCCCTGGCAAGGCAAGAGAAGTGAAGGAGAAAAAAGGAGCGATTGTTTTAGCGGGCGCCACTGGTCTATTGTAAGTGCAGTGTGTTCTTTCTCTCAACCTCTGACCTGCATTGTTGTAGGGCTGTTCGTTTGGAGAGCCGAGACAGCTGGGAGAACTGCGGGGGGCTGATGGACAGCTGCGGCCAAACTAGTGAGAGAGAGAGAGACAGAGAGCGAAGGGGAAAAGAGAAAGTGGGAGAGGGAGCAAACCAAAACAGAGGAGGTGAACAAGGCCTTATTCTTGAGTGACCCCTTTCCCTGTCCTCTTGAGGGTCAGCTGGGCTTTGGAATGACACATAGTTCCACATGCTGAGACAACAAGAGCTGCTGAAGATGAGATAGAGATAGAATAGACGGAGTCAAGTGCATAGAAAGCTGTCAAACTGTGCCGTCAAGGGCATTTCAGTTTAAATAATAATGAATTTAATAAAATCTAAATGTGACTTAATCTATAGCTCATTTTAGTGCTGAGTTCACCTTGATTTATATTAGATTTGCATAGAATGTTTTCAATGCACTCAATTAAAAAACCTATTATACTCTGTTCGGTGAATATTTGCATCTTCTTTAAAATAAATGTTGCTAAAATTGTAATTTATTGGTGAATTGTCTTATTAAATGTAACTGATGTGTTCATCACATTTGCAATCTCAGCAAGTTAGTCATAAAACTTAATTTACCTACAGACATTATACAAACTTTACAAGATGTCTTTGGCATTGTTCACTGCCAATACATCAGCCGTCTGTGCAGAACTCAGCAGGGCTGAAACAAGGGAACGATTTCCAAGCTGTCAGCTGCAGTCGACATATCTTTTGAAAACGGATGAGAAGACACAGAGGAGAAATGTGCTAGCAAAAATGAAAAGGCATGTGAAGATGCTTTCATTTTCTCATAGGGCAGATGGTGATTGCTGTGACCTCTGTGCCACAGCAAATACCTATACAAAGTTTATGATAAAAAAAATAAGACTGCAATCTTGGGATACTTTTAAGACCCTAAATTCATTTTAAAACTTATTCTAACACAAGCATAGCTCAAAGGATTTATTCTCCCTGCGACCACATCAGGTGAATAAGGCAGATGATAGTCAAAAAGTACTTAAGACATTTGAGTCTTTTTAAATGAAAAGAAATGAATGAATTTGAAATTAAATTGATTAAAACAAATGGTATTTATATAAATAAATAAAAACACATTTTAACAAAATAAATCCACAAAATGTTTGCTTAGTTTAATTATATAAAACAGTGCACTTAGAAATAAGTGCATGTATAATTTAACACAGATATATGTGGACTTTTTGTGTCAGGCTTATGTGAAAACCAGTGGTAAGTCTGCTATAAAACCTGTGCAAGCATGAGGTGAACTGACTTTTACACCCAGACATTCTCTGCTGGACATTTAATCTGATATTTCTTTAAGTCTTTTAAGTTCTTTAAACACTTTACAGTGCTCAAATACTTTTTGGAGCAATAACATATCTTCCTCTTCTGCCTGAGGTGCTTATATATTGTTTGAAGTTGTGATTTTACAATACAAGTTAGACAGAAGTAGTGGATGATAGGACATTAAAGTGCAGTCTGAAACCTCTTTCACTCCTCCCCAGTTTTTTGTTTCTCTGGTACTAATCCATTGACCAAACAACGCAGTCTCCCACTAAATGAAAGGTCCTGATCCATAGGGGGGAGATGGGGATAAAGCATTGTGATTAAGATTGTATTAATGGGGCCATAGGAGGCTGGAAGGCTTTAATCAGTGTCTGTGCTGCCGTAATCCCCTGCCTTTAAGCTTCAGCTAACGCTGTGATCCTCCTCCTCATGAGTCACATCACACACACTCACACAAACACACTGGATAGGCTGGAGAACAGGGAGGTCAAGGTACAGGGCTGGAGTGCAATGAAACTGATAGGTGGTGTGTACTAGAAGGCATGTGGATCAGGAAACTGGGAGGAGGTGGAAGAAGTCTGCAGAAAGAGCAGAACAAAAAATTGGTGAAGTGGCAAGACTGGACGGATGGACGGACAGACAGACAGACAGACAGATAGATACAGACGGATGGATGACCAGATAGATAGATAGAAAGATATGATGTATACAGATGGATGGATGACCAGATAGATAGATAGATAGATAAAGACAGGTGGATGGATGACCAGACAGATAGACAGATAGATAGATAGACAGACAGATATATAGATTAGATATATATGATGTATACAGATGGATGGATGACCAGATATATAGATTAGATATATATGATGTATACAGAAGGATGGATGACCAGATAGATAGAAAGATATGATGTATACAGAAGGATGGATGACCAGATAGATAGAAAGATATGATGTATACAGAAGGATGGATGACCAAATAGATAGAAAGATATGATGTATACAGAAGGATGGGATAGATAGATAGACAGACAGACAGACAGACAGACAGACAGATAGATAGATATGATGTATACAGAAGGATGGATGACCAGATAGATAGATAGATAGACAGACAGGCCGATAGATAGATATATGGATGAATGGATGGATGGATGCTTTTCCAGATAGGTTTCCAGTAAAGCAGACGGTGGTGCACCTGCCCTGTTTGTTCAGATCAGACTAAAGAGAGACAGCGAGAGCCAAATTCAAAGACGATCCACAGCAGAGGAAAGGTAAAGGGAGGTTAGAGTTCACAGAAGGGTGGAACGGGCCATTAAAGTGACATTGTGAGGTGAGACTCGTCTCCTCAGAGCTTTGTGAGAGTGCTAGGTTGCCAAAGTTAAAGAGCTTCTAATAGGATGGGGATGCTGTCATGTTTACCCTGCCTCCCCCCTCTACACGCCCACTGCATTGTGGAGGTGGCCTGGCTTTGAGCCCCCACAATGGCTGGAGAGGAGGGACAGATGGGGGTCCCTATGGAAGGAGGCACAAAAAGAAAGCAAGGTAGGAGGGCCCGACTGTGTGAGAGAGAGCCTGCAGTTAGCTCACACTGATTGCCATGCAAAGTAATGGAGAGTAAAAGAGAAACGGATGGGAAAAGTAAGAAAGAGATGGAAAAGAGGAGGGGAAAGGTCACAAAGAGATTTGAGAGATGTGTAATCATCTGTCTATATATATATATATATAAATATATATATATAATCTATATGGTATATGCCTGATGTATTAGTGGCCTTCATAAGTCTAAAGTAGGGAAAACTCAAGAGGATAATGGAGGTTTCAGACAGGATCATTTATGGAAAAGACTTAAAGTGCTATACTTATATTTTATGACTTTACTAAGTAGACAACACACAAAACAAGTCAAGAAATATTGTACTGCATATCAAAAATAATTTTCATTTGTGTTGAGAAACTGTCTAACAAAGGTAAGCATAAATTAAATGTTTACTGATGAACAATGTAGTCAATTGAATAAATTACAGAGTGTGATAAATCTGTGAAATAGAAAATGTGTGTGCGTATTATTTTTTATTTGTGCATGTATTTACATCTGTGTGTATTATTTAATATTTGTGTATTATTTTGTGGTTAAACAAATCGTTTGTGGTCCCCATTGACTTTCAGTTTTTCCTCTATACTTTTTATAATACTGTTCCATAACAACTTTTTTGGTTATCCATTATTTCTTTTATGCTCAACATAAGAAAGAAAACACTGCACGTTTGGACCAACTTGAGGGCGAGTATATTTTTTATGACAAATTACATTTTTGGGTGAACTATTATTTCAATACAAAATTATATTGATAAATAAGTTCTATTTTATATTTATTATTATATTTATTTAATATGTAATAATGGGTTTCTAGACTTTTTATGTTTTGTATTAATTTTATTGAATAAATGCAAAACAGATTTATTACCATTACATGACCATGTTTTTAGAATATGATAACAGACTTGTGGATGCACATGATGTTACTTATATTATTTTTGGTAATTATCATTTGAATTTGCCTTTGTTTTTTTATTGTTATCCATGGCCACACAAGTCTAATAAACCATTATGCCTCATACATTTGCCAAGACATATTGGTTCTTCAAATTATAAAAAACAAACAAACAAACAAAAAAAAAACGTTAAACAGTCTGTCTGTTCCAAACCTTAGTAGAATAGGTCTTTGTTTGGTCTGTTTGTCCCTGCATGAGCTAATCTACGCTCTTCCAGGTGAGTCCCTCAGCATTAATTTGGCTCAGTGTGTCATAAAGGCTGAATGGGGTGGGAGTTGAATTATGTGTGAAAGGAGGGGATGCTGAGCAGAGGTGAGGCAGGGGTGTGTGGCAGAGCCTCTTCTGGTGTAAGATGAGGAGAGCCGAGGGGGAGGACCCGCGCACAGCAACAGATGGGCCCCAATGGCGCTCTCAGGTTGTAAACTTTCTGTTGGGAACATCTGTCAGTTTGTCCATATGCCACATTTTGAGAGGAGAAGCCCCAGTCAGTGTGGAGTGCATACACCTGTCATTCCCTGCAATCAAACAGGAAGTGACGGACCGTGCACCAGTATTTTATATTTGTATGCTTCTTATATGGTGCAGACAAAAAACTATTTATTAATGCAAATTGAATTATAAACTGCCTTAACATATCCAAAATGCCTGTAGCGTCCATGACTGCAAGCATATAGCCAGGAGCTGCTGGACAATGCAACATTTAGTGAAGTTGTGCAAAAGTAACTTCCACATAATGATGCAACTACACGCAATCAAAACTGTGATTTCAGACCATCGTTATTTTGAGAATTTAAGGGGTCTCCTCTGAGCTCATCCTCTAGATGACGGTTACATCATCTCTCTCTTTAAAAAAAAAAAAGTCTTATTTTTCTATTTGCTCTGTTGTGAGCGGATAAAGAAGAATTAAGCAGTTGATCGGGGCTCAGTGTCCAGAGTGTTGCATTAGACAGTAATCCAGGGCATAGGAAGGGGGAGATGGGATAGCATCTCTAATCCCTCGCCTACCCCATCCCAAACCAAAACTGTTTATACAGTCATCACAAAATAAAACCAAAAAAAAAAAAAAAAACAGATTCACATTTGATTACAAAGTACAGCACAGCATTCATCTAAGCACCAACCAAGACAATATTTCCTAACGGACATCGTTTCTTTCCTATCCACATCTCAAAATCACTGGCAATCCCCAGTCCCGAAGATAACGGAGCCCTCCAGTGGTACACTTGGTTTTTACCCACAGTTCTCCCCAACTTCACTACCATCTACACAGTGACAGATGTCATGGGGCAACAGTTGGTATTGAGAGGGAGGGGCTTAGAGCCATCTGTCCAGGGTCAAGTTTGGATGGAAGGAGGTCTCACAAAAAGAGAAAAAGTGACAAGTTGAGTTACATAGCTAGAATAGTGTTGAAGGATGTCCTGTTAAACCACCAAAACCCATGGCCTTCATTTACAGATACTATAGGTGGAGAAAGATACATAGCCGCCACATGGTCTAAACCAGTGTTTCCCAACCCTATTCCTGGAGGCACACTTTGGATGTCTCCCTTATCTGACCAATATATTTCTGGTCGTGGCGTCTCTACTAATGAGCTGATTCAGGTGTGTTTGATTAGGAAAAGTTGGAAAATGTGTAGCGTTCGTGTGCCTCTAGGAACAGGGTTGGGTCTAAACAAACAGCTTCAAGAGTCCAAGCAGCAGGCAAGTGAAAAGTAGGGATAAACATTGATGAAACATGAAAACAATTTACTGGTGCAAGTTTACAAAAAGTGCAGTTCAAATAATTTAGCATCACCAGACATCAAATAAGAGCTCTCAGACTTTTGCTAATTTTCTCCACCTCATCACGAAAGGCGGCCATCTTCCTGTGACCCATCTTCCTCTAAGGAAAGCAGTTAAATGATTTAATACATACATTTAATTAATATTTAAAACACACACATCACAAAACGCATTCACACTTACAATGTAGATGCGAAGCCGCTCCTGTTCCAGCTGAAAGAACTCAATGGCTGTGAGCTTATCAAATGTCTTCTTCATATTAAGAAAGGCACAGTTGGGGGAGCGCTTTGCATGTTCAGACCTTAATGAAAGGACAATCAAGAAAAGTAGTAAAAACTTTTTCCCCCCTGTTCCTCCCAAAGCCAACTGTTACAATCTCAGGTCTCAGCATAAAGAAATAACGTGGTCAGAAAACAACAATGGCCATAGATTCTAAAGGTGTGCTTCTGAAGCTCACCAGGGGTTGTCTTCTGGCTCCCATCCTTCCAGCTCTCTCAGACAGTAGAAACAGCAGGCTACGTCTGGCTCATTCTCACTAGGGCAGTGCACAAAACCTGCTTTGGCCATCTGAAGAGAGGATTCAGAGGATCTGCATTACTGCTTCTCATTAAAACAGTAGTGGATTTTAAAAGTGCCTACACTCAAACATTTATTATTAGTCAATGTCTCTCTCTCTCGCTCTCTTTCTCTCTAACCTTTTTTCGACACTCACCAACTCCGGCGTGCACTGGCAATCTTCTCGAAAAGGCCAATCGGAAAAAGTCTGGAGTCGCTTTTCATAACTATACATCTGATCAAACGTCAAAAGTCGGGAAGCCATGATTTCTGTGTCAGACATTTTTGAAACAGCGCCAGACTGCAACTTAGCTCGACACAACAATCGTGGCTGAAAGAGGATCTTTTATTGGTCGGGTGCTTATTGATTGATGAATCGCTGACAGCTGATCAGAGGATAAACGAAATAAAGAAAAACGTCACTGTAAAACGCCATCTAATAAACTTTGTGATGTTACGCATGTAAACGTATCAATGTATATTGCATTGTAATATTTAAATAGATATGTCGCACAAAAAATATGTTCACTGAAACTAGTTAAGTTGGTCAAACATTTGAATCAATAGAGTGACGTCTCCCTCTGCTGGACGAATGTAAACACATACAAATTGGCATTCACTGACTGAAAAGGTTTCGGTTTTATGACAATTAGAATTGTTCAGCATGGGGCAAAATAATCTTTAGAGCTTTTTTAAAAACTACTAACAAAATATCTGATAAAAAACTTTGAGAAATCTACTCAAAAATGTAAATTAATGTGCATGTAAAGAAAGAGAGTTATAGAAATATTATTTCATGCCGTTTTTCAGGACCAAAAACTAAAAACACGTTCATCATGGAAGTTTATTCACATCATATTTTGCTTGTCCTACACACACACACGTTTATGAAGACGAGATGTAGGCCTAATGGTTTTAAACTACAAACAGTGTATATATATAAACATACTTAATTTATATTTTTACCTATCTTGTGCTATTTCTAGGAACAAAAATCTGGAAAAAAGTATATTTGGATTAATTATTTTGTGAGTTCCATGCCAATCAATCACAAAATTGTATTTTATAATTTGCTAATAACACAGTATATTGGAATGGAGACCTCTTATCAAGCATAATCCCTAACAAGCCTTGTAAAGATTCCTGTGTTATGTAGTTAACCGCTACAGGCTGCACACATAGTTCTGTTGTACAAATAGTAGATTCCCACGGGCTGTTCATCATCAACCATTTACTAGACACTAACTTCAATCTAGAGGTCTCTGCAAGTTGTGTCCATTCTTACTTGGACCCAACCAATTATCGTAAGCCAATGCATACACCATAAAGTGAGATCATATTGAGTGGCAGACAACATTAATGGTTTGCGGTGTGAGTGTTTGGAAGCTGTTTATGACCGGTGGGCACAGGGAGAGGCCCTGTTGCTGTCACCATGTTCTGTAACTGTATCTTACTGCGCCTGGCTGCTGAAATGTGCTTACTGCTTCGAAAAACTGGCCTCTCCACCCCTCTCTGCCCTTCATCTGATAGAAACTTTCCCGTGACTGCTGGTTTGTGTGTCACAAACAAGTTAATCTGCCTGAAAAGCGAATGAGAGATCACTCAACTGGGATGTTTATATTAAGTCAACATAAGGTTCTTCCACAAATTGATTTGTGAGATATTGAGATTTGAAGAAGATCAGTGGCTGCTTGTTCTCTCTTTTGTGGTTATGTTTGTCACCTAATATTCAGGCTAGAGTTCCACATCAGACATGACATTTGCCGTATTAATTTCAGGCGAGACCCCACACCGGAGCTGTCGCTCATTTGCAGTCGGCCGCTCAGTACTCTTCACAGAAGCTAAGTGGGAATACCTCGCCATCAGCTGTTGTATGGAACACCATCTTGTGTTTTGCTCGGCCAAAAATCACAAAGTAAATACTTCACCCAAGTCACACTCTAGATCGAACTGACTGGAATTATTTTGCGTGGCTGAAGTGTTATTTAATTAATTGGCTTTTCCCTTTACTACACAGGACACTGAATACTGGAAGCTGAGGAATCGGGACATAACCCAAATCAGCTCCCTATATGTCATTTGTGTAAGCAACTGCAAGACTTTCAAACTTAGATTGTGGATCTTAGAATGGAACTTAGATTGGAAGATAAATAAATACAAACAAACAATATTTGATCATTAATTATATTTATTTATCACAATGTAAATAGTAATAAGAATTACTTTTGCTGTTTTATTAAAAGTTAAATTGACAATAATAAATAATATTTAAATGTAATTCTAATAATGCTTAAATCTAATAATTATTATTTATTACTAAAAATAATGGCTGTTGTTGTTTTGATGTTTTTATTTACAGATAAATAAGCAAATATGAAAATTACATATTAATTAATATTTACAATAATAATAGCAATACTATACAAGCAAACACAAACACACACACATATAAATAAAAAGATACTTTGCAAAAACAGATAACTCAGGTTTTTTTAAATATTCAAAAATCATGTTTTTATAATGATGTTTTTATTATGTTAGCTGTTTTTAACCAACTGAAGTTTGACTGTAATTAATTGCAATGCAAACAAAAAAAAAAAAGAAAGAAAGAAAGAAAGAAAGAACCGGAGAAAGAAAAACACGATTTCTGAGAATTGTTAAAAACAGAGTTCTCTGTTTTT
>JAUCMU010000048.1:13455710-13471693 GCA_032275025.1 Enteromius treurensis | reverse complement strand
GAACGATTGGCCCGGGCAGATTGGTTCCAGGTGTGTGTCCTGTGTTGCCAGGGCGACGCTGATCGGTATCCGTCACAATATATATATAAACACACACACACACACACACACACACACACACACATATATATAGTTTAATTTGTAGTTTTATACGACCTTCTCTAAAGAGATGTGGCAAATTGTTTACTGATTTATTGTGAAGCTCTTAAGATGTACAGTATGTGTGCATAAAGTGTTCATATGTACAACCTCGAATGAATGGAATTCGTTGAAAAGAATTTGCATGGCTGGAATATTCATATTTTTCACCGGCTTTTTCTTTCCTGCAGAATATTCCTGATGTCCTTCTCCAGTTGCCAGACCTGAGTGGTACCATTGACATAATGACCCCATTTGTCACTTTTGGAGCTCCAATGGAAAAAAAAATAATTTGTTATGCAACGTCAAATCTATATTATAACTTGAGCCTTAAATGTTCCAGTTGGATTTCAACACACCAATCCTGGGAAGGATTAAAGCCGGGTTACATCTTCACAGCTATCAGGTGTGTGTCTCACATTGCCCAGCCTATACCTCTCTCCCTCTTCATCCCAATCCATGCTCCATTGACACTTGACTCTTCGCTCTCTCACTCTTTCTCACCCACTCCCTCCGTCATCTCTTCACTCTCCTTCTCTCCCCTTCCTCACACGGTTGTTTTACTTATTAAGATCCTGGTGTGATTATCTGCTGGAATCTCTTGCACTTGTCCTGTATTCTCAGTGTGGTGAGATTGAAAGTGGGATGGGCTGAAAGAGGGAAATGCGTCTCTCTGTGTGACTGTGTGATACTTTGTGCAGGAGACACTCCCGTAAGTTCATCAGGACTATTCTGGCTCCAAATATTCCTGGAGCCTCCGAAACTGTGTCTGGGCGCTCCGTTGTTCATGCCAGGAAAGGTTTCTACGGGGAGTTTGTGGTGTCAGGGTGCCGGCGGAAAGACCCTCGAAGGCAGAAAGAGGAGACTTGAGGACGGGAAACAGTCAGAGGAAGAGGGTTTAATGTGGGGTACAGGTAAGAACATCCACTAATATCTATTTCTGTTTACAGTCTAAAGTGAAAACATCCGAGCGCAAACTTTTTCCCTCGAGATCCTATTTGCTGCATGTGCAGAAATGTACAGCATAGGTGTATGTGTCTATGGGCTAAGAACACTGAAGCTTATTTATATTTTCAGGGTTAAAATTATTCATGTACTATGGCATTTACAATATACATAGCATGCAAGACACAGATTAATAGTTTAGGAGATGTGATACATCGCATGGAGTGATCAGAACGTAGTCTTCCTAATTTAGTCATGTCAATGTTGTCATTAAAAAGATTGTATTTCATGAAGAACTGCACACTTCTCCTGAACATTTAAACTGGCATTTACTGTATGTGCTTCCTCTTTTCTCAGCAATAAGAAAGCAGTTTTGTCACAGTGTTCATTATTCTCACCAGTAGGAGTTTGATTTAAGATGTACAAGAACTAAAAAGCTAAGCAATAGGTCTATTGTGTGTGTGTGTGTGTGTGTGTGTGTGTGTGTGTGTGTGTGTGTGCACATGCCTGTAGGCTTATGTGTGTTTGATTGAGTATGCTAACAATTTCAGCAGAAATATTACCCACAGCCCTTCATGAACTATATTCCGTAAGAAATACGTCTGGAATGACCTTTGAAATGTACCTTTGCTATGTGATTTGACTTTACTTTACCAATGTGAAGGACATACGAAGGAACAAGCTCTTTTGATTTTTTATTATTCCATTTAATATCTATATTTGGATGTAAAATGAACAGGAGCTTTGATAGTCAGCCTGTTTCTTTACGCAATGTCCTTACTTTGTCAATCTGAACTATCCAGGAAAGGTTTTAACACATTTATTTTTTTCCATATGTTTCCAGTTGTTAGACTGACTTGACAAAATAAGTCACTTTCATATGATCATCCCAACAATCTTCTACTCAACGTATTTGACACAGGTTTGTCATAAATGTGATTACTGTAAATCTCTGTGAGATGAACGTATGCACATATTAGCGGAGTGTAGACACGGTATTAGCAAGCTCTCTGTCTTCTGCCAAAGGTGTGAAATTAGCATCTCTGTGTGAAAGAGAGTGACAGTCAACTTCGACATTCCCTTCATACGCAGAGCTGGAAAAGCACACAGGCTATCCAGTTGGAAATGTCTCATCCCTCCAACAGCTTTCTAGAAATGTTTCCTTCTTGTTGCACAGGAACCTAACTGATATGGATCCACTCTTGATCAATATAGTCTAATTTTAGTGTGATCATCCACTGTCATGCAAACGGATACTCATATGCCGGCTGCTGGCTCGGTGCTTTTCAAGGGCATTGAAGCGGAATCGCGAAGGTCTTACGCATATTTAATGAATATCAAAATAAAACCTTTTAACCTCGCACTAGGCATGTATTATTTTTCAAACCAAATTAGATCAGATATATGTAGAAGACAATGCTGACTACATTTAAAAAAAGGAATTGGCACAATGTCAGATTAGCACATTGAAATGTCAGATTTATTAATGGACTGTTCTTTTTATTTCCTATTCTTATAGCTGATGTTTTTCCCTTTTGCACTTTAAGTCTATGTTATTTTTTATATGGTGGGCTGGACCTGGATGTCCCTTTGACCTTTCAGTGCAGTCTCTAAATTCACCACCCGTCCGCCAGCACACACTGCTGTTGATATACAGTATGTTCTCAGAGCACATGGCACATACACCCTCAATGCATAAAAGACATGATCATTCTAACAGAAAGGAAAGAGAGGAAGGAGAATGTTAGAGATAGGCTGTGAAATACATCCAGCCATCCCAGAAGTGGCAGAGACAGAATGATAACTGAAGTGCAGGTTGGTGTAGATTTGAGCCATTTAAAACTTTAGAATGGTGATTTAAAGAATACAGAACTTGTCTCTGTATCTTTATAAGATATATACGATCAGACCATTTTATTTATTTATTTTATTGTAGCCAAAAAAGCAGCCGGTCTTGCTGCTTGTTATGAAACTGAAAGGTACTATTGGTGCCTCTACTGGCAGTAATTGGTATTACAAGAATGGTTAAACTGAATTTGAAATGACCTTTTGACATTTTTTAACAAAAAAATGTGTTACATTTTATACTTCTAGCTACTTTTTTTAAATGATCTTAAAAGTATACATCATTTTCCCCCTGTGTAAATCTCTAAATGATTATTCTTTGATATGATAATTTTTTTCCCTTGACTTTTGCACTATTTATATACAGAGCTGGATAGATTACTTATTGTAGTCCATTATTGATAACAAAATACATTTACATTTAATAAAAATATTTTATATTTTTAAATGGACATTATAAAAATCCATTACATTATATTTTATAATGGACATTATAAAAATCTATTACATTAGGTAATGTAATCAGAGCCGTTTTGTTTTTGCCAAGTTCAACGTGTCCCTAGGTCAACATATTTTGTTGACCCTGGAACAACAATTTAATGCAAAAATATAGTCTTGACCATATCTCCACACATAAACCTAACCGTGCTTACAAATAATGCCAGATCAGAGGAAATGATAGATGACTGACACTGATGTACAAGCACCAAACACTGACTGTAACTCCAAACTTCACAAAAACGGTAAACTGTTTCCTCAAATCTGAGTGGTTAATTGTTAAAATTGGTTTTAACCAGTAATTGGTTAAAATCAGGTTAGCGGTAATGCGACCACTTTAAGATTACTTTTAGATTGCTTTTTATCTATTTACCTAAGTTGTCAATCACACTGATACGGTAATCTCATACCATATTGATATAAAAATACAAAGAGTAAGGAAATATATTTCATAAAATGCTTTATAACATAAAGTGCATTAAACTACTTCAAGGTTTCCCAAACTGGAGCTTGTAAATGAACTGTGAACATGGAAATAAGAAAATTATTAAAATAATTATTTTAAAATCTCAGGGTGCTTCAAGTTAATATATTAGGATAGAAGACGTTCAGAAAAAAGAAATGAACATGCATTTATGTATTTTAAAAGGGTTATATGTCCACAAGAATGGAAGAGGTAGGCTTTATTAAAAAAGGAACTTAAAAAAGAGGACCTTATTTGCTATTATTTTAATAGCATACAATAAAACTGTAGTCTGATTACAAGTATTTTAAAATGAAATGTAACCTAATTACAAGTACTTAATTTTTGGAATCTGATTACATCAGTTACTGCTCTATTTATATGTCCCTTTCCCCTCCAGAATGTCTGTTTGGTCTGTCTGGTCTTAGTAGCATGTTAAAAACTGATTATGATAGTACACACTGTTAGTACACGGATTTTTACAACTGGGCTTCACCATATCCCTAGATACACTGTATCTGCTGAACTAGCCAACTCAGAGTCCAGATTTAATTTCTTGTGCTCTGGTCTCTCAATAAACACTGTAAAAATAAACCTCGATATTCCAATATATCCATGGGCCTCCAGCCAGACAGGGAAGCCTTCAGTGTCCCTAAAATGTTTTTGGCCCGGTCCCCCTAACACATGGAGCCTTTCCCTGCAGCTGGGCAGTAATCTCAACACGGAAAGCTTGATTTCTCTCTCTGGCTCTTGATGTCTCTGCATCTTTGATCTGGTCCTGAGTACAGTGTTTAATTTTGCATGTTAGCTCCAGGTTTGTTTGTGTCCCAGGTTTATGTGTCTGCATTGCCCTGTGGGGGGTGGTTTGGTGTTGCGTGAGAGGCTTAGTTTGCAGTCTGGAGGCAGTCCAGAAGCTTGTATGTTTGGGGATGTGACTCCCCTAGCCTCTATGTAAAAATAGCTCTCTAAATAAATCATACTTCTGTGTAATTGTTACTTTTAAGTGAAAGAAATGACATAGCAGGCATGCTGAAATCCTCAAGGATGATTCCCTACTGTATATTCAAATGTCAGAGTCATCATATATTTACATATAGACTTAGAGTATATATGTTAATTTTATATGATGAACTAAGACACACACACACACACACACACATCTACCATATTCTCATTCAGTATAAAGTGATAGAAGACACATTCTTTAAATGATTAATATGTAAATCAATCATTGTTATGCTGGTCTATTTTATTTTTATGGATGAATACTGCATGTAATAGCAGTTCTCAACCTGCAGAGTGCAGCCAAGCGCTTTTGCCTCTGCTGTAGGGTTTACATAGTGAGGAGCTTTATAACAATGAAAGGGACTTTAGAGCAGGAGTCAAGGCCTTGTCCTCTGAGTCTGAGTGTGTCGCAGTGCAGGTTTATTCTGGCAGTGGGCTTTTATGGTTGACTGGTGGCAAGCGGAAGTGTTCCAGCCTTTCTCTCTCTCTCTCACACAAACACACACACACACTTTCTCTGTGTCCTCCATATGGCTGCAGGGATATAGACAGATTATAGGGTTCACACAGCTGCACTTGACTTACATTCTTGACTCTTGGCCTAGCATGGGCTGTGTCTTAAACTGACCAGAATTCCAAATTACTTTGACAGCAATCTGTGAATTAAAATGTGAATTAGAGTTTAGTACATGATAAATATCACCATTTTTAGAGTCAAAATAATTATAATTAAACACACTGGAAGACTTTTAGGGACACTTCATATTCCAAAATTACATTTATTTACAACTTTAACAAACTTTAATATTTTCTCAAAACCTTCTTGTATATAAAGACAAGCACCTGCAATTCCGGCCAAATTAAAGATCTTTTGTGTTTGTGAATTTGCACGTTATAATGTAAGCATCATTAAAGGCACAATATGTAAGTTTTTTGTAATAAAATATCCCAAAACCACTTACACTGTGTTATATATTTCATGCAGTTGTGTACTTACATTACTTAAAAGTCCTGTAGGATGTGTAAATTCAACGAAATTCCAGATTTAAACAATGAACCGTCCCTGTTCCTTGTCGCCTATCAATGACGCAATATCCGTGCTATCCTCTGTTTCCTATGAATACTATGGCAACACGCGTGGACAAATGCGGAAGTGGTAGTTATTTACTGTGAATTTCCATATCATGGATCATGATTACACCCTCCACAATCCCAAAAAACATAGATGCATACAAAGGCAAGAAGATACTGGAACAGTCAACGAAATAAATCGAGAACAGATCTCAGCATGGTGTTTCCGAAATGGAGGGAGCATCGCGAAAACCTCGGACAGGACAGAGACTCTCGCGTGTGTTTTAATAGACGGGTAAGCGAATATACATTTTTTATTGTGCAAGTAATAGTCATGCGCAGGTGGTTAGGTGATAAAACAGATATATATGAGCTTTTCATCCGTGAGCATGATTTGTGAATATCTCCCAGTGTTCAACGCTCCGTCATTGCGTCATTAAACTTCGCCTCTGTTATTGTTTTGAAAATGCGACCTCTAGTGGCGTAAACTTACAGATTGTGCCTATAATGACCCTATGTGTTTAATAAAAAATATTAATTAGTGGAATTAAAGAATGATTTCATAAAAAAAGATTATAGAATGATTGTGTCTCTTACTGGCCTGCTTATGTAATAACACTTATTTTACAGGTACAGTACAATATCGCAAATTGCTAGATTATCTATATTTAATAGTTTACACTTTGCAAAAACATTTGCTGCTAGTTTTTAATATTACATTCTTAAGGACATTTCGACACTTTCTGATCAATGACAGAAATGAACCTTCTCGTTGATATTTGTGCATTTGTTTGATTATATTTACAGAATATAACTAAACCCGCCAGTAGGTGGCAGTAAGTCCCTGTCTTTGTCACTGAATCATCCATTAAAACGATTCAGTTAAACGGTTGATTCGTTTAGTAATGAAGCAAATGACTCCCTTTTTGAATGGGTCGTTGAATCATCGACTTTTGTTGACGAAATAGAGCAAACAATGGTGTTCCTAAAATGGAAGTCCTTAATAATAACTTTTGTATAAAATGTAAAAACAAAAACAAAAAAACCCCCGTATAAAACAGTTAAATAAATTGAGTTCCACATTTGCAAACTCTCTCTCCTCATGATCTCAGAAACTACCACTTTAATGAATGAAGCTCTCGACACCATACACTCAATCTATTAGTTACTTCGTCTATATACTTTGTTTGTTACCATGAATGACAAACACAGCGCTACATTAATGAGAAGAGCTGGGACAAAGAGTATAGAAACTAATATACTATTTCCTGGGAATAAAATATAGAAACCACTTTTATTTTTAAAATAAGCCTAACCATTTGGAAATAAAATGCCGCCCCTCCCCATGTGTGTGAGTGTGAACCTCAGTGTCTTATTGGTTGTCATAACTATACTGGTCTTAGATACTAAGTCTACGGACCACCCACAGTTCGTTCACTGACAGATCTGACGCATTTTGAACAAAATGAGTCTTACTTCCGGTAGTAAGGCAACACAGGGTTTTCGATCAGTCCAAATGGTTAGAAGGAGTTGTGAAGGAAAGTTTAGGGGGTCGTTGACAGTTTTGTTAGAGGCGGTTCAGCCTCTGAAGTAGCTAGCTGCCTTTATTTTAGAACTTTTTCTTATTGCTTTTTGATTGTGAAATTAACTGTGATTCATTTGTTATTTTATATATTAAAAAGTTTCAATCGTGCTTATAATGGTTTATTAAATGTCGTCTTAAATGTCACAACTCCATGTGATTCTGTGGTGTCAAAGCTGTCTAATAAAGAAAGATCTAAATGAGGTAAATAAAGTAACAATTTTGGGTTGCAGAAGTTCACTGTAGCATTGTTTGTCATCTTGAGCTCTTTTTCTTGACACTCATCTATCCATCCATCAATTCACACCTGTTCTTTGATAGCCATTTTCCTTATGCTGTGACTATACCCATCCTAGACTTCACACACACACACACACACACGGAGCCAGTGGGTGCAAAAGGATCCCCATTCTTGGATTTCACCCTCTCATCATGACATCCATTAAAGTCCTGCTGGGTCCCAGTCCCTAGCGGGTAGACAGCACATTAGCGCTTGGACCATTGAGCTCAACAAGGCCCTGCTCTGAATTATTGATCTCAACACAACTAATGAGGAAACCCTATCCCCTCTTTTGATGAGACGCACACACGGTCACACTACTGTTTAAGCTCTACATTGCCGTCCACACCAGCACACTGTCCACCCAGCCATCACTTGGTTTTTCCAGGACCGGACTGGCCCTTTTAATCAACCTGTTCATCAGTACTTTGACGTTCACAGGCTCAGATGGCCTCAATGAAAAGACAAGGGCTGTGTTTCACAAAAGAATCTAAAGCATAAGTAGATCGTAGCCTTTTCCATTAATAGTCTCCACGATCAACTTTGGCTCAAAACACTTTTGGAAAATGCAGTTGATGAGTGTGATATTTTATGCTGGTCCAAACTGGTTTATTGACCAGTCCACATCTGATTGTGCATGGTCATTTCTTTAATTTTTTTTTACATTTAGATTACCTTTGAGGTCATGAAATACTCACTTAACCCCATTAAAAATAATAGTAATAATTTAATAGCACTAAATAGAAGTTAAATGTAATCTTGAGCAAACACTTGTTGTACAGTTCGTTTTATTGCTAAGACGCTTAAATTAAGCATTTAGTTTTAAGTGACTTTAATATATGCCATAGTTCCATTCCAACCATGACATAGGCTAATTATTATTGGCTTATCATATTGGCCAACCCCAGAAATGTAAGTGTTTATGCTGGCTCTTCGTCATTATGTTGTTCAATTTTAATTTAAGGTAGAATTAAAATGAATCGCAGTTCAAAGAAATGATTAAAATCCCAACAAGTGTTGACTGCTGGCATGATTACCTTGCTTGAAAACTTAAAAAAGTTTATAGTTCTTATAAGAACACTTAATCTTCTCGAATGCCTTTCCAGAAAATAAATTCCCCATCCTGTCATCCTGATTAAGAGTTAATTCGACTACTTGTGGTGTGTTGCCATTTCAATCCAAATTCACATTTATAATTTAAAAAGGTTGTCAATTCTCAACCTCTAAATTTACTCCAGCATACCAGCATCCAAGCCCATCATATCCTCAAAAGGAGGCTGCTTTGCTTTAGCTTTGTCAGCATTTGCATCCACAGTTAAAAAACTGGGATTCATGACCTTCCTCTTGACCTTTACTAAGGGAATGATTAAACAAAGCTCCAATAATAAGCAGTTAATCAGTAAAGCTCTGTATAAAGACCTCACCTGTATCATTGTGTTTACCCATTGGTGTATCAGGGCACACACGAGTCCATCCTCATTATGAGCTGTTTGCTCAGGTGCTGGTCTAATAGTGTGTATGAGTGCCCTCCAGGATCATATGACGGTGTGTGTGCCAATGTGCATGTAATGCACCTTTAGTCTAATAATAATGGAGCTTAGCTTATACGTCCTATTTCCCCCACCCTCCTTTATTTTCTGTCTCTGTGCAGTGCACTATCAAGAGTGCCAGCCAGCCTCCTTAGTATTCACATCCCCACTCACTGACTAACTGCACTAGCCAGAGACAACAGAGGAGAGTGAGAGAGGGAGAGAGGGGGAAAAGAAACAAACAGGAAGACAAAATAAGAAATCGCAATTTTTCTAGCCCCTGGCTCAAGCGTGCATAGTGTGTGTGCTAGTATATGGCTTTAGAGAATTCATTTTTGACGCATCCTTTCTTCTCTGGCATTTTTAAAATGCTTGATTCACCCCTGCAGCATGGCTCCTTCGCCAAAGGCTGCCATAAGCTCCGCTGTTGTCTGTAGTGAGCCGAATCGCCTACATACCGAAGGTGTTCAATTTTGAATCCTTTATGAGGTGCGTTTCAAATCCGAACAATGACACGTTTTGAAACCGGCCCAGTTGCGCTTAATAAGACTGCGGCTTGTGTCGGTGTCTCTCTGTCTTTGTTAGTTTCTCTGTCTCTATTATTCTTCCTTCCAGTCTTTTCTCTCTGTCACTCCATGTCTCCTCATCCCTCTGTCAGTTTGAATTTAGTTTAATCTCCCCCTCCTCCTCCTGATTCCTTCGCTCTGTCGCTCTCCGTTTCATCTCTTCCAAACGCTCCGGCTCTTTACTCATATCTCCCCAAACTATCGAGAAAAGCTTTCAGTAACGAATATTTCCTGCAACAGAGAGACTAAAGGAGAGCCAGAGGGGGTTGCGGAGAGGACGTTAATCTCCTTACAAGTTCACCTTCAAAGGGTTGGAGAGGGGACGTGAAGAGGAGTGAGAGATGGAGAAGTGACCACCACCATCGCGTCTGCCATAAACAGACCGATTATGAGAGTGAAAGAGATGGAGGGAAAAATTGGAGAGAGAGAGAGTGTGTGTGGCAATGCTTCCATGCTTTCCACTCTGCAGGATGACAAGCGGCTGCTGCCTCTCCAATTGGTTGGGACTGCCACCAATGAGAGCGCAGACAGGGAAGGTGCCTTTAGGTTATACCCAACCCCAAAAACAAGAAGCGGGGAGAGAGAGAGATTGAGTGAGAGAGAAGAGAGAGAGAGCGCAGCGCAGACCCCGGCTTGACTTTGCTACTGAGGCATTTCTTCATGGTATCTGAGAAATGTTCCTGCTGAAGGGAAACTGTTCATCTTCTGTTTGCTGTAGAGAAGCACAGTGCATCCCAGTGCACCTACAGGGATTTCGGCTCATTCACTGACCAGGGCTCTGGCATTTCTGACCCCCCCACCCCACAACCCCTATCTCGGGACCCTCCCCCACATTGCCCTCTGACTCACCTGAGAGAAGACGGCAGAAGATCTGCAGATCCCTCCCCTCAGAATTCTGCTCATTCACCTGGAGAGAGAGGACGTACCAGATACAGGATGGACAACAGCTATGCTCTCTCTCACGCAGCACTGGCAGCTTGACTCACTTCTGGTTCGGAAGAGAGACGCAGAGAGGAGCGCTGAGAAGAACTTGTGCTCCCCTGGATTAGAATTTGAGGAGAGTTGGTCCTGATCGCAGGAGCGAGGCTTTTAGGATGATCTTGGGTAAGTTCTCCTCCGGCTCTTCTCCGAAGCTTTGCGTTAAATGCTGCGGCACCGTCGAATTGGGATTTGGGAAACATAAACTCTTTGATCAAGCTCTTAACTTCCTTAATGCCTTTTTTTTCAACTTGTGTTGATCTAATGTGCTTGTATTGAATCGTAGTGGTTCCTTCGAGATGAATTCGGGCTGATGATGAAGGTCACAGTTGTAGCAGCGGGTGTTCAGCGGTACAAGCTGTTTCACCCTTGGTCAGACTCCCGCTGACCATTCTCAGAGGGATTTTGACACCCAGATATAAAAACAGAAAGGTTTAAGACCTAAAGCAACAAAACAAACCACTTCCTAAGTTGAACTTCCTGAGGTGTACTTTATGGCAGGTTATGCCAGGATGTATCCAGGTCTATCTTGTTTTGTATTGATTTGTTGACTTAACGTTGCATTCTTTTTGCAAACCATTGATTATTATTAACATGATTGCTATTGGGACGCCCCACTAAAAAAACAATCTGTCCAATACAGGTATGTTGATAATTATTTTAATGTCATGGCATATAATAATAAATAACGGATATTATTGTTATTATTACTATTGTATGTTTGATTAAATATTATATAGAACACAAACACAAAATTTTTTATTAAAGTTAATTTGCTGCAAATCAATCTAGGCATCACATCACATTATTTTGTACATTTACTGACACTTGCAATACATTTAACAATGTTGTCTTGTGCTGTTTTTAAAGGCTAAATTCAAATGATTGCAAAAGTTTAATATAAATGTAAAAATAGAGAAAATAAGCTTGCATAGTTAAGAAATAGAAATTAGAAAGTAAAAAGTATCACTAATATTGGCGGAAAACCGAGATGGCGCCGATATCTTGTGCATTTATACATTTTTAAGCTTTAATTCTAATATATCGAATATATCATGAGCTCAGTTCTGAAATTAAAAGCTATAAACAACCTCAACAGTTTATTAATGTTGAGCATGAGAAATCTTTACAGTCTTTTGGGTGCTTCTGGAGAGTTCCTCCATTGCTCCAGGCTGTAGATGTGTGTGTATGGTGACTAGCGGCTGCAGCATCTGAGCCAGCTCATATTCCTGCAGGGGTTGTGTGAATATAGTCTCTGCACTCTATTGCAAGAACACAATTGTGTCGGACAGTTGCTGTTGTGTGGCTTAGCTCTAGGTATTTTAGATCAAGATAATGGGTCTTTTTTAGTGTACCTGTAACATACCTGTGTGTTGCTGAGCTATGAAAGTGTGTGTGTTTGTTTGTGTAATGCTCTGAGAGGGAACACCAGTTGAGGCCACATTGTTTAACGCATGCCTGGGCTAATTTAACAGCCGGGCTGCTACACTTCTCGCCGGCATTTTCCTCAGGGCATGTTTTCCAGGGAGCCAAGCATAATGATTATAGGGCTTGTAATGTGTGATCTGTCTGCTCTATATGTGTGTGCATATGCCATTATTACTACAGACAGAAAGGATTTATAGTTGCAGTGTATGGTTATGCACTACAATCAGCTTCATGTTTGTTGTCTTCACTTTGTCTAGCATGCAGAATGGACTGACTTTTAAAAAATCCTCAGAAATAGATGCTTAATATATGTGTCCTATATGTTCTGTTAAAATGAAACAAGACAATTTACCAAAAAAAGAAAAATAAACTCCTTGTATAGTTTTTTTTAAGGATAGTTTACCAAAAAATTCTTTAATAGAATGCAAAAGGAGAAATTTAGCTAAATGGATGGAGGTCAAGAATAGTCATGGTCACCATTTTCGTTCTTGGACATTCTTCTAAAATCCTTCTTTTTTGTTGCACGTAAACAAGAAAGTCGTGTATGGAATGACACAGGTAAACATGTAATTAGTATTTATTTAATTTTAATGAATAATTTGTATTATTATTCAAATTATTTTATTTATTTTATTATTTTTATTTAATGAACAAATTGAATCATAAACTTGAGAATTAAAACCCATTTTTCGGATTGTTCCACCTTTAAAAATATAATATATTATTTGATTTATTTTGTGTGCTTGAATTTGGGTTGGATTAACAAACAGACAAGCACAGACGTGCTGCTCCGATCTCATCAAAAGAGGCAGGAATGATGTTTGTGACTGGAGAGAAGGGCTAATGACTTTATTAACCCGTCTGATTACAGCTGCGTCTATCAAATCCAATCAGTCACGTTTGAGAACGAATATTTTCATGTAGGATGTCTGACAGAAATATTTTCAAGCACTCCATCTGTGTGTTCATTACCACATTTCCATCTATATGCCTATTAAAAAAATAAGATTCAGACTTTAAATAAATGAATACTTGATTTTAGTTTTTACATAAGTACTGCTATGACCTTGTGTTTAAGGACACGTCTGCATGTAAAAAATTGCATTGGCGCTTTTATAAATAATATAATCATTCTGCTATAATGCAGACTTTTATCAAATTTTTTACTAATTTATTTGCTTAAATGTAGGTTGTTGGTATTTTGAACAAAGTCTTTTGTCATTGTGGTGACCTTTAGTTGCCAGGACGCCACGTCTCTGCACTATTTTACACTACAGTAAACAAAAACCATGTCACACACTTCAGCAGACAACACACTACATTAAACGAGCTGTAGTGTGATGCAAAACAATCCTTTTATGAACTTCCTTTATCGAGCGCAGTGTGTGTGATCACTTATTCAGAGTACTTGACTGAATATACTCTGAATGACCTTGACCAGATCCTCCTTTTTAACCTGATATTAGCCTTTTAAAAGCCTATTCACTGTATTATGCACACCAATGCATTAGCGTTCCGTTTATTATAAGTGAACACTGCAGTTATGTACTGTATGTCATCTGCCACTTTGAATTCTTTAGCTCTTTGGATTCTTATTGGCTGTTGACTCTGGTAATAGCACATAAATGTTCTGTAGTATATACAGCGGAGATCCGCTGAGCCCTACACGACAGACCATACACTGCCATAGACACACATATGCAGACACACATCGGCTCTCCTGAGCCGTGGCATGCCGCCTGGTCCCCAGTGTTTTCATCGGCAGGAATGAGACAAAGAGTGGGGTTGTCTGCTGAAGGTGAGGTGAGTAACCCAAGCAGCAGGACCACGATGTGCATTCACTGCCGCCTGGCCAGTGTGGAGTTTCTATTGTGGCCAGTCAGTCAGAACGTCCCCCACTTTTTTTTGTTTTTACCTCCATGCACACCTGCGCAGCTGCACACCTGTCTGAGCTCACACACAGAGAAGTACAGCTCTCAGAGCAAATCCGTTTAAAGGAATAGTACCCAAAACAGAAAGTATGGTCATTATTTACTCACCCGTCATGTGTTTCATGAGTGCTCTCATGAAACACTTCTGCTCTATTTTTTTTTGTAGCTGTACAGTAGCTTTATTTACATTCAGGCATCTGGCAGATGCATTTACCTGAAGCAGTCAAGGTATGCATTTTCAGTTCTTACATCTCTTGCAATTCTAACCTATGACCTTGGAGTTGCTAGTACCATGCTGCATTGTTCGAGCTTCAGCAATGTAGGTTTATGTGAGGAAAAGACTGGAAAAAGGAAAGGAAAATCTTCTTTTTCTGCCACAGCTTTTTTTCCCTCCACTTTCTGTGACATAGTTAGTTCACATTTAGTATATAGCAATATTTGCTGAGTCGCATCCATTTATGTTTCCAAAATCTAGTAAAAACATAGAACTTCCATTTTTGGTTTGTGCCATTTTTAGTCTCTTGCATTCTGAATTGTTTGCTTATAATTAACCTGTTGTGACGTACTTTCTTGCACATATTTCAATATACGCAAAAAAGAGATTTGAGAGTAAGGGAAATGTTTATTTTAAAGTAATTTAAGATTTGGTAGGTTTCTCACAAAAGGTATCGTATAGACTTGGAATATGTTACATATAAACTGATTTCATAGTACATAGTACAGTGAGTACATGACTTTATACATTTTTGGTTGAACACCAGTGTTTGAGGTTGGTACAGTCGTTGCAGAAGGAAGGACTGTGAATATTTCTCTGTATTTACACATGCCGTCTCTTATTTGTTTCCCCTGGAGGGATCCGTTATGTTTTGTGACATTTAGGCACAGTGCCCAGGGTCGTCTGATGTGTTGGCTTGTCTCTCTGTCTGTCTGCATCTCTGACTTTATGTTCATTGCAAGCACATCTGTCTTTATGATACGGCGTCCTCTCACGCTTCCTGTCTACCTGGTTCTCTATCATACATCCCCTCCCCCCTCACCTTCTGTCTTCCTGCTCTCTCTCCTCCTCTCTTTTGCTGCGGTCAACCTTAACGCTCACCTTTCCCTTGGGGTTGTGAAACAAAAAATGTTTGTTTGAGAAGCTCAGCATTTTTTCTTTTTTTTTCTTTTTCATCTCCTCTGCATGGCTAGAAGAGAATGATACAGCAATTATGAGATCTGTCCCCTAAAGCCAAGTCCGAATGTCGCATATTATAGCCTAATTTAATCTAGAATCTTGCCCTTCATCTTTAAGTGTGTACTTTACTAAAGCATGATGTACTACACTGTAGGAAAGACTTGCATAATTGGTGATTGCGTTTTGAGTAACATGGCTTCTAGATAAAATGTTTAGCTGGTTAATAGCGTATTTTTACAAAACTGCTCTGGTCTAGGGTGGTCTTTTCAGCAAGGTGTTCAGAGCATGGCTGGTTTGATGTTCTAATGCATTGTAATAAATGTTTCACCGTGACCAGGGTTTTTTTTTTTTGTGGGGCACTTTGCAGGTTTTTTTTCGCTGATGTCACATTTACCCCTTTACTGTGCTCAACTACTGGACTATACATTTTTCTGATTTCTCCCAGTTTGTTTGAGTAGAGTGTTTATACTTTATTGCACTGTGTTTTTTTAGTATTGTTTATAGTAGTGTTTATATATATATATATATATATATATATGTGTGTGTATAT
>JAUCMU010000048.1:13436350-13455610 GCA_032275025.1 Enteromius treurensis | reverse complement strand
CCTTGGATCTTAAGCTCAGACTATACATTTTTCTGATTTCTCCCAGTTTGTTTGAGTAGAGTGTTTACACTTTATTGCACTGTTTCTTTAGTATTGTTTATAGTAGTGTTTTTATATATATATATATATATAATGTATGTGTATATACTAATTTTAATATTACTACAAGTTAGTACACCAACTAATTTCAGTTAGTTGCCAAGGCAAAATTGAATTTTAGCTTTATTTCAATGACCAAAAATGATATTTAATAGTTTAAGTTTTAGTTTTTTACTCTTTTTTTTTTTTTTTTGCTGTGTGCATTCTTGCAGTTCAACTTGTCATAGCATAACTTTTCTCCCGTAGCATCCCTTCCCCAATTTCATATAATTTGAGAATTGTGTTATTTGGGGGCTGAATGCCCCTACCAAGAATTACCCTAGAATTGAATGAGATTGCTATAACAAACTAGATTTCTGCAATCTTTTCTTAAAGCACTATGATGTTTCTCATGTGTTTTGACTAAGCGGATCTTCTGCTAAGTGATTGTTTTTTTTGCAGATAATTTCGAATTCATCACTTCCACACCCTTTTGTGGCAGTTGCAGAACTTGTTAAACACTACGGCATAAGCGTGTAATACTAAACATGCCGAGTTTGTCGTTCACTTTGGAAAAACTGTTGTTTCCATGCTGTTTTCCCCCACTCATGCAGATACTCTTCAGTTTGATTTTATGAGCAGTTTCACACCCATTAAAGCTAAACACCTGCTAGTGGTTTGGCTGAGCAACTGCTGGTTAGCCACTGCACATTCACTTCCCATTTTACAACCTAATCAAACCTTATGTTAGCGTTCTCCGCAAATGGTTTTGTTTTTGTCTCAGCTGGCAAGATTTCACTACACAAAACCATCAAGAAAATCCGATATCTGACAGAACGAGCCGTTTGAAGAAATAGCGGAACAGCGTAATAAATTAGCCACGAGGAGGGAAATCATTACTCACTAAAACAGCGTGTGTGTGTGTGTGTTTTTCTCTCAGACAGGTCAGCTGCGTGCATCCTAGGAGGTCAGTTTATTTTTTCGCCAAATGGCAGGTTAACTGCACTTGAGCTTCACACTATGTGAGCGCTTACATCTCCATCCTTCTCCCCCATCTCCCCATCAAACGCAGCCATCACTCTTAGCCGGACATACAGACTGGCTGGGTGCTAGAAGTCTGTCAATAGTGGGTGTAACAGACACTAATGAATTGCCTATAACAGGAGCTCTGGGAGGCGGAAATGCATTACTGGCTGTGTGAGGCCCAGCAGACTGAATGAAATGGTCCCAACTGTATCTTCATCCACACACACACACACACACACACACGCATTACACCTCATTCCTGGCCCGAATACATTCTCTAATGGTTTAAGCATAGTGTGTGTTAGTGCCAGGTGTCCAGTAGAGCTGCTCTTTAAAGCACACAGCCAGGCCTCTGTGGGATCCTGTAACACGGTGTGTGTTTTTTTTTTTTACTAAATGTGCTCCTGGTATCTGTGTTTGCTGTGATGCATATGGTCGACTGGATCCTGGCTTTGTTACAGAGCCTCCATATTTACTTTACGGTTTATTTTGTTGTATAGACAGGACTCAGAGAGCAAACAAATCATAAAAGCCTGACTATACAATACCAGAGATGGGGTCATCCTTTGAATAAGGCAGTTTATGAAATACGCCAACCAGAGAGGATGATAAATACACACATCCGTCGACAAACAGCACACATTTATCAATAGTTTGAGCGCAAATCCCTGACAAATTGGAAGGCTGGATGAATTATGAAGCTTATATCTATGGGTTTCTGAGCGAGGGGGAAATGTTTGTGTGTGTGTGAGGAAAGAAAATACAGTGTTTGCCATTCAAGGAAAGAAGGTCTGTGGATGTTTATAACTGGTATTATATAGTACATTGTTTCCCACAGTTTTTATGGTTTCAAAAAAGAGGAACAGAATCAATTCTCCTTGAAATTCTGGAAGGTCGATGCTCGGGATTGTGGAGGGGGAAATGAGGGAGGGCTGGAGATGTGATAGCTATCAGGAGAGAGGGGGAAATCTGTCCTCCAAGCTCACTGACAGGAGTATTGAGTCTCTTAATACCCTTTCTGGATGGGTTCATGCATGGAAACTGAGGCACTCCTTTAAGTCACTCTGGATAGATGTGTTGTGCTATATGCCTTAAGGACAGTTCACCCAAAAACGACGCTCCTGTCAGCCTTTATTTTCTCTCATTTCAATTGATACATGTTTGATTTGCTTCTTTTCCCCATGGAGCATGAAAAGAAGACTGTCCAGGAAAAACAAGCTCTTCGTGCTATGAAAATGTTTATAATTTTACCAGAATAAATAATGAAATTCAATTTAAAAACATGTTTAATGACTAATTGCTAGTTATCTTGCTATGTTATATATTTTAATTTTTTTATCTGTATTGTAAATATATAAAAGACATATATGCATATAGTAAATATATAGTGGTATATTTTTAATAAGGCAGTATACAGTATGTTACATTTTAGAAATAAAAAACTTATTTTGTTTAGAAAAAATTTAAAAAACGATATATAAATATTAAAAATACCTTATAATACCACCTTATTTTTTTATTTATTTATTTTTATTGAAATATTTTTTCTTTTTTGTTGTTACTTCTTTATTTACAATATTTTTCTATTAAAAAACGTTGTTATCACTTTTTGAAGTTGCATTTTATATTGTTTAGAAGATGTTTAAGGCATTTATTTAGTGTGAGCTGTTGGTGTTTATGTGGATCTTTGTTATTAATTGATTCACTTCAGTTCATTATTTTATGTGGCCATAATGTTGCTTCCTGTTGTACCAATTTTTTTATTCTTTCTTTTTTTCTTTTTATTTTTGACTATAAGGTGTTGAGCACCCTGACAGCTTGTGGGAACAAACTGTTATAGTGTGACTGTTTTGGCCTGGAGACTAGCTTGACCCTCTGTCGTCTAGAGTTATGTGCCCAAAATGTCACCTTATGTTCATTCAGACTCCAAATTACTGAATGTTTATTGTAAATCCATCATTAAAAAGTTATGAAGAGTTTTAATTGGCTTTGGAGGCAGTTCCAGCTATGCAGGCTGGGCTCAGACCTGCCTGAATGCTGTGTGTGTATGCTTGTGCGTGTGTGTGTGTGAAGGAGATAAAGGGAGAACATGTGTCTGTGTGTGAATGTGGATCTTGCAGCAGTGTTTGGATGCGTGCCATAGAGTCATTGGCTAGCGGGTAGCTTCCTTGGTCGAAAGAAAAGTGATGCACCAGTCAGGAGCTTGTGGTATGCACACCTGCACCTCCTCTCTGCTTACCGTCCTTCATTTTGCGATCTGGCAAAGGGCAGAGGATATGGAGGGACTGCGCTGAGACCTGCCCCTGCCCAGGAGCTAAATGCACTGGTGTGTGTGTGTGTGTACACACATGCCTCTGTGTAGATTAGGAAAGGTGCACCAGGCCCACATGGCTAGCCGGGTCCAGCGATGAGTAAGGAAGCCTTTCCAACACAGCTCCATTTTTGGCGGTGACAGACATGCCTGAGCACATTGGCTGATATTTCAGCTTCCTTGCGGAGGTGTATCCATGAATTATGAACACTTTAGTCTCCCTTTGGTCTCAAGCTCTTAAGTAAAAATGTATTTTTTCTTCAGTAGAACTGCCCTCGTTAGTGGTAGGAATTTTTATTAATTTAAGAAAAAAAAAAATTTATACAGCACTTTCTTGTTTGATAGCTTTTTAAAATTGATAAATCCACATTTGAATCACAAAAAGAACATGGTCCGTACATAAATAATATGAACCACATTCTGTTTAATTAATCCCATTAGACAGATTGATGAAGGCAGAGTGATGAAACCTGTTTGTTCTTTATTACATAGAAAATGGAATTAATTTGAGAACTAAGCATTACTATCTTTCTTTTCTTTTCTTTATTTTCTTGTCTTTTATACACTAAATGAATCAGTCTACCAAAATATTTGGTTAGGGTTCATTCATTGATTCTCGCACTTGGTTTGTTTATTACTCTATTATGTGGTGTGTTTTGTGTTTTAAGTGTCATTCAATGAGTCATTCATGAAATATGAAGGATTTGTTCACTCAAATGATTTGGTTGCATAAAGGTTTTGATAAAAGCATTGATTTGGTCAAAAACATTAGCTAAAAGCTTTTTTTCTTTGTTATTTATCCCAGTGACTTGATTATTTTGAATAAATTGACCAAAAAGATTTGTTCAGATTTGTTGACTGAATTTTTTATTTTCTGACCAAAATCATTGTTGAATACTGAAACAAACTTTCTTAAGTGATTCAGTCACTGATTTGTTTAAAAACTGTGGTTTAAGAATCATATTATTTGTGTGTGGACCATCAGATTTTAATTAGTTTTATTCATCAGTGACTTAATCCTTGACTCTTTTGAATCAGTTGACAAAAAAGCGAAATTTCATTACACCAATATTTGGCGAAGAGTGTGTGTGTTTCTCACTGAACATTGAACTGAGTGAAAAGTGAAAAGTTATTTGTTCAAATAAGTCCGTAATGAGTGATTTGTTCTCAAAAAACAGTTAACACAAAAACGAAACTTGAAGTGTTCACGTTCTTCCGCTTAAGCGGCCAACTGAACTGTGCTTTGGCACACCTCTTCCAAGTGGGCCAGGGACAGGGAACCGCGCTTTGGTGGTCAAACACACTCGGGCAAGGTTCAAACTGCCTAGTGTGAGTACACCCTAAGTCTCAGAGACAGTTTATACTATTGTCTTGAAAAGCGCATAAGACCTGGGCTCAGTTTCTCCCAAAAACCCTCCATCGCTGGTCCATTTAGAGCTCAAACTGTGCTTTCCTGCATCGTCTTATTGAGATGCGGCCAGTGGCTTAAACGTGTTGTGAGAACTCTGTGATGAAAAACAGCAAAGCGGCTTGTGGAAAAGACGTGGGCCATTTCCATAAAATTAGCTTAGCAAATGGAATGAAGCAGCAGCCCCTGCAGAGCGAAGACAACAGCAAGAGCCGCTGGAGAATTCACAATCCTCCCTCTGCAAAACGCCTAGCGCTGATCTCATATACGTGGCCTTTCATGGAATTAAGCACAAAATATCTTTACACTGGCACCGGATTGGATTAAAGTGCACATTATACAGTGCTGCATCATTATAAGAGGCACTAAATAAGGTCCCAGCCGCCACGATCCTGTGTTTTTGTTGTCTATCTCCACATAAGTGTTGCTATATCGGGCGATGGGAGCGATTCGGCTTTGTGGCACCCCAATAATCACAGCACATGCGCCGCCACATATCTTCATTAGTGGATTAGCTGTGGGAAATGAATCGCGCTTTGTTCCTCCTCTACCCAAGCCTCATTTCCTGCTTTTTCCTTCTTCTGTCATTTCTATTTAAGCTTTGGACACACACACGTCAGCTTGCTAGGACGCTAGCTTCTGTTACGCTCTTCTTTTGTTCCCTGAAGGTGCATCAGCCGCCCAGTGGGTGTACTGACTCGAGACAGAACAAATTAAGGTCACAGCAGGCAGTGGACAGCAGAGAGAACCTGTGCTAGACCAACCTTCCCTGTCCATCTTCAACACATCACAGAAAGCAGTCGAAGCCCGCCGCTAGCTTACTCTGAGGAGTCATAATCATTTAATCAAGACCCCTCACACCCATCCATCCTCCCGCTCTCCCCGGAGGCCCAAATCGCCTATTGTTCGTCTATAGAGAAATGATGAAAGGTGATGAGCGTCTTTGAACTTGAGTGGGAAGAGAAAATGGGGATTGTGAAGTACATGTGAGATGTGTTGCTGCAGCTTTGAGGGTGTTTTTTGATACGGACCGGAGAGAGAGAGACCGTATTACTCGTGAATGGGGTTGGCATGAGTCATACTGCTCTCTGGTGCTTGATGGTGGAGTTCTCCCACAATGCATCTATTTCGGGCTTACTTTTCTGTCACTCTCTATGTACTTAGAAGCGTAACTTCAGAACGCTTACATAAGGGCCGCCATGCTGTGCAAAACAAAACACAATAAAGTCAATTCGCTCTCCTAAAATCAAAGCAGCCGACTTCCAAAATAACAAATGGCTCTGTAGATGCAGCATTTTATATGAGCCTTGACTTACTGACCCATGAAAATTCTGCATCTTCTTGGGTCACTAAGTCAAGGCTCATATTTTTTTGTTCTATTATCATTTAAATTAAGTTTTGATCTTTCTTTTGATTTGTGCAGTTAGAAAAATGGCATAGTTCCTGAAAACTGTTAAAAAACTGTAAAAAAAAGAGAGGAAAAGACCCAAAAAGTCCAGAACAGTTGCATTTTTTAGATATTTATTAAGTTTTGTATTTGTAATATTTTTGTAATTGTTGTATATGGTGAAATTGATTACATGTGATTAATCGCATCTAAAAAGTTGTTTGCATAATATTGCAGTGTGTGTGTGTGTTATGAGTATATTTATTATGAATAATAAATCCACACAAATACAATATATATTTGGGAAATATTTACACATAGTTACTATTCATGTAATTTATTTTTTTAACTACTATAATATATAAACATAACATATTTTTCTGAAATATACATGCATGTGTGTATTTATATATATATATATATATACATATATACACGCTTAATAAATATATACACAGCATACATACATATATATATATATATATATGTAAACAAACTTTTATTTTGGATTTGATTAATCATAATATATATAAATATATGTGTGTGTGTGTGTGTGTGTGTAGACGTTCAAAACACATGTTTAATGAGATTTTACATATTTGTATTAAGAACTGTATAGAACTGTATAGTCACATTTATTTATTTTTACTTGATGGTCACTTAAGCTGTTCTAGTGAAATCTTTTTTATTCACGTGGGATGATCTTTTCTAAAAAATGTTTTCCTTTTATGATTATCTTATGTTTTATGTATTTTTTTTGTAGAAACTTATTTAACGTCATTGACCCTCATATGTCGTATGCTCTATATTCTTGGGTGAACCCTGATGCCTCGCCAACATTAACACCTTGGTGGAGGTGGACAGCGTTGGGCAGACCTCCCCTCAAGGACAGTATCCAATTCTGCTTGTGTGTGCGCGCCTGTGTAATCCATAGCTGCAGGGAAGATGACCTTCACAGCGTGGAGCCTCAAAGGCTAATGCGACAGGGAGAGAGACGGAGGAAGGAAAGGGAAAGCGGGGTACGAAATGACATATTTAGATATTTGCCTTGCTGATGATCACTCAAGGGTGAAGTCGCACCACTTTTGCATGTGGAGTTTCAGCACAAAATCCAGCGTCTTGTTCTTAACCCTTAAGAGGATGTTATGTAAACGCTAAACCTGCTCCACTTTCATCCCGTTTCATTCAGTTTTTCAATTCGTACTCTGTTATCTGAAGGTGGAAGGTTTGGTCAGTGTGATCTCTGTTAAAAGAGTACTGGCTGATCAAATATTAATTGATCTTTGATGGAGCAGATGAAGAGGAAGTGCTATGTGATGTCGATTCAGCGTTTGGCAAGCGCAGTGAACCCACGGTGGCGTTTTATCAGATCTCATCAAACATGCCAGCACACTCAGGTGCCACTTACCTATGTCACTCTACAGGAAAACGTTCCAAAACGTTCTTTTCTCTTATATACAGATCATTTGATCTAACCTTAAAACGCTCCAAATTGTATTTAATAAATATAAAAAAGAAATAAAATGGAATAAAAAATTTACATTTATGATATATAAATAATGATGGTAATAATAATAATTTGGTCTTATATTTACAATATATAAAAAAAAAATATTCAGAAATTTGTTTTTTCTTTATAAAGAGAACTATTTTGGAATATTATTGAATATTACTAATTCTTCTTATATTATATACAAATGCATAGAAATGTATCTGATATTAGGTTCTATTTAGAAGTAAACATTTAAACTAAACTATGAAATCCATGTATGTCATCAATGTTTGGTTCAACCAGTAAAGTGGAAAATATTTAAATGTAATTCAAATGAAATTACTTTGAAAATTATTATAACAAATACAATAATATTATTCTAAAAAAAATACAATAAATATAAAATATTGAATTTGTAATATTGTGTGTGCATATGTATATACAAATTAATTTTTTTATTTTATTTTGTGGAAATATTTGTAATATTGTAAGTATTACAAACATTAATACCTAATATAATATTATACTACAGAATAGTAATTTATTTAATATATACTTTATTTGGATATTTGACTGCTAAATTAAACTCTGAAACTAAGTGGAACTTTCCCAGTTTTTCAAAGAGCTTTGAAGTTGTTTAAAAGTATGTATTTTTCCTTTAGTAATTACTTATTTTGCATGGGCCACCAAGTGATTCAGGACCTCTACTGCTGGCGCTTAGATGCGAATCGTTCTGGTAATCACCTGCAGCTCCAGACCAGTGACCTCTAAAACGGCTTCTTTTCAAGTCCCCTCTCCCTGCTATTGATGTGCCATTCATTCTCTTTTTTGCCATCCAATTTCTTTCTCTTTTTAATTTCTTTTACCATCTATCTTTTCTCCGTCACCCCCTCTATTTTTGTCAGAAACAATCAGTGGATTTTCCAGTTGACTGCTCTGCATTGCCGCAGTCACAGACATGGAGGCATGTATGAAGGGAGGGGGAAAAACAGACTGAGAGAGGGGGTGAAAACGCACATAAGAAGCGGGGACAAAAGAGAAGGCTGCGGGCTCTCATGATTGGAAATCCATTTTGAAGAAGCGTTGTATAGGTCCTTCCTGGTGCCCCTCAGTGAGCAGACAGCACTGCGGAGCTGCATTCCATTACATGTCTGTCTCTTTCCCAGCCGACTCAACGGGCTGCTCCGAGCTCCGTCACCGTTTCTCCCCTCCTCACCCTGCACTTCACTCGCACTCCAGAGGGAAATGCGCATCTCACATTCTGACACCATGCACCACAGTCCAGCCTGCAAGCTGGGGAGACCTCCAAGGTGCATTAAATTATATGTGCATGTCCTTTGCTACCGAGAGACAGGATGTAGCCTTAAATAGCAGCGGTGGGAGACAGGCTGAGGAGACAGATAAAGAGAAACCAAAATCAACACAGAGGACTGAGATAAAAGAGACGAGGATGGGAAAAAAAGAAGAGAGAAATATTTATGGTCCAGTGACAAATACGGAGGTCTGAAAAAATGAACAGTAGAAGCATTTTCAAAATCTAGTTTAAAACGCGTAGAAAACTGGTTGGTTGGCTTCAGACATTTTTGCAAAAAAAAAAAAAAGAATGCCAGAAAACTTTTTCCTCACACCTTGAATAAACAAGCTATTATACATTTTACTATTTAAGAAAGTTTTTTAATAATACTATATTGTGTTAACCTTGTTATTTACAATCACTGTGCAATAATAACAGTTACCACAAAAATATGAAGCAAAACAGCTGTTTTCAAGTTTGATAATAATACAATGTTTCTTGAGCACCAAACATGATTTCTGAAGAATCATGTGGCAATAAAATGACAGTAATGACACAAAAAATATACTTTTTAAACAAGAAAATTACAGTATTACTGTTTTATGCAAACAAATGCTCATGAATTTTCTTCAAAAGCATAGAAAAATATATGGGGAAGCTAGGCCTGAATTATAATTATAATATTTCCTGTTTAATTATGTTTCTTTTCACATGATTTTGTGACAAAAAAAAGTGATAATAAAATGTGATAAAAAAAAAATTAATAAAATAGCAAGCGATAATAAAATGTGTGATTAAAAACTATGCCAAGTTGTTTTTTTTTTACCACACTTTTTATTGTGGAATTTCTACTACCTATACATTTTTTGATCAAAAAATTGCTAAAATTTAAAGATTTGCTTAATAAAGTGGTCTACGTAAGTCATTAAAGAGACCGTTCACTCAAAAATGAAAATTCAGTTTTTCCAAAAATGTAAGACTTTCTTCTGTCTCATATTCGGAACACAAATTAAAATTCCTTTAATAAAATCCGAGAGCTTTCTGGCCATGCATAGACAGCAATACAACCTGTGATACTGTGGTACCATGGTGCTGTAATGAATGTACAGTGGAAGACACGGAAGAGAAGAAATTGTTGAATGAAGTCGCAATTTTAACTGATATCATATGAAATGTTTTAACTATATCCTTGTTACCTTTCTGGGCCTTGAATGTGTCCTTTGCACTGCTGTCTATGCATGTTAAAAAAGTAAATTTCATCAAAAATATCTTAATTTGTGTTCTGAAGGTCTCACAGGTTTTAAATAACATGCGGTTGAGTAATTAATGACAGAATTTTTATTTTTGGATGCACTATCCCTTTAAGTCAATGATTGTTTAAATTAGTTTTTGATTTATTTTATTCTAGATTCCTGGACAAAAAGATACCACTGCCTTATCTTTGATCAAGCAAGACCAATGAGCAAGACCATTGATTGTATGAGAGAGCACTTTTGTTTCCACTCCTCTGCCTAGTTGTTCACAACATGAATGAAGCGTGGTATTATTCTGGATCAGTGGCCATGTTGCCCACATATGTCAGTGGTGGCCAGAGGTACACATCAATATTCATTGAATCAGAAACTCTGACTCCTTTAGTTTGTTCCACCCTGGCTGAGAAGGGAATTACTTCAAGGATATTTGTAGCAGATAAACTGGCCCTTTAGACAGGTCAATTGATTGGGATGGAGGCGATCTCTAAGCAACTGTAACAGTGATAGATCTAAATGCTTAATACAAACAAAAGGGATTTAAAAGAGAGGACTGATCTTTTCATTTGTGGTGGGAAGCTATTATGGCGAGAATTACCGGGGACTTGATGGACTCCGTTGCCTGTTGTGTCTGCCCCCACGCAAGACTGATCACACATACAGATCAATTTAATGAGATTTCAACCAATGACTTTGTCCTCGGTGTCCTTCATGGTGCAGGTGGAACACACACCAGATCAAGATCTGTGTAAAGACCTTTAATTGAGTTGATGTAAGTGATGGCAACTTCTCAATGCTTTAAGTTTGGAGAGCTGACTAATAACCTCTCCTCAATGAGAACATGTGGCGGCTTCCTCTTATTCCACATTCACTGAACAGAGTCGTTGATTTCATGGCTATCTGAGTGTGGTTAGAGAGGAGAGAGAGAGTAGACGAGGAGAAACAGTGAACAAGGTTTTCTTTGCTCTGTATATTTGACATGACTGGAAGAGCTCTTAAAGAGATAGTTCTACCAAAAATGAAAATTTTGAAAGCTGCCGACTTTAATTTTTAATACAAATGATTGCAGAATGATTTTTGTCTTTGTTTTAAAATATAAACATAAAACATTTAAATTAGTTTTTTGTTTTTTTTTGAAAATATGTTTGTATTTAAGTTTTTATTATGTTTTTATTTGTACTTGATGAACTTGATTTGATGAACACTAGCCATACAGGTAGGGTGCATTATGCATTTTATTATCACCATTTAATCTCACATTAAGGTCAGTCAGTCAATGAATAAGTGGGAGCAAGGAAATACAAGCACATTATAAAGATTATAGCAATTGTGACCACAGCAACATTAATTATTCATCCGAGACAGCAAGGAATCTCCGTACATTGCGGTTGCAGGCTTATCTAAATGCGTCATCTTAATGCCTGATGAGCTATGCAAAACCTTTCATCTGTAAACAGCTTCCCCCCCAAATGAAACAGAGACTAACTCCTCCAGCAATAACACCAGATGACATGTGAGACATTATGCGACTTTCAGTCCCAGAGTCCCCTATAAACCTCCGCAAACTACGCTTATTGCACTAGTGAAGTGACAGCTCAGATGCCATATGTCTTGAGTGGGATTGTAACAACACTGCAGTCCTTCTCTTTCATTCAGTGTTTCTTCTTTTGCTCCTCCTCTCTCTGCCTTCAATGCAACTTGGCTATGAGGAGAAACGTCAAAGTCACAGAAGCGTTGAAAATGTGCCTACAGGTGCACACAGATCCTCCGGGGCGGCCCATCATTGGACGTTTTCCACGCGGCTCCCTTTCTTACTCCATCTCTCATTCTCTCAGCCGTCTCTCCTGGGTAAGCTGGAGATTGGGGTTAATGTATACACTGTGTCACATGCTGCACGCTGCCACTGTCTGCCAGTTTATCTACGAAGGCATGGAAGGAAAAAAGGAAGGAGGTAACAGAGGAACAAGAGAAGAAAACACTGAGAGGAGGAGAGAGGTGGTCGATTTGAGATGCACGGCACGTGAAGGCCAGATAACCATCTTTTCTGCAGCCCTCCTCCAGTGTGCTGTTTGCTCAATCATCATTTACTGCAGAGAGAGAGAGAGAGAGAAGAGGGGTGTTCAATGATGCAGGAAGGAGGAAGTAAAGGGGTTTAAAAGAAAAGAGTGAAGGGGGAAGAATCGTTCTAGATACAAAAGCAGGCAGTGAGCGGTGCTGCAGAGATGATGCACCAACCCGGTTGTGTGTGTGAGGTGCATATGACACAGCTCTTAACGAAATTGTTCAGAAGTGTGACAGTAGCCCAGATGTACTGTATTCAAAACAGTTTAGCTTTTCTCAGCAACTGGCCATTTTCCAGTGCTATAGTGCTAAAAGTACTTCACTGCATTTTACAGCTGAATAAACTAATGCACTCAAACACACATTGGAAAGTAAGATTATTTAAGTAAACTAGTTTGATTCATTTAAATGAACTGATTCAAAAAATGATTCACTGATTCATTCAGCAAATCATTAAACGCTCAAATAATTGGGAAGGTTTCTTAAACAGCAAATCAGCATATTACAATGATTTCTGAAGGATCATGTGACATTAAAGACCAGAGTAACAATGCTTAAAATTCTGCTTTTGCCATCATAATAATAAATTAGTTTTTTAAAGATATAAGAAATATTTCTTTTGAATTATAATAATATTTAGCAATATTGCTTATTTACTGTATGTTGGATTAAATATTGTAAATGCAAAAAAAGGTAAAGGTAAACTGACCTCGAACGGTTAAACAGCAGCATATTTATCATATACAACATATGTAATTTATATAATTAAATCTGCAAATGTGTCATTCCCTAAAAGAGCTTTAGTATAGTTGCTTTAGTATAGATGCTTTTTTGTTGTGTCTTTTTTTAGTACTGTTGTTGATCTTTAAAGCTTGTCAGGCTTCAAGCTCCTTCAAGTTTGAAATAACTTCACAAACTCTTGTACGTTGCGCTCTGTTGAGTTTAGTGTCTGCATTTTCTCCTCTCCTCTTCTGTCTCACACCACATGTAACCTTTCTGCTGTCCGCTTAGCCTTTCTGTTCTGCCGCCCACCTGAGCGTATGTGTGTGTGCAGAGGATTCTTGCGCAGTGTTGTGTAATAGTCTAAAACACAGTCTAGCAGTGCACAAAACACATCTTGCATCCCAGAAGACTCTTGCTGGTGGAGACAACTAAAGAGAAGATCCACCGCCCCCTCCATACTTACTCTCACCAGCTCCAGAAAATTCCAAATCTCTCATCCCCTGCTCCCTCTGTGAGCTCCTCCAAACTGTGAGTGAGTGTGTGTCTCCAGTGCAATTACTCAGATGATATCAGCTGTCAGTCAGCAGCTCAAAGATGAAGCTGGGCTCTTTTACATGATAATGGGATGCCACATTCAATCAGGCCTTTGTGTGGCAGAGAGGGGGCAGTTGACTCATTAAAAAATGCGGCACAATAACAATGAAAGAAGCGGCATCAGCAAACTTACACTTTTGCACCTTCATGGAGCTGTCCGTTACACTCACCTTTGCTTCTGCAAACAAGGCAGTGAAGAAAACAAAATAGCGGAAAAACAGAGAAAAAGAAGAAGTAATAAAGAGGCATGTTAAAGACAGTGAAGGAGAGGATGACAAATTTGAAAAGAGGGAATGGGGGAAACTAAAAATGAACAGAGGAGAGGTATGAACAGAAGTATTAGATGATTCAAAGAAAGACAGAAAGTAAAGGAGAGGGAAAAAGAGGAAATTCAGTAAGGACAGTTAAAATTATTCACTGATTCATTCAGTGAATTAAAAATGGTAAAGTACAGTAATTAAGGAAAATAAATGTACAGAGAGGAGATAACAAAAGAGAGGAAAGAAAGAAAAAAACTAAAAAGAAGACAAAAGAGAGGAGAACAAGAACAACTGTAAAAAGGAAAGAGAGGATGAAACAAAACTAACTTAAAAGTTAAATTATAAAGTAGGAAACAAGCAAAAAAGAACAGGAGAAGAGAAAACAATAAAACTAAAAAAGAAAGTACATCAAATACAAAGCAGATGTGAGGAAACAAAACAGTAAGAAGGAGATGTGAGGAGGAAACTACTTAAAAGGAGATAAAAGGAGAAACAGGAGGAAACAACTGCAAAAGAGGAGGACTGGAGACAAAATTGTGAAAAAGTGGAGAGGAAAACAACTAAAAAGGAGAAGGGATGAGGAAATAAAAACTGTAAAAATGGGACAGAAGGAAACAACAAACAGTAGTGGAAGAGATCAGATGAGAGGACGCAATATGGTGCTACGTCAGTATTCAGCCTTCTATACCTTATGCCCAGTTCTCCCTCCTCCTCCTCCTCCTCTTCCTCTCACATTCAGCTGGACTGCAAGGTCAGCCGTAGTCTTTATATAAGGAGACTGCCAGTACACATTTGTTGGATGTAAGCATGTGTAACAGATGTTTGATTATGTTTGTATGTGTGTGAGAGAGTGTGAGTGTGTGAAAGAAGGAGATATGAAAAACCACACAGTACATCAAGGTTAAATATGAATTAGACCCTTCTGGAGCTTTGGAAGTATTTTCTAGATAAAGACATGTAGCCTAAGGATGACTTATTAATAGTTGGATCTTACTGTTCAGCATGCAATTCAGTCTGCGCTAGATGAATGGTAAATGAACACTCTTCCTTCTGAGAATTGAACTATTCTGCAGTCAGTTATATTAGGTGACAGTATTCAGAGGGAGAGTGGTGTGAAGTGTGAGATTCACAGAAGCAGGTCAGGATTCCCCTCTCTCTGTCTTTTCTTTCGCACGCCGCCTTTGGGACCTTTACGTTCAAAGAGAATATGTTTTCAGACTAACCCAGTTCCCTGCTTCTCTCATGAGAAGAATTGGCTTGTTTCTCGCACAAAGCTATTGTTTGGTTGCAGAAGAATGTATCATTTTATGGTTCTTTTATGGTGCTTTGTGGTCATTTTGGAATTTGCAGCCCCAGTTCTCATTTACTTTTTGCAAGTCAACAGTTTCGAGTCTTTAAGCTTACGTTGTAAAAAAAAATGACAAGGATTTTAACAGTAAAAAACTGTTAAACGCTTAATAGTAAATTCCTGTAAAATTTGCAGGGGAAAAACGTAAACTGATATTCCCAGAATTCCCTGCATTGCATTTGAAATTTTGTTTGAATTTGATGTTTTTTCTTTGAAATAATTAAACACTTAGATAATAGATAAACAAAAATAAATATATTTTAAATGAAAATAATTACATTTCAGGATTACAGAAGTTTTAGGAGTTCAACGATTCTGTCCAACAATTCTGCCAGTTGTAATTAAATGGATAAGCATGCCAACCCCTCAGAGGATGCCTTAGACAACATACAGAATTACCAAATTTTGCCACAAGTTAAGTATATTAAGCTTCTACAATATATACATTTATTGTAGAAGCTTAATTCCCCATAATGCTGCTTTGCAATGATTCTTATCATAAGTCCTATACAAATAAGGTTGAATTGAAAGTAAGCAACTCCAAATCTTGAAGCTTACTGAGAAAAACTGTGTAATTATTGTTCTCAGTGATTTTTTTCTCAGGGGGTGATAAGAAAAAAAAACAAAAAAAACACTCTTTTGACTTGAAACAGTAAACAAGTAGCAGTACCCTAGAATTTGAGGACAATGTTAAGGACAATCAGCCTCCCATGAACATATACCAGTAACGTCACGTTCAAAGAGCTCGAAGCACTTAAAGTGATTGGACCGATGGCGCTAATGGAACATGGATAGAGCAGCGGATACACTCGTTTATCATGCCACTAAAAACACACAAGCACTTCACAGATATGAACCTTCCCTTTGCTGAGCAAACCCTCCTCCATTATTCATCTCTTGTGACTTACCGAGACCCGTTCTGCAGGGTTTTTTTTCTTCCTTTTGAAAGACACAGTGGCCTCCAGGAACTGCTAATAAAATGGGCAGCGGTGGATCATCTTACCCATGTTCCTCCCTGTTATCTGTGCAGGAATCTCCCAGCCCTCTTTCTCCTGTCCCTGCGCAGATGAATTTGGCCTAATCCAGCCATTTGTGCTGAGTGATAGGATTTCATACCTGAGGGCAGGAGGCTTTGAGAATGTGGCTACGATAGACAGGACGGCCATTGTTTTTCCTGGGCGTGCACCCCAGACCTTTAATGGGTTGAGAAAGGTTATAGATAGATTGCGAGAGGATAGATGGGAAACTGCTGCAGGGGAAAGTAAATAAAAGAAGGGAGTGCCCACGTTCCCCAGCACCGGTCCAAAATGCAGTGCTTTTTTTGTGGTGGAAGGCACAACTTAGACAGTACTTTCAGGGCACAGGGCCAGTTTAAAGATTATTCAGAGAGTCAGGGTAAAGTCGCTCGAGACTGATTAAGGATCAAATGCTTGAACTCTGAAGTATAGGGCAGAGTGTCGTTACTGGTATTGAGAATATGGATAAAAGGCGCATTAGATCATTAGCTGCCCTCTTTCTGTCTTTCTAGCTTACATCCCCTTTTCCGATTCAACCCTGAGCACTTCACGCCATCCTACCATCCGTCAAAGACTCCGGCGGGCCCTGCAGCCAGGAACATTCACATAGATTACAGATGGATAAGAACGGATCATCTTACCAGTCAAGCTGGCCCTCAGCCAAACATGGGCAATTTATAACAATGGGAAGAAAATGATAGAAACTCGAGGAAGAAAAGCTCAGGGAGGATAAAGGAGGTGAAAAGGTAGAGGAACGGGGCGAGAGATTAATGAACGCTAATGTAAAGTGAATCAGCAGTGTCCTTATAGGATATCTGTCACTTGACAGCTCTTTGTCGCTTTGAATGCATTCGAGTGCATTATTTGTTATATTTTTGCATTATGCCACAGCATGTCTGTGATCTTTTCGTATGAGGGGATACAATCTTGTTTGGCTGGTCTCTCGTGCTTTCGTTTGTTTGTCTCTTCGTTCTCCTGTAGTAATAAGAAGGTTATGTTTTGTACTGTAGGCACTGACCTCAATACATCTATTTGTTTTCTCTGTAAAGCTAGGCAATCATTTCCTTGATCAAAACATCTCTTAACAGACCAAATGAGTTATGCTAGAGTAATAATACGTCGCAATAGCCACTTTGAATGTGTTTGGTGAATGACTCATCCTGAGTCAGATGTTTTCAAGGTGTTAGGGTAATTTTAAAATTAGCACTGTAAATTATTGTTAGTTTGGGATAAGTTTTTTTTTTACATTTTAAATGTTGTTAAATATTATAACCACATAATATAATTTTGTAGTTCTGTTTTAGCATTATAAAAAAATGCTTTATAAAATAACAAGTGTAAATGACATAATGTGTTGGGAAAATGTTAAAATGAATTTTTTTAATACTTATTTTTACATTTATTACGTATAAAATAATAAATATATACTTATTTTTAATCTATAATATTTTTATATTTACATTTTTGTAACATTTTTAAAATAAATATTTTCCAGATTAGATCCTTAAATGGAAATATGGCATCAAACGTTTGTTTTAATGCTTTAAACTGTGCCAGATCTAACATGCCATTTGCAAAAAAATAAATAAAAACGAAAAACCTCTGATTCATTTTCACCTTCTCTTGATGGTTAATGGCTTATATTTTAGCCAGCTTTAAGCAGTTCCTGTCTGAATAAGTGTGTCTGAGTGTACAGAGCCCTTCTCCCACGAGCTATCCTGCTTCTCATTGATTCCCATTTTAAGGAAGAGCCACCATCAGGCCCCACAGTGGAGCCAAGACCAGATTTATCAGAGGATTAGGGTGTGAATCTGCTTCTGTGTCTGGAACACGTGCACAGAGCCCTGGGCTGTGAGGGGGAGGTATAACACTGGGGCCGCAGATGGGGGAGATGAAGATAGAAAGTACCTGTGAACTTCTCTCCAACTTTAATCAGTTTCAGAGCGAAGCAAAGGTAGTTTCGGCATGACTGCATCTGGCCTGTAAGTCTACAGACAGACTCAGCACTTTTCTGTGAGAGACAGATGGGTAATTAAACCCTCGCAGCCTTGATTCACCTGCTTATAAGATCAAAGCACGGTCCGTTCAGGGGCTTTTCGTCTTGGACTGTCTATTATCTCAACGGGGTGTCATTACACACGTGTTGCCTGTCATTACTTCACCCGTATTTAGCCACTGGAAACCTTCCTGTCTGAAAACAGCCCATGTGTATGGTTATATCTGTTTGTGTGAGTCAGGTTACCTGTTAGTAATGGATACAGCAGTGCTAACTAAAATAGCGATGTTAATAACATAGCTACATTCTGACATATAGCTCAGATTTATTCAGATTAGTGTAATTATTAGTCACAAGCTGAATAACAGTGTAGTGTGATTTTTATTTCTGTTTTGTTTGTTGCATTGTTTTTGCATGGAGTTCTGCGTCAAGTTATAAGGCAAAAATCAAACGCACTTTCCAAGAATGTCCTTCTTATCTTCGCAATATTGATTAGTAGTGTTGTGAAGTAAGCTGTTTATTATTTGATCAAAAATCAGTAATATTATTACAATTTTATAATAAGCTGAATTTTAAGATGGGATTACACCTGTCTTCAGCAGTGATGGGAAGTTCAGATCATTTTACCGACTCGGACCTTTGAGTCTCGTTCAGCAAAAAAGGACCAAATCCTTTTTTGAGTCATTTCGTTTTTCAAAATTAAAATGCTATGTGACACTTCCCTAGCAAACCTGTCTTCTATAGGTAATTTGTGCAAGTACCTTATTACAACCTATATTTACATTTTAAAGGTTCACGCCCTCTGGCAGGTGTAAAACGTCTAGGTTACTATCGTAACCCACGTTCCCTGAAGGAGGGAACGGAGACGTTACACATGGGGAACTCGCCAGAGAGACCGATTTGCCTTTGAGCTTTTACTAAAGGCCAATGAATATTGGAGTGTACTGATTGCGCTCAGGTGCGGCTCGTCACTGCGTGAGTATAAGAGAGCACGCGCTCAGTACACCTGCAGGTTT
>JAUCMU010000048.1:13411328-13426452 GCA_032275025.1 Enteromius treurensis | reverse complement strand
CACCCCTCATATATATATATATATATATATATATATACACACACACACACACACACCCACCCACACACACACATAATTTATTAATCTGAAGCAATATTCTTCTTATTTTTTTTTAATGTTTCTTATGTGGCGCGTTTTGATTTCTCCTCGACAGACTGCATGAGCCTCGCCTCAGCAGCGCACCCTTATACTGTCAGTACATGTATTAACTTCTATATCCACTATTATTGTAACACAAGTGGGAGACAGTGAAGAAAACATAATATCAGAACGTTTTCTGAAGCCATACATTAAATCTTTATCTTGATTTTAGTTACCGTTCCAATCCTACATGACTTAATTCTGTGGAAAATAAATTGAGAGATGTTACAGTGTATGAATGTCCGTTGGATGGTGTAATGCTGTGAGTTCTCTCATGTCATTGTGACTTATAGCTAATCATTTTGATTAGCATGCAGCTCGTTTCACTCTCTCAGCACTTTTACTCCCGAGTCTGTTCTGCACATTTCCCAGATTGCATTCTGTTATGTAAATGAGGATGCTGGTCAGCAAATTGAATGAGAAAGGTTAGTCGTGGGATCCAGCCATGCCTGAGAAGTCCATCGTTTGTATTCTCTCTCCTAAATTCCCTGTATTTGCCTGCACTTGTTGCCGGTGTGAAAGATGGCCTGCCCTTTGGCACAGTCTCATAACACAGAAAAGAAAAAAACACGCTCCCCATTCCAGCTCAATAAATCCACATCACACATTGCCGTCAAATTCTGCAAAATTATTATCTTTTTAGTAAAAGCCAAGGGATGTTTAAATATTTTGAAATATGCATGAGCTCGTGAAAGAGTCAGCATCTAAGAGCTTAACTACCGTCTCTTGTACTTACGCCATTTATTTCATGTTCATACACTGAGCTGTAATCTTTAGATTGAGGCAGTTTTAACATTGTAGCAGGCTATTAATCACTACGGTTAAAAGCTCGATGTGAGAGTGACTAGATGTCCGAAGGGGAAATTCTCCTGATGTCCAGTAGGGAGCGATGTTGGAGAGGCTGGAAGGACGGTCTGACCTCTCTCTAGGACACTGCTGAAAGCACACTGCAGTGTTTACACCATTGGCTAATGGAATACTGACATTTAAAAGAACTCACTCACACAGACTGTAATATATATATATATATAGGATTCTATTGTGGTATTACAGCGGTAACAGCTGTAATTAAATTAATTTAGACTTTTGAATATGACTTGATTTAAAATGAGCATAGAACTGAACCATATAGGTTCACTTTACATTCATAATTATTCTTTTATAATATATTTTTGATGTTTTATATAAACTCATAAATTTATTTTACATTATTTATTAGAATTTGTTAATTTAATTGTCATACATTTTAAGGTTCTACCACTGATGTCACATGAACTATTTTAATAATGTCCTTACTATCTATCTGTGCATTGAATATGGTAGTTGCCTTTATGTCTATAGACGGTTTCAACGACACAAACAATTGTTACAACGTAAACAAATGTTACTGTGCATGGCTGCTTTTGTGGCCCTAACTAAACGTCCAGTAGGCACCCCAGTAGAGTTAATTACAACAGTTAAGGTCTTCTAGAGTAGACAATATTTTTGATAACAAGCAAAATATGTTTGCTGCGTAAATCAGACGGATTTATTAAAGATGCTAATTTATTCTCTGCCAGCAGGGGGAGCTTTAAGCACAAAAAAACTGAGGTTTCCCCAGCAATGGCTGTAGATAAAGCAGCTCAGAGCTTACAAACGCTGCCTTACATGCAGGATAAAATGAATGAATGCTCATGTTTATTCAACGAAGCCTTTTGGAAAATAGGTCAGTTTTGATATAGTGGCAGGTCGCCACAAATAAAATGTATGGGAAACACACCCCACACTGCACAATAACCTGAGACTAACTTCATTACTCATCATTAGCTCCGTTTTTTAGCGGGCGACACTAACCAGACCAATAAACAAACACAGACCAGAAGTTAAGTTAGGTCCAGGCATGTGATGAAATGGTCCATGCAGGGTCAGAAAGCTATCTTGTCTTCTAGTCTTCTAGTATTTTATGTAAAGTCTTTTTATTTATAGTTACTTTCTATTTATTAAAAAAACATATTACTTTAGCTAATTTTTACAGCTTCTTGTTTGTGGTTTGTTATAAACTAGAACTTTTTAAACTCTCTAAATAATGATTAGCTTTGCTTGGCAAGCTGTAGTTTCACAGTAGTTTCCCCAGCGCTGCGAATAAACATACGATACGTCAGCTGTGCTCAAGTTGTTCCGTCTGGAATCGCATTCATGTTGGAATGCAAGGGCTTGATCAAACAGACTTGAAGCTGTAATCTAGTTCAGAGTATATTTCTAAAATTTGTGGATTTGGCCAAATAACTAATTTGCTTTGTAAATTTCCCCAATATCAGATGCTTTTCATCAGCTGCTGATAGATCCTGGGTGGACCACAATCTTCCATTCCTCTACAGTTCAGCTGTAATTTGTCTTTAGTGTGATTTGGCTTCTACCTGCCTGTCTGAGCCAATGTGCCTGCAGGCACTGAGGCACCTGAATAATTTATACCAAGCAGCTGGTTGTGTCGTGGAATCGCAAAAAACCTCCCTCAGACACTCGCTTATTCTGCAGAATCAGGAATTTCAGAGGCGTTAAATCGGTCGGCTCGTGCGCCAACTTGTTGCATCTCACCTGCAGCTTCCTTCAAGTAAAGCCTCGCTTTCTTTTACTCGCAAAAGGCGACGTTTATGCACACAGCTTGCCAATTTTCCTCACTGAGTAATGCAACTCCACATGGACTTTTGGAGTTGAAACCTTTTGGCTGCATGCACTTTACCTTTGATGACCCCCTTGAAAAAACTGTCATTTTTGACCTTAATAACTGGAAGATATCAATAACAAGGTTCATTATAGCATTACAAGTTCAAATATTTTTTGTGGTTTTATTAATTTAGCCCGGGTGTCAGGCTGCATCGGTTCCATGTGTTGTAGAGGTATGTGGCAAGAGCGAAAGGACCGTCATGACGGGGGAGCCGGAGGAGGGCTGAACTCTGCAGCTTGTGCTTTTGATAGAATGAGGGAGTGGAGGGTTATTTGGGGAGTGAGAAAAGAAAAAAAAAACAGAGGGAGAGCATGACATTCTTAGTGCTTCTGGGCAAAATAAGCAGTCAGCGAGTGAGCATGTAGAACAGAAAGAGGAAGGAGATCACTGAAAGAGAGCAGAGGAAAGGACGACAGAGTTTATTATTGGAGTACAAAAAAATAAAAAAACCGGGAAGGAAAGGAAAGAAAAGCAAGTAATAGGCAGAGGAAAATGAAGAGAGAGCATCCAACCAGGAACGTAGTCTTGGCTTGTCGTGAAGTGTCAGGAAGGATGGAGGGAGGAATGGAAGGAAGGTGGATGGGATTAAGCAACGGAGAATGAGAAACCAAACCATAACGGCAAGAGTGACGAGCGACTGTGGAAAAGAAGCAGAAAAACTAGGAAGAGAAACAACAATTAATCATATTGTGGACCTGCAAACGCAATAATTGCTCGCTGGTGTCCCCAGGAGGGGGCACAGAAGCGTGTGAATGTGGGGGAATCAGGTGGTGTGGTGGGACAGCTAGGATCCCTTCTGGATGAGTGACACTCACACATACACACACACCCTCCCACACACAAACACAAGCTCCCTCACCGAGGATCCAATGCAGCTGCGAGATCCAAACACTTCTGAGGATAAGAAGGTGAGTGCCCTCCGGCTATAGCTCAGGCAGAGACGAAACAAAGCGGAGTACTTTTCTCTGCGTAAAGAGCTGGACAGCGTTTGTTAGCTTTGCGGGATGGTTTATCTGGCGTTGCACCTTCTTCTGTGTTTGGAAGCAGTGCATTTTGGGTTTGTGGTGTTCGACAGGCTGAGACACTCCATGGTTTGTATTAACTGACATGGGATCTTGTATTGAAAGTGTAAAGGGAGACTCTTGTAAAATACAAATTACATTATAATACGATAGGATGTGTTTTTGTCCATACACTTTCAGATAAAAGGGACTGTACTGTGGCAGTACCTTTTCAAAGTGTACATTTTATACCTTTTAGATATTAATATGTACCTTTAAGGTACTGATATGGACCAATGTGTACATGGTGAATAGGTACTGACTCTTTTTCTTCTTCTTCTTCTTTTTTCAGTTCAAAGTGAAAGGTAATGTGGTCCTAAATGAAACTGAACTCCACAGACTTTTTTAGCGTATAGAATAATCATAACTACTTTATAGTATGTTCCACAGAAGAAAGAAAGTCATAAAAGTTTAAAATAATATATAAGCCTGAGTAAATGATGGCTGAATTTAAATTTTTCCATAAGCTATCTCTTGAAGGGGTCATTAAAAGGTCTGTGCTTTTATAAAGAGAAGAATCTTATTTTTGTTCAGTTATCAGTTTGAGGGATGTGGGTTTCCAGAGGGAGCATCAGGAGGTCATTTGACAGACACTGTGCTTGCCAAATGGATAGATGTAACATGTGCTGTTAATTGCTCACTTTGATAATTAGTATAGAAGCAGGGTTTGCCAATACCATAAAAGCGATGTTAAAGACACTATAAAGCACCTAGCAAAACTAGAAGATAAAACCAGCAATATTTCACATATTGGCCTTTAAAGAGATCTCCAGAGTTCAAAGAATTTCCATACAATGCATGTCGAGTGGACTCTGGTGTTGTTTCAGACCCAACTGGCTTATATCGAATGTCCTTCAGAATATGTTTTGTTCTGCAGAAGAAAGAAAGTCGCGTATATGTTTAAAATGACATGAGGGTAAACAGAATACACATTTTTGGGTGAGCTATGCCTTTAAAGCATCTTTCAGCTGTGGCTTGGTGGTTTCTTTAGTTGGATTCTTGAAGCATCCTCATAAGCTGTATCAAAACATCATTTGCACTGAAGGAAATAAGCTGGGATAGTCATGAGCCAAGATGCCTCTCTTTTCCGGGAAAGTCGGAGGAGTAAATCACCACCAGCAGAAGACCACTTCAATGCAGAGCTATTTTTACTTCGTGATGGACCAACACCCAGGATTTTGGTCTATAGATACATATTAACTTCTGTATGTTATTAAATCTTGATTAGAAGGGTGTTTTATGTTGAAACGCAACCAGGAGACTTTAAAAAAGACATGAGCCTTTAAAAGTAATCTTTTTCTTATGAGAGGCCTTTGATTTTTTCCCGTGGAGACTGTCGGAGCCCCTCCCTCGTCCGTTTCCTCGCCGAGGCTGTTAGTACTGACAGTTGTATCTATTGATGTGTTCTAGCTGGAGGTGTTCTGATTACCCAGCTAACTGCCAGCTTCACTTAATCCTCTGGAGATTCATGAAGGCAAAGGCATAGAACAACATCATTGTGGCTAATCCAGTGCCTGTCTGACTGATGTAGTGTGGACTTTGCACATGCATCAGGCATCAGGGCCCTCCACGGGTACAGCGATGCAGAAACAAGTTTTCCAGCCTGTGCCAAAAAGATAAGAGGCAAAAATCGGAGGAAGTCCGGTGCAAGGCCTGCTAACCCACAAATGGTGTGTGCTGTCACCCTCAACCACATCTCTGTTCTCTGTGTGTTTTGCTTCTAGAAGTGGGGGTTGCTCCGATACGATCCGTTTGTAGATTTTCAAAATGTTTTTGTTTGACTAAGGGAATATTCATTTCAGCCTCTCCCTGTGTTTCCCAGCCAAGAGAAGATGTTCCAAACCGACCCGTCTTAGACTATTGTTCTTGGAAATTGGAATCAAAAGAACAACCATTATAGATGTTTTTGAAAGGTTAAACATTTTATTTCTGTAACTATATGTATCTGTATCATTTTCCACTTCTTTAGTCAAAAAATAAAATAAAATAAAAGAATAAAACCAGGTTTTCCAGAAAGACAGTGTTGATGAGTTTGCTGTACATTTGTTGTAAAATACAGTAAAGATTAGCTACATCAGAGTGTAAAGTCATAATGTTTAAATGAAATTAAAATTATATCAGGCAAACAATAATGGGCCAAATCATAATGACAATAAAGCATTGAATGCAGACCACAAGGCCAAAAGATTTCTGGACCGCAACCATCAGGCTTTGTGCATTAAGCTGGTCATAAACAGAGGCTTAGACATTGGCGCTATTGGTTGCAGTGCTTAGGATAACTGGTTCAATTTATTTTAAAACCTGACCTCTTACATGGTGGACACTGATCTAACAGAAACGATTTAAAGAGTAATGTGTGTGTGTATTGGTGTGTCATGTGTATGTACATAACTATTATTATTTGTTTAAACGGTTGTTTAAATGAAATATTTTATATGACATAATATTAATTTAATATGTATATATATATATATAAATATATATTGTTTTAATGTTTTAATATTATAAAAAACAATTAAACAAATATAAATTATTAAAATCAAGCTGTTTCCATTTAATAGACCTAGGCCTATATTTACTATCTAATATTATGTTATTATGTTATGTTATAAAAAATGTTTTGCTCATTGTTACTTAATCTTAGTTATGCATTAAATAACAAAACCTGTATAAGGGACCTATTATAGTATTACTAATGCATTTTTAATATTTGGGATATAAATAATTAGATTTTAACTATAGTTATATTTATATTTAGGAATAATTAATATACAAAATGTATATATCCATATATATGTATTATACAGTGCCCTCCACTAATATTGGCACCCCTGGTAAATCTGAGCAAACGTGGCTTTGTTTATCCTTTTGATCTTTTATTCAAAAAAATCTACAAAATTCTAATCAGTCAAATAAAACAATTGAATGGGGAGAAAATCTCACTGTAAATTAAATGTTTTTCTCTAATGAAAATTGTTGACCAGAATTACTGGCGCCCCTAGAATTTTTAAGAGTAAAATATCTCTGAAATATATTCATATTCAAATTGTTGAGCACTCCAGGGTGATTATGAACATAAAAATATCCAGCTCTGACTTCCTGTTTCACAGAAATAAATAAGAGGGAATAACGAAGCCCAAAATCCCAATAATTGAGCTTCACCAATTAGTGAAGTGGCTTTAAGAAAAGAGCTAGAGCAGTGAAAATCTCCATTTCCACCATCAGGGAAATAATTAAGAACTTCCAATCAACATTCAATGTTAGGAAGTTGCCTGGAAGAGGTCGTGTGTCTATATCATCCTAATACACGGCAAGGAGTAGAGTTTGAGTATATTTCAGCTGGAGGTCCTGGACATCTTGTTTAGACACGTGGCATCACAGATTCTATCAAATACCAGCAGATAACAAATCTACAACTGACTGACTCTGATAGAAATCTTATAATGGGCCATTCCACTGGGACAGTAATCCAAAACAAATATAAAAAAATAAACACAAGAATAAGTCACTGAGCACAAAATGAAGCTTTTGCCATGGCTGTCCCAGTCCTCTGACCTAAACCCTGAGTGAGGTGAACTAAAGAAGAGAACCAACATGGAGCTGGTAATCTAAAGGGGTCTGGGGTGATTCTGGATGAAAGAGTGGTCTCTTTCCTCTTATCAGGTTTTCTCCAAACCCTTCAGACATTACAGGAGAAAACTCAGAGCTGTTATCTTGGGTAAAGGACGTAGCAATAATTGGGTGCCAATAATTGTGGCCAACACAAATTGGAGAAAAACATTTATTTCATCATGAGTTTTTCTCCACATTTTCAATTGTTTTACTTCAATGATAGGTTAGAATTTTGTGAAATTTTTTTGAACGAAAGATCAAAAGGACAAAAAATGCAGATTTATTTTCACAGCCACCTTTGCTCAGATTTACCAAGGGTGCCAATATTAGTGGAGGGCAATGTATATTATATACATATAATATGTACATAAATATATTGTGTGTGGTTTAAACGATTGAAACGATTTAATAAATATATACTATTATAATAAATAATAAATTATAATAAATATACTATTATATTTATAGATATTAAACTGTTTTATCTGTTTTGTATACCTGAGCTAACAATTATTTAAATATGTTTAATTAACAATAATATTAAGAACAAATAGTTATTAATTGACAAATTATAAATTAAAATAAATTATTAAAACAGATAGATAGATAGATAGATAGATAGATAGATAGATAGATAGATAATATTATAATTTAATGCTTTTATTTAATCCTGTAAATTTGATTACAGAATATTTTATGAAAAGGTATACATGCTTGTTTAGAAATGATTTAGTTCCTTAAAGGTGAGTGAGTAATTAAGTTGTCTTCATTTATTAGTTAAGCCATTGATATTTTGTAACTTAATACAGGGCTGAATTTTTGTGCAGGAGATTCTCTGCTCACCCTGACTTGATCTCACAGGTGTCCTGACTCTTTGCACCATATGGCCGCCCTTATCCATGTTCTGCTGCCACTGTACTGCCACCTAGACTTTTCCATCAACATGATTAATGACCTTGTCTGTCTAACGGGAGTGGGACCAGAGTTTAGTTTCACACATCCTTTCTCTTTTCCCTTTCCCTCTTTCTCTTTCTCCTGTTCTGTATTCAGATGGATCCTGTTCAGAAGGCAGTGATCAACCACACCTTTGGAGTCCCACTGGTGAAGACCAAACGGCCAATCATTTCCTGTAACGTCTGCCAGATCCGGTTCAACTCGGAGGTAAGGTATCCGATGCTGGACCTTTTGACTTGAAGCATGTTTGGTGTCTTCCTCGAATGGCTTATTTTATTGAAGACATGAAATGGTATATAGCTTTCTTCGAGTGAGTTTTCTATGTAATATGAGCATTATGTTTATACTGCCGAGATATTTTGCACACTCTGCTTTCTAGTCCGGAAATAGCCAACGGCAAATACTCTTTGAAGTACTGCATCCGCAAAGCGTGTCAGAGTGGAAGCTTACAGCATGAAGTGTTTTTTCTTTTGACGATTAAAATGAGTTTTAAGAAAATCTCTCGCAACATTAAGTTGTAATTAAGATGTTATTTCCACAAGTAAGAACTTTCTTCGAAAACAACTTCCAACTTTTCCATTTCAGACTTGCCACAGTCAATTATTGCAAGATCCGTATCGCACATTTTGACGTCCCAATATTCCTCTTGCATCAATGAAAGCAATTATGTTAGTTGTTTATGCACCAAATTGCTGCTCCGCTTGTAGAGGGAGAAATTTTTGCCTGAAATATTCTGGGCTGAATTCGGTTGCAGCTGTGGCAGACATTGTGACATGTGCAAGATTAGTAACCGAGCAGGACCTGGGAGTGCCCCACTAGCCTACGCTATTTTTACGGGCGAGAACTATAATCATGGGCAGAAAATGGCTTTCTTGGTGTGAGCCTGTAATCTCGGCCCTTCAGTCGAGCAGATGTATGGCCTTCTTTAAACAACAGCCACAGACAATGAAAGACAGGGAGAAGATGGAGAGGCCAAGCTTGCTTTTAGTGACCTGTGAAATTAGCTGCTAGCCCAGCTCGCTTTTAATGATTTACAGGGAGAGATTTTGAGACAACTCAGCAATTTAAAAGGGAGGTGAAGATTAGATTGAAGTTTTGTACTACAGTCATCTAATGTTGTTTTGTTTCGGTAGGTTCAGTAAATATCCTAGACGGTTGTTAGTTCAGCTATAAATTTCACATCCCAAAGTGCCATCCAAAGATGCCTGTAGTTTACAACCCAGTTCATGACCCTTAAGTCAAACGAGTTTGACACATATACAAGCGTGCTTGTAAATAATAATGCAAGTTGTTCAATAAAACTTAAGCGCTTGACTGCTGATTGGACAGCTCTGACACCTGCAGCTGTCCTGGTTTGTAAAAGTTATATATATTCTTTCAACACTCGATTTTACTATGTCTCCCTGCTTGCCACCATTTAAACATGTAGCACTTCCCATGAAAGGGATAGAATATCTCTCTTTATTTGTTTGTTTGTTTCTTTTTAGAAAAATACAAGATGCTATTTCAAAGAAAACTGAAAACCAAACTGTTTTAGTTACCATTCATATCCATTGCATAAACAAAAAGGAAATATATAGACATTTCTCAAATTATTTTCAGTTTTGTTCGACAGAAGAAAGAAAGTTATGCAGGTTTGAAACAACTTGCGATTGGTGACAAAATTGACAGTTTGGGTAAACTACTCCTTAAATGCCCATTAATCACATGGCATCATAACTGACTTTTTGCGAAGTCTCAGCTTTAATTTTTTTTTTTTTAAGAAATTGGAACAATAAATACCATTTTGTGGCTCTTTAATGTGTTATGATAGATCACTGTACCGTCTCAGTTCACACAGCACAAGAACTGATCGTCTCTTCCTCTTCACTAATTACAGCATAAAATAAACATGAATCAACATGAGAAGGTATCTTGTTTCTACCACAGAAAGGCAAGACAAGGCAAGTATTTATATAGCACATTTCATACACAAAGGTAATTGCATACAAGGAAAGAAAATAATCACGAAATGCAATTTAAAAAAAAAAATCACAGCACTAATACAAAGAATTTAAAAACTTTTACAATTATGTAAAAACAATATTTTAAATGAAAATAAAACAGTTAGAAATAGAAAATGATTATACATAAAATATAGTGCAGTCAGTTCAGATGTAGCACAGCGCTCATACAATAAATGCACAACTAAACAGATGAGTTTTGAGTCTGGACATCAGTACACATCTTTTTTTATGTTTGTAACGGAGACTCAGAGTCGTGCGGATCCATTTGCAGGAGAGAGCCACAGAGGAGCCGATGGTGACAATGTTTAAGTGCACAGACAGTAATCTCCTGTCTGGTGTGTCAGATTTAGCATTATGATTGGTCATATCGCCTGTCAATAAAACTCCCTGCAAAGGGTAATTTAAATTGTGTGTTTGTGTGTGTGTATAGATCTATATATATATATATATATATATATATATATTAGGGCTGTCAAAAGATTAATCACGATTAATTGCATAAAAATTAAGGGCTTTGTTTGAATAATATATGTGCACTGTAAATTTATTATGCACACATATGGTATATATTTTGAAAATATTCACATGTAGTTACATGTCTACTGTATATTAAAATATATTATAAATATATACAGTACATGTGTGTATTAACATAATATACACAGCTCACATACATATATTATGTAAACAAAAACATTTTATTTTTATTTTAGACATGATTAATCGCAATTTTATATATATATATATATATATATATATATATATATATATACATATATATGTAGTTCCCACAACATTAAAAAAAATATTTTATTTTTATTTTTTTATATTTTTTATATTTTTTTAATTTTTATTTTTTTTAGTGTACTGTATCTGTGAAGAGTCCCACATACAAACAACTCCTCATCCCACATATAAACTCACACATTTTTTTATCATTGTCCTAACAAATTTAACTCTTGTTTACTTTTAAAGTTGGTATCAAATGTTCACGTCGTCGAATCAGTAGTGAGCGAAAGACAGAGAGATCAAAGAAAAGACATCAAAGAATTTCGAGTTCTAAAGTTGTATTAGACATTGTGCTGTGTCTTTCATGCATTGTTGCAATGGAAACGATTCAGCTACGTTAAGAGATTAAATTATACAATGCCATCTTTCATTAAATGGTTACACAGAGCAATGAGTCTACATTTCGTTCCTCTACTATATGCTGAATAAAGCAATGCTTTTGTTCCTTGAAAACATCTATTCCCTCGCCTCCTTCCCATCATCATTTCACGCTCCATTATGGATTCATAGATTCCTTACCCCTGGTGCCGATAACTGAGGACATTTGTAGTGGGAAAAAGCAGACTATTGGCTGCCTGCGTGTGTTATCTGATGCATTCATCAAACTATGGGTTCAGAGTTGTGTGGTGCTGCCAGTGTCCCTCTGTCCCTTTCACTCTAGCGCAAGATGGAGGTATAACCTTGCCGCGCTGCAGAAGTGATGTCACCATATTGTGTCACTGTTGCTGCAGGACAGGGTTGACTGCTTATCCCTCCCCCTGCTATAGCTGCAGTGGCCTGCCGCTGTCGCACAATTTCCGTCATTCGCCAACTGCTTTTCCATCACTAGGGCAAATTAACCTTCCATGTGTGCGTTGAGCTTCGGGAATAACCACAGCTGTCAATCCTCCTTCTGCAGCCCTTTCCCATTTTGTTATTGTAATTGTATTTTTGTTGGCGTATGTTGCGTTACATACTGTTCACATGTGGTTCGATGAGGCAATCTGTGTCCTAATTTGTCCTTGGAAAAGTTCTTTGAGCTGCCTGTTTTTCCATCACTTTATTGTGATCTCAAAACCAACTCATCTGTCAGCCCTGTGCCATCTGGATGAGAACTTTCCTCATTTCCTTATTCTATAGATAGCGCTGCATTCGTAAGAGCACTTCATTCTCACTGGCACATCATGGATTTGACTTGGTACTTGATTTGTATTCATATCTAATGGCTGAGGTATTCTTCACACATAATGTATGCCCTTCTCTTGTAAGTCGCTTCATTAAGAAAGCATTCACTTAGAATTTCAATGAACTGATTCTGTATGTTGGTTCAAAGAGTTAAAATGTGGAAATTTGGTTTGTATTGCTAAAAGGGGTTGATTTCTCTTCCTGAATTAGAGTTAAGAACTGGCCAAACCTTATCTTTCTACAGTATGCTGTGAAACCAGTGAGACTCCTTAAATAAAGTTTATTATGAGCCTGTGCTTTTTAGAAAATGAAAATAGCCAATATAGGACTGATTCTCAAATAAATAACTAGTATAAGCCGTAATTCAAATCAGGTAAATCAAAAACTTGCAGAGTTTTAGCAAATTTAGTGGGTTTTGTTACTACTCATGTCGTTCCAAACCCATAAGACCCATCTACGAAACACAAATTAAGATATTATTGATGATATCAGAGAGCTATCTGACGCTCCATAGATAGCAATACAAATGAAATGATCCCAGATCCAGAAACTTATCAAAAACATCAGTAAAACAGTCCATGTGACATCAGTGAATCAACCTCTCTTTTGCGATGCTATGAGAATACTTTTTTGCACAAATAAAAACAAAAATAACATAATTTAGTCTTCTCCCATGACTTAAGTTTTCCACCATGCTCAACTCACCGTATACACATGCTTCAACATATTTGATGTAATCAGCCTTGTTTACATCCGGTTGAAAAGCACGTACATGTGCGTAATCTGCGGCTGCTTGCACTTAGAATAAAGCTTACTCAGTAATATTCTCTAAAATGGCAGAAGATGTAAGTCATAGTAGAAGAAAGTAAATTGTAAAAAAATTGTATTTTTGTTGCCTTAGCGCAAAAAAAAAGTATTCTCCTATCGTCGCAAATCTTAAGTTGATCCACTGATGTCACATGGACTTTTTTTAAATGTAGCTAATTATCTGATCACATTTATACCTATGTAAATGCATTTTTCAACAATTAAAAAAGTGTATGCAATTATTTTTTTAAAACATTGATTTAGTTTAATACAGTACTAGAATAATCATTAGTGGAAATTGTATTGAATTGAAACCAGAACCGAAAGAGTTAAATTCCTTACGATTCTCACTCTCAGTCACAGACTGTTAAAAAAATATAACTCATGGTTGTGATTACTGCCCTAGACCGAGGCTGTTCCTTGAACTGTGTTTCTCATTTGTTCTTGGATGTGGAAGGGGATTTTTTTTTTCTTCCTTTTTCTTCCACTTTATTGTAAGTCTGATCAGTTTTACATTCCTTAACTGATATAGTTTTACATTCATTTTTTGTCTGTGTGATCTCTGTCTGCACCTGTGCTTTAGCCCCATATCCACTGAGCTTTCTTCTGGTTCCTGCCAGAGCCACATGGCTATCTTCTCCTTAATCCCAGAGATCTGTGCTCTTTTAGTGCCTCTTTCCCACATCCTCCTCAGTTTCCTGTGTGCTTAAGACAGGCAGCCCCTTTCAAACCCCTGAAGGCTTCGATTACAGACCACCAGCTATATAAGGCTCTGTCATCACCAATTACAGCCCACCTGCCACAACAGACATGAAACGGCCAACCTAATGCCATTCCCTCACTGCAAGTGTACCCTAACTGCCTCTGAGGCCTATCCTAGCTGTCTTAATCTCTTCTGTTCCCATGAGTCTCTGCGGGGGGTTCCACGCCTCTTCTAATGTTGTGAGCGTCTGAGCCCTGGATGACACTCTGGTATGAGTCTCTTGGTCCTGCTCCCCGTGTCTGCAGCAACTGTTGTCAACTCATTCTCGGTTTCACACAACAGATAATCCTGCCACTTAATAATCATCATGTTTGTCTTGATGGGATACATTTTGAAGCCATTGCTGTTTTGAGAGGCCGCTGCTTGGTAATCTGTTTGAAGCGTGCTGCTGGGAGGCACGTCAGATACGCATTGTACTGTGTGCTGGCTCCGCTCCCCTGTAACGAGGATGTAGACTTCAGGCGACAGCTCCTGTGTCAACGATTCTGGAAATATCTCCTAATGTGTTTCTGCTAGAGGTCAAGCCAGCGTGATCGATGAGCGGACAGATTTTGCCACATCAGAAATGTGGAATTGTTTATGCAGATTAGAGCTTTCACAATGGTTAAGTGTTTTGAGTTTCCTTTGGTTTTGTGCTGTTTATACACTGAGAGCTGAGACGGCTAAATATATCCTTTCATTTAACAATGGTCACATTTTCAGTTGCTTCACTTCATCCTGACTCATTCAAACACAATGTTAATAGTAAAATAGTAGAAACAGACATCATATTCATTGTCATATCTAATGATACAACTAATTTTATAATAAAGCGATGGAAAAACAGGCAGCACAGAGAACTTTTCCAACGACGAATTATGACACAGATTGCCTCTGTCTCATCGAACCACATGTGAACAGTATGTAATGCAACATAGGCCAACAAAAAATATATTTTAATTATACATTATTATGATTAGCATTATAGTTATATAATTAAAGTATAACACTAACAACAATATTAATAATGTGTATTAAAATAATTGTGTAATAACTTAGTAGCTTAAAATTATAATAAATGAAGATGTTTACATACATATATATATATATATATATATATATATATATATATATATATATAGAT
>JAUCMU010000048.1:13347610-13372610 GCA_032275025.1 Enteromius treurensis | reverse complement strand
GAGAAACACTGCCATCAGCTCGAGGCAATTGATATGCCAAAGCAGTCGGACACCTGTCCAGGGACCCAAGGCTGCTTCCCCGTTGCATACAGCACCCCAGCCCGTAAGAGAGGCATCCGTGTTGACCACGACATGTCTTGATACCTGTCCTAGGGATACTCCGACCCGTGGGAAAGCAGGATTGTCCCACAGGCTGAATAGGCGGCGACACTCCGGGGAAACACTGATCCTAAGAGTGCCACGGTGCCATGCCCATCACGGGACCCGATCGTGTAATCATCGCTGAAGCGGTCTCATATGTAACAGCCCCACTGGCGTAACCGCGGCTGCAGCTGCCATATGCCAAAGGAGCCTCTGAAAAGTTTTGAGAGGAATCGCTTTCTTGTGCCTGAACGTATCCAGACAGTTCAGCATGGTCCGCGCGCGCTCGCTGGTGAGGCGGGGGCTCATATTGATCAAGTCCAGCTCCATACGGAGACAAGAGGTCCTCTGCACCAGGGATAGTTCGCTCTTCTCTCGGTTGACCTGAAGACCCAAATGGCCGAGGTGCCAAAGCACTATGTCCCTGTGCATGCACGACTGATCCTTCGAGTGAGCTATTATTAGTAGTTGCCATATTTGAGGATGCGAATGCCCATCAACCATAGTGGGGAGGGGGCACCCTCCACGAGCTTCGTAAAGACCCTGGGAGACAGGGACAGGCCAAAGGGTAAGACACGATACTGATACACTGGACCCTCGAACGCAAACCGCAGAAGGGGTCTGTGGCAAGGCAGAATTGAGACATGAAAGTATGCGTCCTTCAGGTTGATGGCTGCAAACCAATCCTGGCTCCGAATGCATGTCAGTATGCACTTCGGAGTGAGCATCTTGAATGGCATCTTAAGAGACCGATTCAGAGCTCTCAGATGCAGGATCAGTCTCAACCCACCACTTTTCTTAGGCACGATGAAGTAAAGGCTGTAAAACCCGACCTCATCTCGGCGGGAGGGACAGGCTCGATTGCTTCCTTCGCCAGTAGGACAGCAATCTCTGCACGCAGTACGGTGGCTTGGCTCTCTGAATGGACCAAGGTAGAGCGAATGCCGCGATACCGGGGTGGGCGCCTGGCAAACTGAATCACATAGCTGTGGCGTATCGTCCGAATCAACCACTGCGAGGGGCTGGGGAGCGCTATCCAGGCTCCGAGCCGAGTCGACAGGGGTATCAGGGGAACGTTGACCTCTCAGCGTGTGCTTCAGCTGGGGTTAGAGCAGATGGTGCTTTAGGTGCCACGAGCAGGCGGAGGAGCACTCGGCGACATCGCCTCCGTCTGCTTCTGAACTGCCGCAAACTCTTGGGACAAGTCCCCGACAGTGTCGCCGAATAGGCCGGCCTGGGAGATGGGGCGTCGAGAAAGCGTACCTACCTGCAACAGGTTCATCCAGAGATGGCGTTCCTGGACCACCGCAGTGGACATCACCTGACCAAGGGCGCGTGTGTGACTTTCGTCGCCCGTAGAGCGAGGTCCGTCGCAGCGCGGAGTTCCCGCATCACCCCCTGATCAGGCCTGCGCTCGTGCAGCTCCCTGAGAGCTTTCGCTTGGTACACTTGCAGTGTAGACATAGCGTGCAAGGCTGTGGCAGCCTGTCCAGCAGCACAGTAAGCCTTGCCCGCCAAAGCAGGCGGCCGCTTACATGCTCTGGACGGGAGAAGAGGCGGACCCCGCCAGGAAGCAGCGCAGCGCGGACACAGATGCACCGCAATTGCACGCTCAACCTGGGGAATCGCCTCGTATCCCTTGGCTGCACCGCCATCGAGCGCAGTGAGGGCTGAAGGGCTTGGGCGCAAGCGTGACGAGTAAGGGGCTTGCCACCACCTGGTTAGCTCTCCGTGCACCTCCGGGAAGAAAGGCCCCCAGGAACCAATCATCCAGCCGTGAAGGGTCGGCCACAGGCACACGGGGCACCTGCAGACCGATTCCAGCAGTGGCGCAGAGGAGCATGTCTGACAGTCCAGTGTCCACGGCAGATGGAGCAGACGCCGCAGGGCGACGGCTGTCTGGCACAGCGGCCGCCTCATCATCAGACTCACTCTCTGATGGTGCAGAAGACATCTCAATCTCTAGGGGCATCCCGAAAGACACACTGAAGAGCGCGAGGGGAGCCTTCCCACGGGTATGAGGCGGGACGTCAACGTAGCCATGGTCATGCGCTCACAGTGAACGCATTGACCATCCATGAACGCTGCCTGAGCGTGTTCTCGGCCCAGACACGACAGGCAGCGCTCGTGAACGTCCGAAGAGGTGAGGAAACTTTCACACCCAGAAACGCATGGCCGGATCGACATCTCATTACAGGATGCTTCTCCAACCGTAAGGAATTCGCTCTTTCATTCTGGTCGCCCAGGGAAGACCCAACGTGGCAACTCTGTGCACTCAGGTGTCTATGCTCATTGGATATGTCGATGACTAGCACAGCTGGCCTTGAAAAAGGCCACCAACCCGCAGGATCCGCTGACAGCCGCCCAGAAACGTAGTCAGACGAGAGAGCAGGTTTTGCGGGAACTTCTCCAATGATCTCTCCTTCACCTTTCTCGTTCTCAGCAAACTCGAAAGTCCAGGGGATCCCCAGCTCCAAAACAGCAACGGCTCAGAAGCGAAAAGCTGTATGTGCACTGTGCGCGTGCTCTCTTATACTCACACAGTGATGAGGTGCACCTGAGCGCAATCAGTGCACACCAATGTTTCATTGGCCTTTAGTAAAAGGCTCATAGGCAATAGGTCTCTCTGACGAGTTCCCATATGTAACGTCGAAGTGATTCGACTGAAAGGGTGCCTGCTGCCTGCTGTTTTTAAATTAGATTTTAAATTGTTCTTTATCACGATTCTTCTGTAGCACTTCGAGATTTTTACAAAAAAGGTAAAGTGCTTTATAAATAAAATTGAATTATTATCATTATTATTATTAAAAGTATTCTTCTACTAAATACTGAGCAAAGTGTTTAAATACTTAGGACCATGTGATGTTTCAGTTTTTCTTTTTTAATAAATCTGCAAAAATGTCAACAATTCTGTGTTTGTCTGTCAATATGGTGTGCTGTGTGTACATTAATGAGGAAAAAAAGGAACTTAATTATTTTAGAAAATGGCTGCAATATAACAAAGAGTGAAAAATTTAAGTGGGTCTGAATACTTTCCGTACCCACTGTATATGTTTTTGAGCAAAAGTTGTATGCCCCAGTAGAGCTTTAGGTCTTGCAAAGCCCCTGCTGTAGTCAATAGTTAAATATTTGGAGAGGGGCAATTTTATAGAGAAATCAGTATTGGTATTATAAGCTAATGATCATATGTGAAGATTGTTGTAAGTTTACTTAAACTAGTTATAAACTAGTTATTTTAAATGTTAAAATGTAAAGCCTTGTAATGCTAAATGGCTAATCAATTAAATGGGTACTAGAAGTAAAAACTAACCCAGAGACATCAGAGTTATGCTGGCCTTTTGTCATTTTGAATTGTATAATGCTTAACAAGTTTAAGTCTTAGCTAAGTTTTTTTACATACATTGTCTAATACTCAAAAATTGTATTATCTTATATCCAAAATACAACTTTTACTTGTATTAATGTCTTAGTGTGTCATAATTTGCATGAAGAGATGGCAAATAAAATGAAAGAGGCTGTGGTTCAAGAGGTGGTGTCAGTCATTTGGGTGATAACAAACTCCAACCAACGCCTAACACACATTGATCTAACAAACTCCAACGGACAAGTTTGTTGGCGTTTTTCTGTGCAGTGTAAATTGACCTTAAGTTTAAATGCCTCTTTCCATTGAGACTTTGTAGGCAGGGAGGGAAAACCAGAGAACAGAGAGAAGGCCGGGTACCTAATCTGAAAGTAACAAAATAGGTCAGAGGGAAGCAGATTAAATGATGAGGATAATTCATGAAAATTTACACATAATTCTATTTAATGAAAAGATCTTCAAAGCATTTCAGAAAGAGGATACAGAATCTCAAAACGGAGGAAGAAAGAGATGTTTATTATGTGTAGTAGCGATGGTTGACGGAGGAGTAAACTTAAAATGATGCTGAAATTAAAAAAATATTTTGAAAGTAGCGCACACTATGGGATTATCTGTGTAATGTGAAGTGGACATGGAAACAGCAAAGTCATAATGTTTTTTTTTTTCTTTTACACAATATCACTTGCAGGTACACCTGAATGCTACAATGGGAACATTCAATACAGCAGCGCTGGTGGATGGAGTGAAAGTCAAAGGGGAAGGAGAGATGCATATTAGTTTTATAAGCGAATCACTCGATTCCCTGAACAGACAGCTAGAGTTTGTTACCTACACAAACACACGGTTCCATCCCAACACAGCAGACATAGGTAAGACCCCAGAACACTTTCCACCAAAAATACACTGCACAAACAAACGCATAGAACCCACTCAATATAACTAAGGTAGCCATTTTTTAGGGTTGATTTCATTCCAAGACTTCAATAAACTTCTGTTTATTTAAGTACGTTAGACACAAATTATGTATACAAAATGTTCAGAAACTGTGTTGTTTAAATTCTTTTAAAGTAAATAATTTATTTAGCAAAAATCACTTTAACGTTAATGTGACAACAACTCAAAATCAGCAATTAGGAATAATAAAGAGATGCTGTGCAAACAACAGCAATGTATTAACTCATTCACTGTAGTAGTCAATGTTTGCCATTAAAAGTTCTCTACCCCATCTGCAATTACAACAAACTGCAGTACTGAACAAACCGCTTTAGAATGACCTTTTGTGATGTACTGTAGCGCTGTATAGATAATTGTTTGTTCAAGTCAAACATTAATTTTCTGGCCAGAATATCATCTCATATAGCAGGTTCCTGTGATGATGTTGTAATGACACAGGGATCCAGCCATCCACTGGGATTTATAGAGCGGAATAATTAAATAATGAAACTATCTAAAGCACACAATAATTAAAGCATAATATAGTATATTGTGCAACTGGCGGGGGTAAATATGCCATGATTTTCATTTTTTATGAACTACTCCTGTAAAAGAAAAATTGACAAAACTTTCTAGATTCCTAGAGAGGTATTTATTTTGTGTGCTGTAATAATAATACATTTAAATGATAAAAAATGATATAACACTTTACCTTTGTATATTGCAGTACAATTTAAAGCAGGTATATTCCAGTCCTCCTTTACTGTTAAGATCAGACATCCACCAATGCCTAAATTTTATAATCCTGGACCCAAAAATGGTAAATCAAATATAATAAATATATAATCTGTTATAAAATTGTATTTTACCATACTCATTTTTTGATATCCTTCCTACAGAGTACAATATAGACACTGTTGTCACAATTGCCACAAAAACCTTTCTACGCTATGATAAACTTCAGGATTTGATCAATAGCATTCGACAGTTCTACCCCACTATAACTATAGTGATAGCAGATGACACAGAGGAGCCTAAACCTGTAACTGGACCCTACATTGAACATTATATCATGCCCTTTGGCAAGGTATGGATGTTCTATGTTTATATTCTTTTATGTAAACTCAGCAAAGGCTAATTGAGCTTTTATGTTTTTTTTCAGGACAAATAGATTTAAAGTGCTGTCCACTTCTCATTACAGGGCTGGTTTGCTGGCCGCAACCTGGCCATCTCTCAGGTAGCAACCAAATATGTGCTTTGGGTGGATGATGATTTTATTTTCACCTCAAGTACCGAACTGGAAAAAATGGTGGATATTTTGGAAAGAACAACTTTAGATCTGGTGAGAGTCTTTTCAATAATCTATTAATACCAAGACAAATGTTCATGAAAATACAGTCTGTTTTGACCAGTCTTGTTTTTGCATATAAAGTTAGGAGATGTGTGACTAGGAAATAATGATAGATGGATTAGGATCTAAATGATGTAATTTCCTCCTCCCACATAGCCCACACCCTTGGAATTTAGAAACAGATTAATAAGGAACTGCTTTACAAAATATCTGGATGAAATTTGCTGTGCATGCTGCTGTTGTTTTCTCTTCCTTTTTTTGTTATGCTAAAAAAAAGGATCCTTTTTTCCCCTTTCGTCAAGATAATGAAGTTCCTTTGGCATATGTCACCTTTTAAGAACTGACAGTTTCTCTGGTAATGGGCAGAACTAATGCGCTAACGGCAATATCATTGGCTGTCTCTATATGTTCAATAAATCAATTTGAGTGAACACAGACAACGGGATTAATATCCATTAATATCCCAGCAGCTCATAAATCCTAGTGCGGTTTATATTGTTATTAGTAACAGAATTCGTAGTATCACAACTTTGTTTTCACAATTATTTTTCCTTATTTTTATTTAATTTTTTTTTTTTTACAGAAACACGAAATGACAAACAATATCTTAAGCACTACCACCAGTCCTAAGTTCAGTCAACAAATATACATTAATGGTTATTCTAATTACTAAAGTTCTTATAATTTTATTAATCTTATAATGCTAAATTATGCCCAATATCATACTATAATGCTATAAAAAATACTGTGGGTATTTTCAAGGTGTCCATAGATAGTTATAATGAATTTAATAGGTGTCTCTCACATTGTCCCACAGAAACATTAAGTATATATATATATATAATTTTCAGATTATATATAATAGTGTAAATTAGTGTACAATGTTTTATAATAATGATTTATTCTATTTAGTGTCCTTTTAATTTATTTAACCTATTTAGATTGTGGACATCCAAGTTATTTGGCATAACTTTTTTTAATTAGCTTTTATAATGATGTAAGTCAGTTACTAACTCTGTTACTATGTTACGGTTCCATGCGAGAAAGGAGATCGCTGGAGTAACAAATAATAGTCTTTTAATGTACAAACTCAGGAGTCAGGACCATGAGATTCAACGCGGAGAGCAACACAAAATAACATTTGAGGACTGACAGAGGATACTAAGAAACACAGACATTAAATATACAACATAACACAAGGAGAACTCAAAACACCTGGGGAACATGGCTGGGAGTAAATTAACTACTGATCACATAAAGACAGGAACACCAAATAAGGGCGAGGGTAAGACATGTGGGGAAAACCAAAACACACAGAACACGTAACATACTATTTGTGAGAAGAACTATAACTAATTAGTTTTTCAAAGTAATGTGCCCGACAATTGTTAAAGTAATATTAATAAAACTGTTGTGACTGTTTACAGTGAAACATCACTGGATCAGATTTGAATCCAGTAATCTGTGCGTGGATCACGGCTGATGCCTGGCACTGTAATCTCTTCCATGAGCCCATCATGGAATTTCTGGTGATTCCGTGATACTAACACAGAATTTTGAATTAAGAGTCTGTGGTCATTACATGGAATTCTGTGAGATCAGGTTGAATAATCCAACCTGTTAACTCAGCTACACAACCATAGCTAAGCCTATATAACTACCCCACAGGAACACCCGGTGGATTTTAGTGCCCCACTCCACCCCTGCTTGTGTTAATGATACAGAAAAGGTTCCACAAGTTAGAGAGCCCACCACTCTTTCTTATGTGATGTACTCATAACCACCCCTAAGTGACATGTGATCACTACACTATTTCACACCCTAGTTTGGCGAAAGCGAAACTCACTACAAGAGATGTGGTCAAGACTAAATTTTTGGATTAAAATGCTGCTCTTGGGTCAACAAAGTAAAGTACAGATAATAATAACTGTAATAAATACTATAGTATGCTTTAGTTTTTACTACAGTAAACTGTAGCATACTGTTGCAATAAAGTACTTTGTTTATATTACTATAGTAGTTATATTATCACTAGGACTAGAACTAGGAATTATTATAACAAATTAATTCAAGTACGTTACTATAGTATGGTTTTAGGTAAATTTTTTCGACTTTCAATTTCACTTTAGTACTATAGTATTTTTTTGCAGGTTCTTTGACCGATGGAAAGTTCTATGCACACTTGTGGTCTTTACACCTGTTATACATGTCAAAAATAAATAAAGGAAGTGAGTACAAGTAGATAAGAGGTCTACTTTAAGAGAGGGTAGTTTTGAGAAGCCCAAACAGAATGCCCAACACGAGTGAACAGACATGCAGAGGCATAAATTTCATCTAACAATAAAGTGGGACAATAAGCATAAAATTTCTCAAGAGCAGTTTTTAAAGGGGATGTAAATAATACAGCTAAAATTGTAGAAGAAAGCCTTACTACTATTAGTGTAGCAGAGAGATTGTGCCAAATAAGACAACTGGCATCATCTGGATTAAAGAGAAAATCACTGTTCATTGTAGCGTACAATGTGTTAGTTATAGTATCCAGTATGGGCCTACGACCAGAAGCAAGGAACATCTACTGGAGGGAGGGTATAATGCTGCTGGTGAATGCTGCAGGATATGTTCCATTTACACCAATTTTCACATCTCTCTTCCCTTTTCTCTCTGACGAAAGTACTTTATGCTGACACATCTATAAGTTCCGCTTCCCAAAAGTATTCAGTCACATCTCTCGTTAGATTAATGTTGTGTGGAGTTTCTAGAGAAACGCTCCATGCTGCTTTCTCGTATATTCTCGTCTTCTTCTCTCTGCTCATACCGAAAAGTGGTACTACCTGTAGGCAAAGATTATGAATGCGCTGCCACTATTGGTTCTATGATCAGTCTATGACAGAAGATGAGTGATTCAATTAAGTTTTTGTCTTTTTCTTTACATTTTGAATTATTCTTTATTTTCTTATTAGTATGCCCAATTTACACATGTTGATATGATTTTTTTAGGGTCTTGATGAAAAGTTTACAACATACTTTGGTTAAAATTTCTGGTAGTGTAAAAAAACACCTTCTTTACCCTGTCAAAATCAGCTCTGTTTTCATCAAGCCATTCTTGTGCATGTAGCTTTAAATGCTAAGTGGAGTGACAAGCGGACTTTAAACTTTTTGCAAAGATTCATAAAAAATGACGTTTTATTCTTAATAGTTTTGCAGCACTGCAAGAATTATTTTAATGATTTAAAAAAAAACACAGTATAATAATGACATTAACTGTTTGACATGTCAACATGAGACAATGCTAATAGAAATGTTATTATGAAATGTAAAATATGTCAGAAATGTAATACAAATTGTAATACAATAATAAATGTTTAAAATAGATCTAAAAACGTGTACATGTACTGACAATCTGCTTCCTGGGTTTGTGTTTGCACTGTCAGGTGGGGGGAGCTGTGAGAGAAGTGACGGGATACACTGCCACCTATCGACACACCATCTCCACAGACGCCGGTGATGAAGAGGGAGATTGCTTACACATGAGGACAGGATACCACCACGTTATAGAGGGATTTCCCAATTGTGTGGTTGCAGATGCCGTCATCAATTTCTTCATGGCTCGCACAGAAAAGATACGACAGGTGGGCTTTGACCCGCGTCTGCCTCGGGTTGGCCATTTAGGTAAGAGCCCTAATGCAAAGTAGATTATGCATGTATTTGACACTTGTTTGTGTTACAGTTGCGTTTTTTGGTTCTTCTTTAGCATTTTTTATTGATGGGCTCAGCTCCCTCCACGTGGGCTCCTGTGATGATATTGTTATCAGTCATGCATCGAAGATCAAAGCGATGTTTCCATGGGGACAGTCTAAGAATGACGTGGCCTATTCCAAGTTCCGTTATACCTTCACTGAAGGGACCTCTATGAATGAATATGATCTTTTTTATCTCAAGAATCATTTTAAATGTGTGACCAGTGACTAATAATGCGGAATGTTAAAACTTCTGCAAAGCACTTTCATGAAAGACACCCTCAAACAAAACCAGAAGGAAGAGGGATTTGAAGTGTGTCATTTCAAAACAATATGAAGGTGGATGTGTGCCTCTCTGGAAAACAGTGTTATGTGACATTATGTTGAATACAAAAGGTTATTGTTCATTTGTGTTAATGATGGATTCATGGACACTTTGATGTTTTTATTTTGAAGAGAGAAAATAATTAGACTATTTGGGTATCTTTCTTTTAAAATAATTGTGCGTTTAATTGTGCCTACTATGCAAGCTAAAATAACAAATTGTTCTATTTAGTACCCTTTATTAACAGATTGGCTGATGCATCATCATTATAAACACTGCATCTTACCCTATTAGCAAAAAATAACATGGTAGCTGTATCAAAAGTTTACTGACAGTTTATTAAATGCGGCAATTTTCTTTTTAAGCCACAAGATGGCGCCAGCTTATCATAGCGTCCATTACAGCTGGTACATATGGGGATTTTCTATCCCTTACCGAAGGTTTATATTTATAATTAATTTATTTATATAATCATATCCTAAAACCACCAGCTAAGGGCCAGAAAAGGACTCTTTGCCCTTGAGACAGCTTTACCCAGTTTTTTTTTTCTCTGTTGAACAACATATGATTATGCAATTTGGCTGTAATTCATAAATGTAATTTTTTTCAGTATATTTAACTGATCAATAAAGTCACAATAACAATATCCCTTACACTTTAAAGCATTGTTTTTTTCTCCCTATATGAAACGTCTTCATTGAGCAAATAGAAATCAATATGATTTGAAAATAAAAACTATTTTTAAGCCTTTTGTATAACACCAACATCAAGTGTGACTGTGGGATGCCAGCAGTGGCAGCTGGGCAGTCCTGTGCACGAGTAATGTGGGCTGATTTCCATTAAGCCAATTAGTGTAGCATTTCTTGAGCTTTAAAGAAAAAAACTGGTGTTCTCCTGAGAGTGGTCTTTGAAATACCACAGGAAAAGTGCATCAAACATTAGACATCAAACATTAAACAGAAAAATGATTCAAGATTTTTTAAGTCTGTATTTCAACAGTATTTTTTATCAGGTCAAGGCACTAACAGCTTATAACAAGTAGTAGTATTTCATTTGCAGACTTAGAAACTCAGCAAATTATATGAATTTATACAATCACCAAATTTTTATTTAAAAAATAAAAGGTTAAATAGACGCAAGCAGGATATAGTAAAAAGAAATCTGAATTTTATTTTATAATCTGCGCTTTAAATGACACTGAAAAGGAAAAAATAATTTTCCAGTGAAAGAGAAAATGTTTCTTTCCAATTAAATCAAAGACAATTATTTCTCGGTCTGGTCTCTGGGGAATCTTTTACCGTTACTAAAAATATGAATATTGCATAAATAATATATAGCTTATGGAAGGACATTTTAGTAACATGTACACCATTTATGTATTCTTTAAAAGTAAAAGATGGTAAAAGATCAGAATCAATTTTCATTTAAAAATTCAGCCCGAAATGATCCAGACATACATAATAAAATAACCATATGTGATCTTTCTGCCCACACATGGAGTTTACAGGGTTAGAAATATTGTTAACACTGCTGTTAACCATGGTTGCCAATGCTGAGGCCGGTTCACACCAACATCAGTGTTCGGCACAAATATTCAGACACAAAACGCATAGAGGCTGAATAAAAAAAAATTCAAACAGCCATTCAGATTTTTTGTTTGCTATGATGTTTAAACACCAAATATAATAGTACAGAGACAAGGGAGCCAAGCTTATAACTGCCAATCAGTAAAATAATCTGTGAGTGACACCAGCTAGTTTCTGGGCAACTGACAAAAAGCATACATTTTTCTTCTTCTTTTATTCCCAGTGCAACAGAAAAGAGATTACAACACCTCTTTATAAAAAATCCATTGCATTGATAACATGAACGTTTTTGTGCCGGTCACACATTACTGGTCATTCATTCAAATCAAAACGTTTATGGCAATGAATTTTGACACAGAACATTTGCCTTGGTATGAACAGGCCTTTAGCGTGTGTTTAATGAAAACAACAGCCACTACAGCTGCAATCTGTTAAAACCACCATTAAACCACTGGTAGCCCTGACAAACTCATCACAGCATGTTGAGTCGAAATAAATTCTGGACACACTTGAATTGGTTCTTTAGGTCCTTTTTTGAGTCTCGATCTTGCAGTACTTTGTGTCAGACGGATCACACCCATACCGTTGTGTTGTTCTCAGGAGGTTTCTCCTGTAAAACAAAGCGATGACATTTTAAATGGAAAGGAAACAGTGCCATAATGGTACAGCACATAAAATATGCTGTTTTGTTTTGATATGCAATCACATTTATGAAGAAGGTTTTTCATCATACCCGCTGCAGTTGTATGTACACAACTGCATCATGAATTGTAACAAAAATATGCTGAGGATTCATGTAGTTCATCAGCCCGCTGGATGTGAGAATCTTCAGCACACTCTCTACAGAACAGAGAAAACATCACTGTCAGGAGATTGCATGAAAGCTTTAAATATACAGAATATGTGAAAACTCACCATTGCAGTTAGCCAGGTATATCCTCACCCCTATCTTCTGGCACTCCATGCACATCTGTGGCAGAATATGTAAGTACCATAAACGTGAGACATTTTACAAACAATGTTGATGGGTGTATAAACCAAACTGTCCAGCTCACCTGAATGAATAATCGAGCTCCAGCAACATCTACGAAAATGACACTGCTGCAGTCTATTAATACAGCCTCGACTTCACCCTCAGACATCTCTGAAGACAAAAAAAAAAAAGAAACATGGAATATGAAACGACTGAAATAACAGACTCTTTAATGTAATTTTGTTATTACTTGAACAAGTGGGAATGCACCTGATCTGAACAAGTCATTCTTTGAAGAAAATGAACTTTCTGTAACTCCTTGTTCCTTGAAAAACAACACAGTTATCCAATCAGATGTTTCTTTAAATATATAATATGTTGTCAAAAGAAAATCTCCAAAATGTCAAGACAAAGACACATCAATATTATAATGCAGGCCTGGTTAAAAGTAAAGCCTTTCAGATGTTATGAAAAAAAAACAAGACATTAAAATCACATTAAAAAAACAACAGCTGACATTAAACTTATCTTTTTAAATAAAATCCCATCAAGTAATATAGTTTAATATTCTAATTTTATAATTGGTCACTTTATATGATAAACAAATTTAATTTAGTCTTTTATTTATTTAAACAATTAAAGTCTTGGTTATCTGGACTTTCAATGGAGAGAGAGATTATATCTTTTTATTTATTTTTTTTTTTTTTTTTTTTTTTTTAACTTTGTTTTGTTTTTGGAACATCACAAGGGTGAGTAAATGATGAACGATTTTTCATTTCTGGGTGAACTATCCCTTTATCACAGAATGTGCAGCTTGGCATTTACAACAGCTCTGAATGTAGTTTATGAACATTCAGATATAATGCAAGACATAAAAAGCCAGGGGACATTTTATGGGGTAAGTAAGCTAAAATAAACTTCTAAACCCGAGGGGCATGTAACATATAAGCTGATGGCTTGATCCTCTTACTACAGAGCTAATGGCCTCTCTCTCTCTCATCTGTATGGCCTTCAAAGCTTTCTCTCGGCTGCGTATCCTCTCAGGGGTGAGGCCCAGAAGCTGAGCCATATCAGCCTTAAAAAAGCTACGGTTCCCATAGTAGATGGGCCCGTTGTAGGTCAGAATCTTCATACCAGGAACTTCGTAGCACTACGGTACAGAGAAATGAAGAGGGTATAACCACATCGGCAGTTTCACGACACTGATGCGATTAAGACAAATCGAGCAATGGTTAATCGGTTTACTTTCCAAAAGCCCAAAACCCAGTTCTAAACATAGTAAATGACATTACATGTGGTAATAAGAAAGGAAACTTAATATGATGAGTGTTGACTCACTTTATTATGGTTGTTGATGGATCTGTAAATCTCTGTGTTGGCAGCTCTTCCTAACACAGAGCAGTTGGCCCTGAAAACAGAAAGTTTACTATGAGTTCAGGGACATCTTTTTGTCTCAACTTTATCTCCCCTTTTCCTTAAATGTGAATTTTATATCCGCCAGGAGAGGAAGGTTGTTTTGGAACACAGGGGTCTGTAAGGGATACTGGTTCACTGTTTTTATACAGCCCCTGAGCTTTGGAACGAATAATTAAAGGATGTAGTAAACATGATTATTAAAGCAGATATATACACAAATCTAATTAGGTTGTTTCAATCTCAATTATATTATGTACTCAATACCTCGTTTCACTGGGGCTGCTCTAGTTGGATTGATAATATCATTATCTCTATACAGCCAGAATGATACACAAACTATAATTCAGTGGTTCCCAATCCTTCTCCCAGAGGATCCCTTTTTTACATGTTATGTGTTTCAAAACCCTTATGAAATCTAAGCGTACATTTAATTCGATTTATACAGAAGTACCCTTAATCCATCGACGGTTTGGTTATTATGAAAATATTAAATTACACAACAATTCATGTTTAATGTGAAACCCGTGCAGGCATTTCTTTATCAAATACATTCAGGATTTATTTTTATTGTCTGCTGTATGAAACTAATTTCTCACTTACAACATGTTACATGGTGTTGTTTTGATCATATACAGTTTGGAAAAGCATGCTTAGAATATTTTAAAAGGTATAGAGCTGAATTTATTCTGCCTTTAGCCATAGGGGGTTTTATTTATATGTTTTTTCATTATCTATTACATTTTCTTCTCTCTCTGGATCACTCATTTATGTGTTTATACCAAAGATTAGAGGGGTCATGACCCTGAAGTTAGTAAACCTTACTCTAATACTTAATAAGTCAGTATATGAAAGCACAGATAGTGATGTGTCAAATGGAAAGTGTCTAAGTATTTTATCCAATAAACAGAATTTTGTAATAAATCTGTTACAAAATGAGCATGTAATGTCATAATGATACCTCTGTGTACGACATATTACTGTCATCATTGAGAAGACCACCCCAATGGCCAGGCCCAGGTCTACATTTAGCACAACTACCGACAACCAGGTCACAAGCCACACCATCTGTTCAAACACACACAAGAATTGAAATTAAACAGCTGGATTCGATGTCATTCAGAAATTAAACATATTTAGTTCTTATCTAGGAACGAGAAGTGGTAAAACCGTACAAAATCAATTTTGCTAATTCTCCAAAGGTCTGGGAGATCCTGAAACAGCAGGAACATCTGTCTTAAGCTGGTCACGTTTATACATGCAAGCACTGCCTGGATGGAGAGAGACAGTAATGCTAAATGTTATATCGACAATTTCCTAAAAAAAGAGCATGAAATCCAAAATGACCCTACCTTGGGTAGAAAGTAAAACAGAGGTCCTATTAGCAAGAGTACAATCAGAACAACCAGACTTGTGAAAAGTGCTGCGAGCTGTTAAAGTATAGAAAAAGGATATTATTACTTACACTTCCAGCTGTAAACATACTGCAGCAAGCATTCATTATATTATCTTAGTGAGACCTACTGCATAACATAAGAACAGCAGAGGTGATCTCAAACAAACCAGTACCTGTGTGTGACCTCCAGCACTCTCCAGTATGTTTGTGGTGGCCAGTGTAGCTGAGTTGGGGAAACATGTGAAGAGGGATGACACAGTGTTGGAGATCCCATGTGCTAGAAGCTCCTACAGCAAAAATGAAAGAACATTTTCATTTGATGATTTTTACAAATCGATGCTCAAGCAGTCGAAACCAAGGAAAGCTTTTTCAGCACTTTTCAGATTATTTATATAATAATATGTACCTGATTTGGATCGATAGAGTATCCATGCTTGTCAGCATAAATCATGGCTAGAGATACAGACACGGCGTAAGCAACAAGGGTGATAGCAACTGTGTCCCCAGCAATTTGTGGAACTGTCTCCAATGCAGGCAGCCGTGGCTCGGGGAAGCTGAAAAGCATTTAATATTTAGCTTTATTTTATAGTTACACTGCAGGTTGTATATTTGAAATGCACTTTAATATAACAATGCATCAAATTGATCTAAAGAGACAAAAGAAAATATAAAAAATACAAAATATATGTAGAAAATATACAAAAATATGCTAAGGTTTATACACAGTTCTTCTTAATTGTTTTTTTTTTAATAGATATAACTTATAATAAGAAATTACATTTGAGCACCAAATCAACATATTAGAATACAAATAACTGCTGAAAATAAAAATTTGCAACAGCAGAAATTAATTACTTTTTTAATACATTACATTAAAAAAAAATACCTAAGATAGAAAAAAAAAATCATCATTTTTAACAAAGTTATCATTTTACTGTATTTTTGATCAAATAAATGCAGCCCTTGGTGAGCATAAGATACTTCTTAGACAACATTTTAAAAAATGTTTTGTTTGGTTTTTTAAATAATAAAATATTACCCTGCTGGAATATGTCCTACTATCTGTATGTCATATTTGGAATCCAGGGAAAAGGCATACGTAATTCCTGTTGCAATTATTACCTGCAGGAGCCACAAGAGAATGGAAGAAAAATGTTCACAATGCAGACAACAGTAGAAACAGGGTTGATGGTGAAACTCTCATTAGTTGTCTGGTGAATGACAAATATTTGTACAAAAGTTCATCTGTTTATTTATGTCTGTAATTCAAACAACACAACAGAGACTTTCTAAATCTTCAAAATATCTGTTGTGGAGTGCAAACTCACAGTGATGATCTCCACGGGGATAGGAGTGCGCAGACGCTCTCGAAAGCGTGAGTTGACCTCTTTAACCGGCACCAGAACAGCCAGGCAAAGCAAGGAGATCACCAGCTCAGCCAAATTAGTTTGGGGCACATTCTCCATCACTGATGCCAGAGTCTGTGGGTTAAAAAGGAGCTGACTTATTAGTGCCAGATAATAGTGAGAGATACTACAGTGATAAGTAACTATCAATTACAGCAGTAACCAGAATAGAAAAAAAAACTGACCATTTCTGACCTTAAAAAGAGAGAAGGCACCAGCATATCTGGGAAGCCGTAATCCCAACATGCTTTGCAGCTGTGAGACAGTCACATGGAAGGCTGCTGCACTTGTAAACGCCTTAACAATCGGTTCTGAGAGGTATGTGGAAAGAAAACCCAACTGGAGCCCGCACATGCAGAGCTGGGACAATAAAAACAAGCAGCATGCTATCAGTCTTATGTTTCATCAAACTGGTTAACTAAAACACACGCATGCTGTGTGTTTAAACACAGCCGAAGTGTCTTACCATCATTATGCCTGAGAGAAATGCTACAGCTGATGCCACCCCAATCCTCTGGGCCTCAAACTCTGCGGCCTCTGGGCTGCTGGAGTTCAGAGCCAGTGGGATGGGAACTAGTTGCTCCACCACTGAACCAGTCATCAAACTCAACACAGCAAAGGTACCTGCAAAAGTCAAACTCTCAAAATGGTATTTGGTTTTCTTAGTTCAACATGACTGACACTAGATCTGGTTGCAGATTGATAACATTGTAAATATTCAAGTTATACTGCTATTCAAAATGTGATACGTGAACAAATTTGGGGAAACTTTGTGGAACCATGGTTTTTAAATAAAACTGTTTTTCCACAGTGCTCAACTCTGTAATATGAAAGTCTTTTACCTGTAGAAACATGGTGACCAGTGCCCAAGAGCATATAGAGAACTACAGGGAAGAAGGACGTGTAAAGGCCATAGACAGGAGCCACTGAGGTCAACAAAGCAAAGGCCATTCCTAGCAAATAAACAATATTTTTTAGCATTCATGGTGTCTTGAATATGGGTCACGTGATGCATGTTTCATCCAATAAATCAAAACTATATACAATTTTACATTTAAATTTTGCTAATTTGTTAATTATGATAATATGTTATCAATATCTGCATTATTAGTGTCATATTTATTCTTATTAATTTAATCTGTAAACAATCTCAAACTTGCTGTCATGTGACAAGAAAAGTCACACTATTTAACAGATTTATTTCTGAATATTGTTTTGTTCAGGGCGAATCTACTGAAAAAGTCAAAAAAAATATTTTAAATAGATATTTTTGACAATATAAAACACCTTTTTAAAGTAATTATTAACTTTAGTGGGCTTATACTCACGTGTATTCAAGTGCCAAATAAGTTATGTAACTTTTTTAACGTGATGGTTAAGATTTTATTTGTTAACTAAAAAATCTTTGTAAAAGTCATTTGCGTTTTTCACGTTTTTATATCTTAAAATTACATTATTAAAAACATATTAAAGGGAAACAAATGTATAGCTTTTATAATGTACTTGATGTAGCCTACAGCCTAAATTTAAAATGAATTTTGCATAAACAACACTATCTTTATTTGCAGAGTTTATCGCCAGGCTAACACAGCCATACATATTTGTATTTTAAAAATTCGATGTAATTCGTTCCTCTCATCGAAGTCGTTGTATAGACGTATTATTTACTAGCCTACAAATTTTTTCATACCCTCGAACCATTTCTTTCTCTTCGAGCCTATTTCATAGCTTAAATAAAGTTTGTTTGTTTTTTTACCTTGGGGAATGTGTACTATTCCAACAGTCAGTCCCGCTATGATATCTCCTAAAAGCCATTTCTTGAGCTTGTATTTTGGCAGCCAGTTGCACACGGGCAGTCTCTTCTTAAGCAGGTGAAGGCAGTCCACCTGAGAGCAGCTGCATCTCTGCGCCAGTCTGTCGCGGAGCCGCTCTCTTCCTCTAGACTGATCTTCCGTACCATACGTCTGTCTGAAGCGATCCTCGGTGTATATATTTCTATATACAGCCACTGATGCGCTCATCTCGTCCTAAAGTGTTCTTCGGAGTGCAAGGTAAATAATCTTCAGAGTTAAACTGCTCCAACAAGTGCCCAACCCCTCATTTATAGCAGGAGTCGCTGGAATTTGACATCAGGAACAATTGTATTTTCCTGTCAAGTACTGGAGCCAATTGAACATGAGGGTCTTTTTTTTTTTTTTTTAGATAAAGTCAAACTCCAAAAGACATTCTACTTTTAGCAAATAGACTCCATGTATTCTTGAAAAATGTGACGTCTTCCAGGTCCTACATGCCAAAGGCTTTTTACAAAATAAATAATGACATGAACACTCTCATCTTTACCACATAGACCTGCTCTCAGTCCCTCCTCCTCATCATGTCCATAACTCTTCAAACAGACTCTGTCTTCGTGTCTATGACATGAGGAATCATGGTGTATAGAAAGTGTACAATGTATTGCTCTGTGCGACATCTGCATGACGATCAAAGTGCTATTGTTTACAGGGTGAAGGTGAAACCTCAAACCACAACTATTACTGATTATTAGAGGCGGTCATTTCCGAGAGGGGGTCGATTTCTCCCGGCCTTTAGTGTCTTCTTGGGCTTTGAGGAACCAAAGCTGCCTTGTGAAGCGTAATCATATATGTTTTCTTTGCCTCACTGATCAAACCGCAGTATGACTCTAAGCGTGTACCGTGTCCTTTTATTTAAAAAAATTCAATTTTCTAAAGAAATACTCAGGCCATATGAGATGTAGATGAGTTTGGTACTTTATCAGATTTGAAGAAATATGGCATTATGCACTTTCCCACCAATCCTCTGAAGTGAATGGGTGCTGTCAGAAGGAGAATTAAAAACATCATGTTTTTAACTCTGATTTCGACAACACCTATAACTCTCATTCTGATGTCACCCATTAACAAGTAACCCACAGATACAACTTCATTTGAGAAGAGTTAGCTCTATAATATAATATAAATATGAACTATAATATTTAATATAATAGTTGTCTCATCTCAATCAGGAGAGAAATATGCAGAAAGCAAGTACTATTTTCAAGCAGAAACATTCCCCCGTTTTACCTGTTTACTGCAGAGGATCTATTTCTTCAAATCCATTTTGATGAAGAAACAAACTCATCTAAATAGGGTGAGTAGATTTTAAGCAAATTGTTATGTTTGGGTAAAGCATTCCTTTAACAGATACACTATAAAGACTTCTTAGTAGTTTAAGGGGAAGCACAGAGCGTCAGTCTGGAAAGTACTTCATTGCCCTTGTCAAGTATTTTCTATTGTCTGAAGAGTAACTTACGATGTTAAACTGCAATGAAAAATGGGTGAGCCTCGGAGTTTTAGTGTGAACGTGGTGGAGATCACTCCAGTGCTGGCTCAGCCAACAAAACCATTGCCGCTTGTACCACTAGACAATGTCATGGGTGCCTGCGATTGCAATCTCACAAAATGTCCAAACCATAAAACAAAGACCGATACAATATAAATGGAACAGTTGTTTTGGTAATAGCCCAGTATTAGAACGCATGAATGATCCTCTTCTTGACCATGTTGTTTGTTGGTTCATGCCGAATGCCACGCACCTACGCTGGCTCAGAATGGAAAGGCTGCTGTCACACTGCAAACTGTGGTTGAGGTGGAACTGCTAGTTTTTATTTGTCTCAGTCAGGGCTGTTATGTTAACTAAAACAAACCATTATTTGAAATGAAATGAAATGAAATAAATGTTACCTGAAATAAAATAACATAAAACTTCAATCAATTAGTTTTTTGACTTATTATAAAAGATGAATTAATATAATTTAGTGCTGTCAAATGAATAATCACATGCAAAATAAAGGTTTTTGTATACCTATGTGTGCTGTGTATATTTGTGTGTGGTTAATCGTGATTAATCATTTGACAGCCATGTTGTAATTATATCAACTATTTGCCGAGGCAACGTTTCCTGTTTTTTTCTTTATCTTGAAGTCAAAATAACTAAATAACTAAAATTAAATGTAAAAATGTAATAAAGAAAAACTACTATAGACATTTAAAAAATAATGAAAACGAATCGCAATAAAACAAACAAACTTTACTATACCTTTATACGGTGGCCGAGAGAGCTCAACACGCTGCAAACCTAATAAAACACATGCAAACAGAAAAAAACACATGCAAACAGAAGAAAAAACATCCAAACAGAAAAAAAAACACATGTAAACGTGTTTTTGCAGCGCCTGTGTTGTCAAACTAACGAAGATGTTTTCTTAATGTGTTGTTGTTTTTTCTGTTTGCATGTGTTTTCTGAAGTACTAAACTGAAGTTTCTAAATACAGGCATATTTTTAATAATAATAATAATAAAAAAATTAAAAACAAACCAAAAATATATAAAATATATAAAAATACAATTAATTTAAAATATTAACAAAAATGATTGAACCAATGATGCTAGAATTACACAGTTTCTGAATGACAGAGATTTTGACAAAGCAATATGAGCAAGGGAAGTAATTCAGAATTAAAATAATTAATTAAAAACAAAAATTAAATAAAAAACATTTTGATGTATTTTGAAAACCGAAAAGTCAGTCCAACACTTTAAATAAATGCTTTCACTGATTGAGGGAAAGATGGCTAAAGAGCATGAACTTTATGACTAATTATCTCATTCATTCTTTAACAGATTGTTCCCAAATTACACAAACATTTTATATCAGCATTAGACATTAATTTCGTAAGCTCTTTTTGTCACTGTGGCTGTATTGCTAAAGGCAAATCAAAAGCCAACAAGAGGGGATGTATTCACAATGTCTTCACCATTGGGCATAGTCCAAAATGTGAAGTGTATCCATTTTGGGTGTATTTTTAATTATAAGTGAAAAATACGGTTGTTTTGATCTCATATTCCAAGAATCTCCAGGTCTCTGTAGATATGCTCTGATATGTGAAGTTATTTTGTCAAGGAATGTAGCTATTGTGTTCATCAGCTCAGGAGAATTTATGGACACGCTGATGGCGTGTTGCGTCTGGTGGCTGTTTAAACAAGATATTAATCAGCGGTGCAAGGAACAATGCACTGAATGGAAGAGGATATGGAGTGTTGAACCCCCCCATAAGCAAGACGAAGCTCAAGCGCTCCAAGAAAAGACAGGTTATGATAAACCAGACAATATAGACGTTATAAACAAGAGCAATTCACTTTGACCGGAGTATGTTTACAGTCCAATCTGGATGTCAGTTGACAGGTGGCTGGTAGTTGATAAAATGTTGAGTCTCTGACATATTTCCCCTCTGACTGCCCAAACAATCTGCATTAAAAACGAAGAAAGCATTTCTGAAGCTAATGCATTTATTTCAAGAAAAGGATTTGGTGAGCTGGATCTCATTGCATAGCTGGCATTGCATAAAATAAAGCATGTCATGTGATAGTTCTCGCATAAGGGGGACAAATCTGGTTTTCTTTGGCTGGAAATCTTTTTGTGATATAATTTCCCTAGTTGTATATTCAATAATTGCATTAGAACACTATCTTGTTAACCTTCATGCCTGCCTCACGCTGAGAGTGTTGTGGTCCTCGGCTGTTGTCGTCTGCTTCATCACGCTTGTTCTTGCTATAGGAGGGGTGTTATAATAATTTGTCAGAATTCTATAGTTCCTCTCATTGTTCCTTATCTTTTTATGAGCTACTTCAGCTGACCCACACTGCTATGTCCTTTGCAATGACCTCGACAACGAGAAGGGTGCTGAACCTATCTTTCTGTCGCCATCCGACCATTTCTCCCTTCCTGTTCAATCACAAGTACGTCTCCACATTCATTTTATGGGTTATAATGAATAATGATTAGTTCTCCTTTGCTCATTCAGCTATTCTGGTCTCTGCGTGACTGTGCGTCTTGGCAATACTGGGCACATCCATAGATGTTATTGCATCAAGTGCCTGGCTATATTGCATAACCTGCACTATTTAACTTTTATCATAGTGCATTTTATTTTACTTTCTTTGTATTGTTTTTTTTTTTTTTTCATTTTCCAACCTGTTGTTTTTTTGTTTGTTTGTTTTTAATGATGCTTATCTGTCGAAATTGGCTGTAAATAAATAGAATTTATAGAAAAAGATTTTTAAACATTTTTAAATCTATTGCATACGGGTTTCATATAATAAAATGTAACAATCTAATTATAATAATTATATATACATCCAGAAGCAACAAAGATTATAATACATTATAAGTTTTTTGTGAAATATATATACTTAAATTTTTAATTTCTTGAATTTTATTATAATAATTGTATGTAAATACTGAATTATCTGCCAAAAAAGAAGAGATTATTAAGAACATTTGTGGTCAATAAGTGCTGATAAATGTAATGTTTTTTTTTCATAATCAATAAACCAATTTAATTTTACATTTTTGATTTTACATTTTTGTATTATATAGTTTGTTATACAGTATAGTGTTTTTATATTAATTTTATATTTATTTTTATATTAATTATTTTGAGGTCATGTCAAAGATTGAAATTATAGTAAAATTAATGTTTAAAATCAAACTTTGATGCTTGTTATTTTACAATTCCATTTTGAGAATGTATATACAGTATATGTAACATATATATAATAATGTATATGTCTCATATAGATCTCATACAAATGATCAGACAGTATTTCTAAATATTACACCAACTCTGCACAGAATCAGCCAGGGAATAACTGATTACGAAAACAGAATGTTTAGGGTCACTGAGTGCTGACTCAGAAAATGCAGGCCAACAAAATGCTTACAAAGTTTGAAATATTTTGAACCATGGTAACTTGTCTTGTCATTGGGATAACAGGAGTGTGACCAGCGTCTGAGCAGCAGCAGGAGAGGAAGGGGAGTGGAAGGACATGCAGTGACCTTCTGTTCTCTGAGGAGGACAAATTTTAGCAAACACACCTTAACCTCTAATCTCACACTATTTATTTATTTCATAGATTGTATACATGCACTCTTTAAAACAATAATCTAATAATAACTTGTCTTGTCTATATTTTTCCATAAAGAACCTTTAACACCTAAAGAACATTTCTGTTTTATATTTGTGGGGAAAGAAGGTTCTTCAGAAAGAGATGGTTGACTGAATGATTCTTTGTGGAACAAAAAATGGTTCTTCTATAACATCGCTATGAAGAACCTTTTAACAGTCTTTATTTTTAAGAGTGTACACAATCTTCTCAAAATTGATGGTAAGTATAAATGACTTTCAATATGTTAGTGTAGCATTGGATTGTGCTGTAGGGAATTAGTGTTCCTGGCCCTTACTTTCAGCATTGTGCTGCTCTAATGCCCTGTTGGGACACAACCTTGAACTACATTGTGAAATTTTCTTTGCATTGTCCGCAGCTCTATCACTGTGTTCTCCACCCATGTGGCCCTCAAATTCTATATTTTTTCTTTATACGACCCCTGAGGATCTCAGTGGAGACTGATAACAAATATTCGGTGCCAGAGAGCAGTCTTGGGTGGACCCAGGTCAGATATCTCTCTCACACGCACACACACACTCATCTTAAGTAAGAGTTCAGGGATCCTGAAGGACTCTTGGCTCTTAAGGAGAGCTGACATCAGTGATTTCTAGGCTACTTTGTCAGGCTAGTTTGATTTGTTTATACCAAATATTGTTGAGCAGGTTAATGTTATGTTAATGTTTAAACAATAAAGGTTTTGATTTTTGAGAATGATTAGCAATAGTGAGACAGTGAGTTCTTACAGTATTGCTTAGATGCACAGATTTAATTAACAAATGCATCTTCTCAGAGTAAAACACTGACGTGGTCAGTTTTGCAAGAGAGGCTGGAATGGAGGTACTTTACAGCACTTGACTTGTTCACAGTGATACATACAAGTCTATCTATCTGTCTCAGATTCCATGTTATAAAATTTCTATTTAATAAAAATAATTATATATATATATAATATATATATAATTCTTATAATGTATATTTGTATATGTATTATGTATATTTAATACATTTATATTTAATACATCTAATAATAAACACTTAAAAAATGTAAAATGTATATTTCTTTATTTAATTTATGTTTAAATATCTTTATTTATATTTTAATTAAGTATAATTATATATTTAATATATAATATTGGAACAGTATAATTATTTATAAACATCCCATTAAAATAAACAAAATCTAAATTGCAAATAGCATTAAATATATTTGTACATTATGTAAACAGTGGCGCTAGAAAACAGGACAAAACACGGAGTTGCAGTGAACACAAACCCCGGAGGGTGGATTTATTAACACAATCAGGTGAGTACAACACAGCGGTGATGGTGGCGGTGACGGTGCTTGGCGTGCTTGTGAATCCCTTTCTTTTTCCC
>JAUCMU010000048.1:13334501-13347510 GCA_032275025.1 Enteromius treurensis | reverse complement strand
TGAGCGATTGGCCCGGGATGATCGGTTCCAGGTGTGAATCCTTGGTTTCCAGGACGACGCTGATCGGCGCCCGTCACAATTATTAAATGTTAATTCTTTGTAGCATTAAATCCATTATTTAAAAAATCTATGTCAATTAAAATATAAATAAAGATATTTAAACATCAATTAAATAAATAAATAAATATATATATATATATATATATAAGTCTATTTATAATTTTAATATTTAGTTTAGAATATTTAGGTTTTGCAAGATTTTTATAAATTAACAAAAAATGTAAGAATATAAATTTGATACTAATAATATTTAAATGAATTGAAAATGCTTTTATATTCATTTTAATTAATATTTTATTTATACTTTTAATTCGAATATAAAAATTCAGTTGATGTTTTTGCTCAGTTTTTGTGATAATTAAAGTCACATGTTCATTCAGATGAATAGAGCTGAAACTTCTTGTAACAGGAAAACTTTCTGCAGTCAGTAAGAACAATGATGTTATGAGCTGTGTTAAGCTAAGCTGAGGATGAGATTTTAAGAAAGCTCCGCCAAACTACCATCCTGTCTGATATTTTTAGAATCAAGTGCTTTATCAAAGCTAACGTCAGTGATGGGTAAAATTAATACTTTTAAATGTAAATTGTATGATGCGTCCTCACAGAGCTTCCGGTGTTCTCTTGGAGGCCAAAAGATACAAGATTCTCAATGGGACCCAGTAACTGGGCAGTGTCCTTGCTGCACTCCCTGCACCCACCTTCACCTTCACCCCTCTGTTTTCAGCATCAAAGGGCAGTCGTGGCTCCAGCTGGGTGGCCACCGGCCTCTTATTTCCTCCCACATGCTCTTTTGCCATTCATTCTGATCCAGGCCCCGTCAGGGCTGAGCGGACCCATGGGATCCGACCAACGGGACCGCTCATGGCCACTTCCTGGTCATTTAAGACCTGTGCCGCAGAATGGAGGGCCATTGTCCAGACTGTTATCTGATGGCCCGAGCCAAAAAGCAGACAAAGCCAAGTGTCTGGAGACTCACCCCTTCCGCTTTGCTGAGGTTACGGTGCTTTTTTTAAAGCATGGAGATGGATAATTAAAAAGAGGTGAATGAAACTGAAATATTATCAATGAAAACAAACATATAAGTCATTTTAAATAACTATAACTAACTGCTATGAAAAATATGGTGAAATTTTAATTGTAGGAGGAAGTGAGTGGTGTTGATAAATCTACTTTGTCATTAATCTATGGTCCTCATTCTCGCATAACTATTTTCACAACCATGTCTTTTTTCATACGTTCTCATTGCACATAGAAATTGCAAACACTCATTCCAGTATATACATTTTTACAATTTATGCTAAAGTGCAACCCTGCCTCATCAGAGCTCTTAGTCAATCTGTCACAGATAAAAATTCATAGCAGTATAGAACTGTGACATAAACATTCATATGTGTTGAATCGGGTGGAAGAGTTCAAATAATAATAGTTAATACATATTGTGAAATATTATTACCATTTATAGTAAGTATTTTTATATCAATATTTATTTAAATGTAATTTACTCCTAATTACATTTACATTTATTACTAAAGAAAATTTTTAGCAGTCTTCAGTGTCACACGATCCGTCAGAAATCATTCTAACGTGCAGATATGGTAAGCTACTCAACTAAAATGAAAATGGTTGATATTTATATTTATGGAAACTGTGATAGCCAACTTTTTTTCAGGAAAGCATGTGGAGTTTAAAATCTTTGCTTGCTCCATGCTTGCTGAATAAAAATATCAATTAAAAAAGATTACCGACCCCAAACCTCTGAATGGTGTACATATAGCCTAATTAGTAACAGTATTCATAGTTTATCAGTTAAAGCTGAAGTCGAAATATTTGTTGTGTCCAAAATCAACAACATTTATATAATAAACGAGTACACGATGAATCCATTTTCCAAACCGTGTTTTGGCTTGTCCTGAATCACTACTGTACATCTTTAATCAGTGTTTACATTCTGACTATTTTAGACTGGTTCAGAAAGGTACCGCTGTTAGTAGCCCAGTACCTGCGTGATTCGTCATAGACATAAACATAGAGAAGTAGCTACAGTGTTCTTCCACGAGACGCACGCAGTTCTGTTTATTCACCGCTAGAGCGCCAGAAGGTGCGGACTGCATCTTTAACCAAAGACTAAAATTATTTGTATAATGTAAGACTTAATTACTACTACTAATTACATACCTTATTAGGTGTGAATACATTTTTTCAAGTCACAACCCACGCGACAGGCCCTGTATATTGCCCTACTGTTTGGGTTGGAGGCGTCCCCTTGTGCCCTCTTTTCCCACAGGTAGACAGGTGATGGCTGCCATACAGAGCTGGCATTGTGTTTCTCATCAAAGAGAGAGTTGTTGAAGAAGCTGTGGTGTTCTGGACTATCCTACACATCAGTGCAGGTGTGCAGAGGGGGATGGTCACCGGACCACTCACATTTCAGTCATGCTTATTTTACTACATGAACATGTCTGTGTTTTTGGCGAATATATGGTGTATCTCTAGTTTTACAGCGTTATGTCTTGTGAAGTCTGTGCAGAACAAACAATCCCTTTATTTTATTAAGACTATTGCAGTAGGCCTATGTGAAGCTCATCCGTTGTGGACTCACTGGTTCATCATTGACTCAGCACTGCTCTCTGCTGGACCAGAGTCGGCTACACAGACATTTGAAACGTGTTTCCTATTTTCCTGTGAAAAAAAAAGAAACAAAATCTTGGTTAAAACAGATTAAATACAATATTTTTAACTTTTAAATTATCTAAAAAAAAAACATTTTAAATGAAACTATTAATAATAAAAAATAGCCTGCTGTTTGTATTTAACTAGTCACATTTTATTAATACATATTCTATTATTGCAAATAACAGCCACACATGGATTCAGATTCATTTTTGATGTGAAAATGTAATTTTCTCTGTCATGTGGATTATCCTCATAGAAATAAAAAAGCAACAAGATAGATATTTGCAACAAATGTAAAAATGATTGTAAAAGCAGTATGATAAATAAGCAGACTGCACCTAAGCCGATCTATCCATCTCTGCATTTCCCCACTTTCACTTCTTTTATTTTTGAAGATCAAGCAATGGCAAAAAGTTGAATAATTCTGTGTCTTTGATCTACACACACAAGTACGAGTTCATTTCCATTTTTAATTTTCTTTTCTCCCTCTCTGTAAAAGTGCCAGCATCAAGATTTACCTTGGTGTGCAAATGTGCTGGAATAGGTTAAAAGGAAATCTCCCTGCTCTCTCAAAGCTGAAGTGCAGATGTTATGAAGTTAATTAAAAATTTAGCAATTTGTTTCTTCAGCACCAATTTAGGTTGCATCAAATGGGAGAAGGGAAAAAGGGGGGTAGAGAGATGCATAAACCTGTCACATTACATGTTTGACAAAAAAATGTGATTGCAGATATCTGGAATAAGTAATATTTTTATTTTTAAAATACCTTTTATTTCTCCTGGCTATACACTCGTTGAAACACATTGGAATCTTTGCTTCCATGAAGAACCTTTGACATCTAAAGTTCTGAGAATATTCCCCACAAAATGTTATGTTCTGACAAGGTTCTCTCAGGTCTTGGTCCACAAATAACCTTTCATTCAACAGTTCTTAAAATAACCTTTTTTTATTGAGAAGAACATTTTAAACATCAAACAACCTTTTTCCTCTTTTAAATAACCTTTTGCACAATGGAGACCCAGTATAGTATTTTGATATATTCAAAATGTCTATGGGTCAAAATTCCCTTTCAGTCGGTTACTACAAGTCATGTCGATGACCGACGAATCGGGATCTCACCAGAGAGACCTATCTACTTTGAGTGTAACAAAAAAGCCAATGTGCAATGCATGCACTGATTGCATACAGCTGCAACTGATCAATGTGTGAGTATAAGTGAGCAGCTAGTTCATGCATAATTTATCCTTTCGCTTCGGAGCCAAGAGGTGGTGCATCACTATTGCTCATTCTCTTCGAGTAAGTTGACGAAACGAGTGCAGGTGTTACAGCATTGCAGTGGTGGTCACGGTCTCACGAGAATCATCTTGCTGTTTAGACAGCCACGCCAGAAGTGTGCGGTGGCCAGCTCCCCTGCCTGGTGCTATCAGAGGTGGTTTGAGGATCACGGTGAGAGCTTCCCCAAAAGGGAGTTCTCACTCCTCAAGCCCCCTGCAGCTTGTGGTGTGTGTTAGCGTTGCCCGAGCCAGACCCAGAGATGATGGCTATGCTTTCCGGGGCCGCAGAGAAGGTCGGGCTCCCTTCACGCCATGGCGTTACTGCAGGTTCATCAGGCCAAATCCCTGAGAGACCTGCACAAGGGTGGGCAGGACCTGGAAGTTCTACATAAACTTTGGGCTGCGATAGACCTTGTGCTTAGAGCGATGAAGGTACCGCACAGTCTTTAGGTTGTGCGTTAGTGGTCCAGGAGCACCATCACCGTTGCCGTGAGCGCCCTCTTGCAGCCTCCCCCACACAGCGGCAACAGCCTTCCACCAGGCTGCGTCATGGAGCCGGTTGCAGACGGGATACCCAGCCCGTCCAGGCCCCCACCAAACCCAGCGGAAAGTGCAAGTGCAAGAGGCCCTGCGACGGCCGATGGTGACTGCATGACTTTATCAGGTAGGACAGCAGTCCCACTGAAACATTGGACAGCTTTGTCTGCTCCATATGAGACCCCTTTAGCACTGGCTCCATGGCCTAGTCCCAAAGTACGTGTGGTGACACAGTGGGGTCAGATTACACCGGCCTGCCGCAGAACCTTCAGCCTGTGGTCAAATCCCTCATTCCATCAGGTGGGAGTGCCCCTGTAGCAGGTGTCCAGGCATGCTGTGGTATACAAAGATGCCTCGGCCACAGGCTAGGGAGCCACATACAGCGGGCATGCAGTATGAGGGATATGGATCGGGTCCCCAGCTGCACTGGCATATCAATTGCATCGAGTTGCTGGCAGTACGCCTGGCCCTGGGCTGCCTCAGAGGGCACCTTCAGGGCAAGGACGTTCTGGTCCGCACGGACAACACTGCGACTGTTGCATATATCACCCAGCAATGCAATTTACACTCCCGTTGCATGTCACGATTCGCCCATCTCCTCCTCCTCTGGAGTCCAGTGGATAGGACTTAGAGCTTCAGGACCTCAGAAGAGCTCTTTGCCTATTAAGGGGGCCGCCGAAAGGGAAGACTGTCTCCAGGCCTGTGTCTCTTCATCTCCTTGCACTGGCTCCCAATTGAAGCTCGCATAAAATTTAAGGCTTTGATGCTTGCATATAGAACAACCACAGGCTCGGCTCCTGCTTACCTCAACTCACTGCTACCAATTTACACTCCCTCCAGAACTCTGAGATCCGCCAGTGAGAGACACCTCATTGCACCATCACAAAGATGCCAACTCCCTTACAATCACAAAATGCCAACTCCCTTACAACCTTCAAACGACTTCTGAAAACCCATATCTTTCAACACTATTTGACGCAAAAAAAACAAAAAAACTAATTAACCCTACTTCTTTCTTTTCCCTTCTAGCCTGCACTTATTTGAAGATTGCCTGTCGTACAGTATTATGAGCACTTCCTATGTTGTTTTTTACCTCTGTATGACTAATTGCTTGTTGTTTTTCCCACCTGTAAGTCGCTTTGGATAAAAGCGTCTGCTAAATGAATAAATGTGATGGTTGTTCAAGTCAATGCAATAGCACCTATTGCTGTAAACTTAGGATTTCACATTTTCATTCACTTAAACTATCTCTTTCCTCACTTCTCTTTCCTCTCTTTCTGGAGCTCGTACGATTGTGTGAATGCGTGTGTCCGCCATAAATCAGGGATTCTGTGCAAATTCCCTGTAGAATCTTAAATGATTCTGATTAGATTTTTTTGTATTTGAGCTAATTTGCTACACTTCCTTCCTTCAGTCTATGCATCCATGCATGGGCAGAATTTAGGAGTACTTATAATACATACTGAAATATGTTCAGTTATGTGATGGCCAGTAGCTGGATGCTAGTTATGTGTTTGGAAATGTTGGCTTTTCAGACTGATATGCAGCTGTTTTATCAGACGCTGATGTTTCTCTCTGCTGTGTCTATAGGCATTTCCCAGCAGTTGACTGGGGAGATAGAGGCATTTTGAGCTGATGTGCCTTTTTTTTTCAGGAAGGGTTCATGAGAGGTCCCCTGTGATGTGAATGCCAGTGGTCCAAGAACTGCTGATCCTCTCCAATTCGTTTTCCCAGGAGGTAAATGGAGGTGTTTTCTGTGATTCTGTGCATCCCAAAGACCACAACAAGCTTCTTTTGTTCCCTTAAAAAGAGCCAGATTGTTCTTTAAATCGCACCACTCAACAGTATTTTGTACCTCTTCATTGCAGGCTTACTTTTGCCCACTGTTGTGTCATCAGCAAATGTTAGCTCCACACATTCCCTTCACATTCTGGGAAAACAATAAAAACAAAGATAAGAAAAAAAATTACTACATTGTGGTAATGCTTTATCTAAAGCTAGCTAAAAAAGTTTACAAAATATGGCCACCAATGTAAATGTTTTGAGAACAAATTTTTAATTTTTGAGCACAATATTATTTTTTTTTCATCCTCATATCATGTGAGGTCTTCTGTGGGTTAGAACTTTGTGCAGGAACAAAATCAGTGATGAATGAGAACAAGGGAAAGCTCAGAACAGAAGGCAGTTTGAGCTACGGTTCTTTTTTTCTCCAATACAACACTATTTGAGAATTTTCCTAAAATTGGATCTTTAGCCCTTTTGGATTTCTTTAATACATATCAAAATATTATAAGGTATGCACCGGGAGATTTAGTTTGGTGCTCACACTGCATACGTATATATATATATATATATATATATATGTGTGTATATATGACCAATTAAATAGAACTGTACTACTACCAATACTACTAACATTATTGTTGCATTTATTTTTTTAACTTATTTGATAAATAAATAAATAATAAACAAAACAATAAGGATAAATAATGCTATAATAATAATAAAAAATAATAATAATAGAGTACAATACACATTCATACTTCAAAATACAAGGCACAATTATCAAAATTTTCAAATCTGGGTTGTCAGTGAGTAATTATATGCACCGGCAGTTTTAGTGCTGCTGAGAGAAGCTTGTCAGTGAAAGAAATGTTTTGCATTTTGCTCTGAAACTGACAGTGCATACAGTTGCTTAGATTTATGCTTTCAGTTAGAATGGAAATCCAATACAGTGTTACAGTCAGTCGATCTAAAACAGTGATTGAGCATTAACAGTGTTTTCTTTTTTTTTTTTTTTTTTGGTTATGCATGAGCACCTGGACACCACTTTCATGCATCCCTGCACATTAAGAAATTGTGTAAAAATTGGTGCAATCTGACTTGTACAAAGACGAAAGAAAGCATGAAGCTCCAATCTTCCATTGTTTGAAAACATACAAATAAGAATAAATGAGTTCATACAAAATGGCACCAATTTGCAGAAAATAGTTACAAATTGCCTGACTTTAGAGTACAATACTTAATTTTGGTACTGTGTTGCTGTTCAAAGTAAATGGGTCCTGAAGCAAAAGCTTTTCAGAACCACTGATATATAGCAGCATTGACATTGATGATTCAGACAAAATAAATCAATGTCTAAGAGCAGTTTTAACCTTGAAATGTTGGACCTTTTACCATAATGTTATAATGTTTATCAAGAATTATGACCAAAGTGAAGACATTTTAACCAGGCATTGAGACATTGTACTGTGAACTTGATATTTTTTTTGACAAATGTCCCCATTCGTCTGACAGCTTGAATGTCTATTGTCAGAAAAAAGAAAGCATAAATCCAGATTTCTCAGAGTGAGCACCAGCTTAGAAGTGATAACAAGGTTTAACAATAGTCAATGAATAAACTAGTTGATGTAGTGCTGGTCTGTGTGTTCACTAGAGGTTTTCTAGGGACGGTCTCTGTTCCCATCACTATGCAGATGGCAGAGATAGACTCAGAGGCTGGAATGAAATATTGATGGACACGGACAGGGTTTTTTGACTGTGTCACTCTCCTAGTAGTAAGGATGACCTTAAAGTTGGAGTGAATCTTAAAAAGTATGTCAAGAACATGTCCAGGTTGTATTTCATCCCAAAAATCACAATACAAAAATACCTGACACTAATCTACACAGTATATGTATAAAATATAAATTTAAAACCTTACTCCAGTCCTTTGCGGAGTAACATTTGACAGCACTAGTATTAATATAATTGTTTTGAGCTAGTAGAATAACATGACACGTACTTTTTACGTCTAATTTAGTAGAATGTGTGTTTGTGATCATTAAAATGGAGTGTGATAAATCAGGCAGTCTACTAATACTCTAATGACTGCTAGATGTAGTTGCTCATAATTAGTTGACTGTGAACTAGTATCTGTGACGTTTCATGTTGGTCTGTTCTGGTGTCCCCCTGTCTTTGTATTTTTTGGTTTTTGATCGTATCCAGGTTATATTAAAAGTTTGCATTGAAGCTCCTCGTCTTCTCTGCTCTTTGTCCCGCTGAGAGGCGCAGCACACATCTCACCACAACTGGCTCATTCATGACAGAACACCGATCCACCAGGGCCATCTAATATTCCCGAGCTGCCAGAGTCGGCTGCGCTGCAAGAGCGCCCTCCAGAGTCGGCTGCGCCTCCTGAGCGCCCTCCAGGGTGTCCACTAGATCCAGCACCTCCTGAGCACCCTCAAGTGCTTCCTCCAGATCTAGCACCCCCTGGTGAGCTTCCCCGAGAAAATTTTTTGGGGGGGTCAGTAAGGTGTGGAACCTGGAAAGGGTTGACGGGAAAGGGGTCTGGATTTGGACTGTTGTTGAACTGCCACAGCCGGTACCTGATCCGCCGTGGCCTGCCAAGGCCCCTGATCCGCCCTGGAGGCAGTCTATGACTGTGCTCACTCGTCCTGCCTTCAGGACGCCAACCCTCCCATCCCCTATTATTAGTCCTATTATGTTCTCATTAGTTTATTCGCGTCACCTGTTTCTTTCCAGCTGCCCTAACTTTAGTTCATCAGTTTTTGTGTATTTAAATCCGAAGTCTTTTCAGTTCTGGTTTATCTGGTGTTGACGTTACGTGTGTGTCTGCTTATTTGGTTTTGTTGTTGTCGCTGCCTCGTCAGCCTTTTGTTTTTGATCGTGTCCTGGTTATATTAAAAGTTTGCATTGAAGCTCTTCGTCTCCTCTGCTCTTTGTCCCGCTGAGAGGCGCGGCACACATCTCACCACAACGGGCTCATTCATGACAGTCTCACTATTAACTAGTATGCAGAGGCAACTGCATAAGTGAACTACAATAGTATAAATGTTGTGATATTGTGATACTGATTCTGTGACCCACAAACAAAATATGCATTTTTTTTTGCCAAAAACAAGAATGTAAGTGGGTATGTCAATCAAAGAACATTGAATATGCAACATGCCAGCTTGCGCTTTATGCAGCCTTATGCTTAAGAAAGTGGAAAAGAAAATCAAATCCAAGGTGAGATTTCTACGAACCATTTGGAAAATTACCTATTTTAGTTTCTAATATGGCATTTGAAAACAAAAAACAGCAGAAACTTCTGAAGTGACATATCTCTATATTTTAAAAATTCCTGTTCCTGTTGTCATAACCCATAATCGTTCCAAGGCTCTCGATGCATGGAGAATTGAATTTCCAGGCCCTCTGCTGGGCTGAGTCAATGCAGTCTGACTGTTCACACAGAAACAGAGGGTCAGTCGATACGAGGCTCTTCTGGTTACTGTACGCTTCAGGATGCAACCTAATAAACCACTTTCCAAAGTGAGCAGCATAACTACCTGGAGCCTACAGACAGCTATCTATCTATCTGGATACACTCAAGGAATATGTAAAACACAGCTCATCTGTAAAAGTTGAGGTAATGCACCACTCAAGGGGGGTGTGCTGCTAAAATCATTTACATATTATTATACAGTGCTTCTACGAAGTGCAGAGCTGCATAAAGTACTCTGCTTTGAGTTGAGATCTGCTGGGAGTTGGTGTTCTGCATTAGAGCTGCTGTACTGAGCACACAGTCCCAAAGCGCCAAGCCTCTCCAGGAAGCCTGATATTTTTAAAGTTGATAAAAAATGGAAATAGTTTGGCATAACCCCCATGGTTGACAAGACAAATGATTCTCAAGGTCACTGCACCATTTTTAATTTATTTTTTTTTGGCCCAAGAGGTGAGGCACTTTCAGAGATGCTTTGATTCATTCTGGGTTCACTCTCAGAGAAAAAGCTACAAAAGCTGACACTGGGACTGTACCTTTTCAAAAAGTAAACTTTTGTAGCTAAAGATGGGATATTGGTAGCTAACGTATGCATTAGCATCTAAAAGGTAAAAAAAAAAAACACTTTGAAAAGGTCCTGCTCCAGTGTAAGCTTTTGTATCTTTTTTCCTGAGCGATGCTCTGTGATATGAACTAATTATAAGTACTGTACAACTCCTTATCCACATAATAATAATAATAACAACAACTCATTATTCACTGATAATAATTGGTATCACTTTTTTTAGGATGTCTTAAGTAGCTGCTTATTAGCATGATGAAACTCTGGAGAATCTACGGCTGGAGCCTACGGACCTACGGTCTCGACTGGTAACCCCAGCGGTTCTGAGGTACATGTAGATTCGGGAGCTTACAATACAATAGACAATAGTAGGGCTAATGACTAACTGTGATGAGGGACAAAGCCACCGACATGACACTAACACAAGGCTTTTCATAAACAACAACAATGTAACACACAGTACTATTAACACAAGTAATAATGTAACACTTTAAAACAAAAATGTCCCACAATCTACAACTGTCGTAATACCAGCAATTTATAAGAAAAATAAATATATAAATAAAATGAAGGAATAATAATAAAAACGTGTCGACTGCAGCTGAGGATTCTCTTGGGATAGACAATACAAACTTATCAAATTCATGCATGAAAATGATAAACAGTGCCTATATCAGAGTGTGCACCGATACTTAAACAATAACTGAATTTCATTTAATCACAGCTTTCAAATATAATACTCCTTACACTTATTTTTAAATTAAATAGTTCTGACACTTATTGGTCACACTTTATTTCGATAGTCCATTTAGATATTCTATAAGTAACTTTGTAACTACATGTCAACTATACTATATGTGTACTAACTCTCAGACGAGACTGTTAGAGTAGGATTAGGGTTAGTAGAATAGTTCACATATACTTGCAAAGTTTCTGATAGTCAGTGTGTAGTATGTTGTGGACTCATCAAAATAAATTGTTAGAAGATATTAAGCAGACAAATACTGTAATGACTGCTAGTTGACATGTACACTACCGTTCAAAAGTTTTAAAACAGTAAGATATTCAATGGTGTTTAAAGAAGTTTATTCTGCTCATTAAGGCTATAAGTGAAATATTATTTCAATTTAAAATAGCTGTTTTCTGTGTGAATATATTTTAAAATGTAATTTATACCTGTGATTCAAAGCATCATTACTCCAGTCTACAGTGTCACATGATCCTTTCAGAAATCATAATAATCACTGATGTTTTATTATCAGTGTTGGAAACAGTTAAGCTGCTTAATAGATTTTTAGGATTCTTTGATCATTAAAATATTAAAAAGAGAAGCATTTATTTAAAATGGATAATAATGTTCAGATCTACTGTTACAGTAGGTTACTGTTTCACTACTGTTCAAAAGTTTGGGATCAGTACATTTTTATTCTTTGTTCTTTGAAAGAAATGGATACTTTTATTAACAAAGGATCTATTAAATTAACAAAAAAGTCACAGCATAGATTTACGTTTTAGAAATGTTTTATATTTGGTAAAAAATGATGTTGTTTTTTTAATTGTTATTCATCAAAGAATCCTGAGAAAAAAAAATCACAGGTTCCAAAAAATATATTTGTCTGCACAACTGTTTCCAACATTAATAATTCTAGTATAAATCAGCATATTAGAATGATTTCTGAAAGGATCATGTGGCACTGAAGACTGGAGGGATTATGCTTTGTATCACAGGAGTAAATTACTTTTTAAAATATATTTTAAAATATATTTTTCATATTTCCACACAGAAAACATTTACTTTAAATTGAAATAATATTTCACAATAATACAGTTTTTTTTCAGTACTTTTAATCAAATAAATGCAGCCTTGATGACCAGAAGAAACATTTTTAAAAACCATTAAATAACTTACTGTTCTAAAACTTTTGAATGGTAGTGTAGTTGCAAAGTTACTACTGTTAGTTGAATATCTAAAGTGGACTATCGAAATAAAGTGTTACCGTATTATTTATTGTAAATTGTATGTTTCAAGATCATGTTTCACACTGCTCATAATTTATCCAGGGTTAACTATTAATTCATGCACATGTTTCTAAACCTTCCTATTTGCATAATTGCAATGTCAGTGTCATTGATTGTAAGAACGCAGCATGCAGTTTCTTTACATAACAGCTGTACTATTGCACATCCATGTATTACATATTATATAAAAGTAAATACCAAGATGGCGGCGCGTACACATCGAAAGGCTCAGCATCTCTCCAGTTTCTGCAGTTTTGCAGTATTATTCTTGCTTGTGTCGGGTCTGTTCGTACAGAAAACTTATGCCTTTACATCGTACACCCAACACGAGCTTCTGGATATTGGTTTATGCATTTCCGACAACTTTATCAACAACCTTCAACTCGTCCCCGAGATCATCAGAACAACCGAGGCTACGCAACCCTCCCGACCGGGCGGAAGTACCCGAAGGCGGTGGCGCGACCGTAAACAAAGGCGGGGGAAGCGCGGTGGGCTAAAAGCTTAGCTAAAGCTAACACCATTTCGACTCGCTTTGCCCAGCATTTTCCTTGCTAATGTACGGTCGCTGACGAACAAAATGGATGAGATTCGACTCCGCATCAACAACAGTACGAGACT
>JAUCMU010000048.1:13303446-13327038 GCA_032275025.1 Enteromius treurensis | reverse complement strand
ATATAATAAATGTTGTGGGTAGAAAGCAGTAGATATTAAACATTTTATTTCTTATAAATAAATATATATATATTTATGTATATATGATATCCCTTCATATATTATACATAAAATTATAAAATGAAATATATAGAATATATTAAATAGTTTAAATAATGATAGTAAATTAGCATTATGTAACCCTGGACCACAAAACCAGTCATAAGGGTCAATTTTTTAATTACTATTTTTTTCCCAATTGATTAAATTCCCCTTTAAAATTTTCCAAATTAAGTTTTTTGCAATGCATATTAATAATTTAAAAAATCATACGTTTTAAATCAAACGTTTTCATATATTTAGCTTACGGTAGGACATTTACAAAATTTCTTCGTGATCTTTACTTTATCCTGACAATTTTTGTCATAAAAGAAAAATATATAATTTTGACCCATACAGTGTATTGTTGTTGCTACGTAACTGCTTTTGTCGTCCAAGGTCACATATATCATATCCTACACATTTTGCATTTTCAATTCAAAGTATAATTTTAAATAATTTCAGTTCAAACCATATATAAATGGAGGATCCAAGCATTTTATGCCTTGATGGATGTAGTAAACTAATCCTGTTCAGGAAATAGTGTTCGGCCACCTAACAACAGAAACCTCTGTTAAAGGCAGTTCTCCTGATTGCCTGCCATCTCTACAGCTGCCTAATGAAGGCTGGGATCTGCGCTTGCTTTGGAAATGAGTTTTCCCTTGAAAACGGCGTAAGCCGTATCCAGGTCTATTTAAATGAGGTAACATGGGGAAGGTAAGCACAACCACTGGAGCATTGTTTGCACAGTTCAAAGTGAGGAGAGCGTACTTTGCACTTCAAAGACACTCATCTGGGAGGCAGTGAGAGGAGTGGGGGGTGGCTGGGGGAAGGAGGGGGGATTTAGGGGACAGGAAATAAGAATCTGGCTAATTAACAACTTCTGCTCTGTAATAAAGCACGCAAAAGAAGACAGAAACAGCCTCCCCTAAAGCCACCAAATCTGTGCTGTTATACCCCCTTTTTTATTATTATTATTATTATTTTGTTTTATTGGTATTACACACCTTAATTGCCCCTGATACAGGGGTGTGATGCTATCATGTTGCGTTTAAAATTCAGTCTCTCTCTAACCTGATTTTTACACAGAGCAAAATTTTTTCAGGTGCATTTTAAGCAAAATTTGTTGATGGTTTTATGGTTTATTAAGAATATTATAGATTGATATATAATATCGATCGTTTTTATTATTATTATTTGAATGAACTTTAAGCAGTCAGCAATCAGTCAAAATTAAGGATTTACAGACCAACAGAAAACATTCATTCAGATATGGTAAAAGAGGAATATGCAAATTAGACCTTTAATAACCTAATGCATAAAATATCCTGCAATTTTAGAAAAAAAAATCAACTAATCTGCCTTATTATAAAAACAAGGCATAATTACTTAAATTTTGCAAATGTAAATCTCTTCAGATAATATCTATCTATCTATCTATCTATCTATCTATCTATCTATCTATCTATCTATCTTTCTATCTGTCTATCTATCTGTCTGTCTTTATTATTAAACATTGTTTTTCTTTCTTTTAATGCGTGAATCACTAACTCGGTAACTAACAGCCATTAATTTGGCTGAGTATCATAGGTTAGTTTATTTTATCTTAAAATAAAAATGAATGTTACAGCGCCTCAATCCTATCTGACGGATCTGAAGACGAAGCACACGTAGGAGTTAAGCACGTTTCCTACGTGTCATCTCATTTCTCCATCACTGTGGTATATTTTAGCAGACTGAAGCAATGCATCTGCTAGGACAAAGGTCGATTGTTATGCGGCTGGAGGTGAGAGGCAACACAAAGAAGTGAGGATTTTCTGTGTATTAAGATGTTAAATGGCTTTCCGACTTCAATGTAAATTCTGTGAGAGAAAGACTCAAAGTGTTAGATGAACTTTGGATGCTCTGCATTTAATCCCTTTAAATGTGATGACGCCCTTAACTTGAACCCGGAGTGTGAAAATGTCACGCAGGGCTCTTTATTATAATATCACTTCAGAGTGCGAACTACTGAGTATGCATAGAGATTTATTTCATTTGTTTTGTTGGAATACTTTACTGATTGCCTGGTATAGCTTCATCACTCGCCTTTATTAATGGATAATAAAGAATAATAGCTTAATTCATTCGTCTTCAAACACCATTTAGCGTTATAATTAATGCGCCATCTTTCCAGAATGATCTATTGAAAACTAATAACATCTGAAGAGATTAAAAACCGATTAACAGAAAAATCAAACCACCTAGCTCATCCAAACCCCTCAAACTTAAATTAGAACCAACAATAGGAAACATATATACAGTTCATTATATTAATGCCAATTAAGCAATTGGAAATGTCACATTTTACGTATAATATATTTTCATATTCATTTTTAAATGGACATATTTTTTTTATTGAAAACGTTCTAATTTGCGTGGCTCGTCGAACTTTTTAGGAAAAGATCAAGTTGAAAATCGAGTTGTGCCTTGCTACATTTTGTTTGTTTTATGAATTTATTATAAAGTCCTGACTGTAAGAAGCAGGTGTGCTCGTTTTGGTTTTAATTTGTTATTCGGATATATGTAAACAAACTTTCTCGTGTTTGGACTCTTCTCACCAACAGCCTGTAAAGGAAAGGGGTTCTCACAGGTTAACATTTGGCAAAATTAAATTAGAATGAAATGAAGGTTATAATACACACCCCCTCTTGCTAATCTCCCAAAGATTGCCCTCCCCAATATTCCCCCTCCGCATCTCTCCTCAATTCACTGGCCCTCCTGATACATACTTAAGAGACCCCGTCGAGAGGATCTTTTCCCTATAAAGAGAAGATGCAATCCGACCGCCTTTGAAATGATCCTCAGGATTTATTGCGACAGGCCCTCAGTCGCACTTCAAAAGGAAGAGTCCTGGTTTGAAAGCCGCTGCTTTTGAAAAGGGGACCCAGAAAACCAAGAGCAAGAGCGCGAAGTGGTCAAAGACTCTTGCAACCAAGAAAGGAGTGGAGTATGAAGAGAGAATCGAGGGATTATTGATGATCACTGCATCTAAACTCAAGCACCGGTAACCTGGTTGTGTAACGGGGTCAATCCGGGCAGGATCTTTGCGCGCCTCCTCTCCCGCACGCTCTAACTTTGGCACGGTTACGCACTGCGCGCAGCGCTTCACGCAGGTGTGGATATATCTTGAAGCTCCCGCACACATGGCTGCGTTAACCTTATCCAGAGCGGACAATTTCCTGCACAATTTCTTACAGGTACTGCACTTTTGTTTCTTAATTAATTTGTTTTATCATACACTCTTGGCTTGCATAGCGGTACTTTGGCAGAAATAAATCAACAACTTAGATTTTTTTTGCGTGCATCTTTCTTTCTTTCTTTCTTTCTAGTTTCCATTGATTTAAAATGTCATATTTCTTCCTTCAGAAAAGATTTAGAAAAGTAATTTAAAATGTGCAAATAACTTAAAATTGTCATTTTAGCAAGACTGTGTATTATTTTCAATATATGTACTGTAACAAAAATGTTTTGGGCTGAATGGGCTGAATGATTTTTTATTTTTTTTATTATATACAAATTCGTAATGAACTGATTTAAAAATAATTCAAAATAATAATACAACTAGGCTGTAATTAAACTTATTTTACAAAATCATTTTTTATACCAAATATAATTCTGTATAATTTTCTAAATACGTATATGAAGATTCATTTAGTTACAATAATTTGTTTTCTCCCCTCTAGGATCGTACTCCCAGCTCCTCTCCAGAAAGCGGTCCTAACACCCTTTCCTTTTTGGCCACCACATGCAGTCAGGCTTGGCAGGAGGGGTCTCAGCTCCCTTACGAGGGGCCAGTGGGCTCTGCATCCAGCATGTTTCAGCTCTGGAGCAATGACGTGGCCCCAAACTCCAGCTTGAGTGCTCACCAAATGACCTTCACCGTGCCCAAAATGCAATTCCCCGGCCACATGCAGCCCACCCTGGGCTCGCACTCCCATCATCACCACCATCATCACCATCACCACCACGAGCTCCCCCTCACCCCTCCAGCCGAGCCTCCGTCCGCCTACTCGTTCGACCTGTCTCCAGTAAAGATGCTCTCCTCCCAGGCGCAGGGGAATGCGCCGTACTACACGCAGCACAATGCTGTGGGTCAGAACTTTCCCAGCTTCCTTCAAAACGCTTCAGGAAGACCTCACCTGCCTGGTGGACACGTTGAGGACGGGCAGCAGTGGTGGAGTCTCCCTCAGAGTAACAGTGCACCCTCGGGGCACCCCTTCTCTCTGGGACGCCAGCTGGTTTTGGGCCACCAGCCTCAAATCGCTGCTCTTCTGCAAGGAACTTCAAAAGGTCTGTTGAGCTCAACTCGCCGTTGTCGCAGGTGCAAATGCCCAAACTGCCAGTCGACGGGAAACGGAGGTGCTGCTCTAGAGTTTGGGAAGAAAAGACTGCACATTTGTCACATTCCAGATTGCGGCAAGGTCTACAAAAAAACCTCTCACCTGAAAGCGCACCTGCGCTGGCATGCCGGCGAGCGGCCCTTCATCTGCAACTGGCTCTTCTGCGGAAAGAGCTTCACCCGCTCAGATGAGTTGCAGAGGCATCTTCGCACGCACACCGGAGAGAAGCGCTTTGGCTGTCAGCAGTGTGGGAAAAGGTTTATGCGGAGCGATCACCTCTCCAAGCATGTGAAGACCCACCAGAGCAGGAAGAGCCGGTCCAGTCAGCCTTCTCAAAGTGGGACTGATGCACTGCTCAGCAACATTAAGAAAGAGTAAGGGATGCTGAATGCAAAAGAACTCGGTATGGTATCAGAAATGAAACCAGAGACCCTCTGAGGCTATTTGTATCATCGAAAATCTTTTATAGAGAAGGTGAAATTGTTAAAGATACAGTATCTTCCAAAAAGCAAGGAGCATGGCCTGTTTTGAAAACACTGGAGTGAATCAATACCATGTTGCAGTGAAATTGATCTTTGAGACTTTAAATAGACTTTAGTTCACACTGGACATGATATGAGACATGAGCTGATGAAAGAGACAATTTTTTTATGGCTCTGGATGCAAAGACTTCTTATGACCAAATTTGCCCTTGCACATTTATTTAAAGATAATTCAATTCCACTGAAGAAATTCTCTGAACAGCACAATCAAAAGTATTTGTTACATGGTGAAAATGTCATTTGTTTACATTTTGTTGTTGCTTTCTCTAGTTTTTAGGGAAAATTGATGCCTTAGATTAAAAATTATAAGTTCCGGTTGCAAAATTTGCCAGTATTAGTCCCTGAGAGATCACTGTAGGTCTTGTTTTCTTGTAGAGAATGGCACTGCTATAAATATATTTCACTCTTGATCTAAATAGTTTCAAGACATGAACCAAATGTATATAATGTTTATATAGCGCACAGTTCTATAAAGACCAGCATGTGAAATATTAATAAATGCAAGTAACTGTGCAAATCAAAATCTCGTGCTTCGTTTTGTTCATTCCTTCACAGCATGTAATACCCTGTCAAGGGCACATAGTGTATTTTAACAGAGGTGTGAAGTTCAGCAAATGGTTAATGTTAAATCTAACACTGCGTGTTGGACCTCAGCATTTCACATTTATTCTAATGTTAATGTACTAGCATTCAGGATGCTAATTAAAGGTGGCCATTGTTTCCAAGGTGTCAAGGAAGCACTTAAAGCAAAGACAAATGACTGGAGAGTCTTCAGACACTTTATAGTTGTCAGTAAATAGTCGGGCAATTAATGAGAACAGTGGTCTGACCTTCTCCCATCAAGTTCACAGTCATGTTGTCTCGTAATGGCCGGTGTAAATAACAGACAACAGTCACTGAGGATAGCACTCTACTGGAGCTCACTGTGAAGGCACCCCCAGCTGTTTATGTCCCACTGACCGTCACCGAAGTCGCTTTGATTTGGCACCTTTGTGATAGTGAATGCTCACAAACCCTCTTCCCCCATCTGTGTGTAAATGAACCTTTTACTGCCAAAGAATGCCTAGAATGTGACTTTAATAGAGACAAATTAACCAGATGTCTGCATGTGTTAACTAGATTCCCTAGTCAGATCACAGAACCCTCGCTCATCTTGTTTGATATCAGTATGTTTCTGGTCTTTTTTCTTTTTTTTAATCCCATTTATTTTATCTTTTTTACCAAAACAGTTGAGATACACCAAAGCAAAAATGACTGAAGGATTTCACTCATGGAGCTCAACACAAAGTGTCGGATGGAGTTTAATAAGAAATTCAACAAGCCAGTTCTGACCAATTGCTTCTGGTTGAACACCACCAGAATCTCCTGAATATGGCAAATTGTCACAATAACTGTATTTTTTTTTTTATGACAAAATACATACATTCTGATTTTCTCTAGCAATGATTGTGTAATAAAAAAGTATTTTAAAAAAATTATTTCTGTAAATTTTGTCACAGAAAATAAATGTATTATTATATCTTGTATAAGTAGATACAAAAAAAATATTTAATGAAAATTATAATTTTGGATTTTAATTAGAATATAACTTTGACTGAAAGGTTTAACTTGGTTTCCAATGCAAAAATATTTTTCATAATATTATGGCAAATTGTAGTAATGTTCAGTGAACTATTGGGAGTCTTTCTTTTTGTTTTTCTGTCTTTCTGAAATAATCCCACTCTAAGATATATTCAGGTGTGACAATTACCCACGGTCTCCCCTAATGCAAATGCACATCCTCAATGAAGTCTCACAGCAAACGTCTGTGATTACAGCAGAAAAAGAAACATTGCGTGTTCCAAAACACTCTTGTGTTCCAAAAGGAACCAGTTTAATTTGATGTAATACAATGATAAGTTTTGTCACATAGACATAGATCATGTCCAATTCTTTCTTTACATCATTTCCATCTTTTAGAGGTGTTCTTCAAAATAGCATGCAACAATGTAAGATTCAAATCCACATTTGTGGAAAGGCAGTACAAGATAGCTTTCAGTTAATACAGGGCTGTGTCAAATTATTAGATTTCTGCTGATTTGAATATTACGTCAAGGCAAGAGAAGGTTGTTACAATCATTTTAAGGATATTTATGCGAATGCATCTAAAACATGCCGACAGTAAAGCACAGGAGCTTTGGTGCAGAGTTTTGAATTGGAAGTTTTAAACTAATCCGTGGAAAAGACTGATTGGTTGTGTATGCAGAGCTGAAGTCCTCTGGCACCCTCTGTTGGAAACAATATGCAATGAGCTAAACGGAGTGAAAGTGCTTTTTGATCATGCTTCAACATCAAATACCAAACACATACCATCCCTTCTTTGGTGAGACACCTAACATTTTATGACAAACTATATATCTCGATTAACAATGTCAGTCCTCTTACTAACTAATGATTTGGTTTGTCATTAACAAGCTTTAATAAGAAATATAAAACAAACAAAAAAAATGTGCTGAAAACCTAACATCTTTATCCTTTTTCCCTCGTGTTTGTGAGAATGTGTTCCTAAAAATAATGCAAGGGTTTTAGCTTGTTTTCAGATTGTTGATGAATGAACATTACATTTTAGGTTTAAAATTTCATTCATTTTTATGTAAAGGGTACTGGCACCTGCTTTTGGCACATAACGAAATGACAATTTACGTTTGGCCTTCATTAATATTTATGATAATAAACATGATATATACTAATTCAGCAACCTTAATTTGTAAGACCTGCAAAGTAGCCCAGGCAGTGTGCATCACATGAGGAAGGGCGGCAGAAGTCAAAAAGAGTCATTTAACCACAGATAACTGCTTTTAAACTGTATGTACTGCTGTCCATTTTTCAGTCCTTCCCTTGAGCAGTTCCTCCAGATGCGCGTTGTGGGTGACTTCTCATGTCCTCCTGTAGCTGTAAAGCCTAAACACGAAGCTCCGTGAGTGGCGTCGCTCATTGTCCACTACAAGGGAGTTGATTGATCTTTGAGAATTCAAACATCCAATTAGCGAAGAAAAAATCAAAGTGTCCGTGTCTCCATGCACAGATCATTCTTCAACATACGGTATATACAAATTAGCTGCATTTAGAGTACGTTTCCCCTTAGCTCCTTCAGAGGACTTTACACAGCCCTCAAAAGCATTCGATATAGTCGAGAGATAGAAAGACAGGTTCTGTAAAGAGGCACCAATAGTGCGAAATCTTTAAAATCCAGCGTGAGCCCACCAAGGACCCTCTTATGTTTATAATAATACAGTATGTTCCTTGCAAAACACATCTGATGGAAAACGTTCAGCATGTCTGCAAGGATGAAGCCATCAGAATTTAGCACACAAATACACATTCATACATTACATGCACGCTTGCCCAAATGCATCCTCAAATAAAGGTTTACTCTGGTTCCTGCTCCAGTGACCTCCCAATATAGGAATGGTTGATTCTCCTTTGAACGAAACACAACTTTAATAAAAGACGACAACAACAAAAAAAGAGAAACGATATAAAACAATTTAAAAAGTCACTAGGTAATTCGCGTCACAGGTTTAGGAAGAATACCACAAGATAACAGACGTGAATAAAGTCCAGACTGTGGCATGCTCTGGAGCAAATGTCAGAATTAGGGTCATTTCCATTCACAGGTCATCCTCATCAAGCTGGGCCAAGTTACTGGAGCGCTGAAGAGTGGAGGAGGGACTTGGAACAGCCATGCGTCCTTCTCTTGGTGAAGATCTGCGGCCAACATCTCCTGAGCTCTGGGACACAATGGAGGGGGAAAAAATGGCACATTGGTAACATCATGATTCTGTGGAAGACTGTTTTTGTGCCTACTGAGAAAGAAAAAATTAAACTATGAAACTAAATCATATTGTAAGATGTAGAAGTCACAAGTATGAGATATAGTCATAACTGTAAAATGTGAAGTCAAATTTTAAGATATAAGGTTAAGATAATAAAGTAAAACTGCAAGATATAGTCACATATAAGTTGCTGATGTTAGAAACAGAGTGGCAAGATACAAAGTCACGTAACTAGATATTAAGTTGCCCTGTGGGACAGTAACAAATATAAAGTTGCAAATGCAAAATATAAAGTCACATTGTGAGGTATAAAAAGTCGCCATTTTAAATATCAAGTTACATTTACAAGAAAATTTGTAATAGCAAAATATAGTCACAGCGTGAGATAAGTCGCAACTTTAAGACACGAAGCTATGTAGAGGCAAAGTTGTAATTGCAAAATATAGTCACTCTGTGAAATTGAAAGTCACAGTTTTAAGATATCAAGTTATGTTTAAGAGGAAAGTTGCGAGAAAATTGTAATTGCAATGCAAAATAAAGACACATTGTAAAATCTAAAAAATTTAAGGTTGCCAAGATAAAACTGCATGATATAATCACACTGTAAGCTATTAAGTCATTATTATGCCACTTTGCAAAATATAAAGTCACCACTGGGAGCTATAAAGTTGCACGTGTAAGATAAATTATTATAAGAAATAGGTGCAATTATGGGAATTATTCCAATTATGGGAAAGAAAATCCACAATTCTGCTATAAAATCACAATATAAGATATGAAGTTGCCATTATAAAAAATGCAATTGGTATGTTGCAAAATTGCAATTGAGATACATTAAGTCTCAATTACCTTTTGATTTTTTTATAGGATTCAAATTTTTCCCCAGACAATTCATCTGAAATCTTCATTCGTGAATGTATAAAGCTTTGCAATGCGTGACGACAAAGAAATTCTCGTCTATTCCCCAAGCAAAGAATAATGAGCTGTCACAAGCCTAGCGCTAGTCTAAAAACGGCTGAAGAGTCTTAATTACCGGGAGCAGCCCAGGATATTAAGAGTAATATGTTTGTTACAGGGTTTATGACATGACTAAAATAGGCATGACTGAAAATTGTCACAACAGAGCTTTTGAAAGGATGACATATTGTTCAACACTCCTGTCAGATCAAGAATCCTTGTTAGATATGAGAGAGACAGATGCTTTTTGGCTGTCTAGAAACTCTGAAAGCTTTTCACACTTATTATAAACCTCAGAGATCTTACTTATGATCGCTCTCCCTTGGTATACCTCTCCTTGACTCATTTCTCACCTTCAATATCAGAATAGAAATAACAATCAAAATGCTAATATAGGACATCCTGAGAAACAGGTAAATACAGCCTGAAGAAACGTAGTCATTGCCAGCATTAATCGAAAACATATGGTAGATCATTTTAGATTAGATATGGTACATAGACTTCTATAAAATTAACTTGGCATGGAAAGTAGCTGGATTTAAACAAAAACAGGGGAACTGAAGTCATAACAGCGCTTGGATCCAGCACCAGTCTGATTCAACAGCCTGTAAGAACAATCAGGCGTTTGATAGGGATCTGTTACTTCCTTCTGTCAACCTGTCTCCTTCCTGTTTGTGAAGCGCTGTTGCTCAAAGGCCTGAGTAAAGCAGATAAACAGCTATTTTACACACAGCTATTGTTGAGCTGCCATCAAAGCTCATTCAGGACTAGACGCCGCTGTAGATGGAGAGGGATGTTTTAATAGTGTTTTAATCATAATAGTGAAAACCTCAACAAAGAAGTCTACACAACAGTCCAAAACACGATGAAATATATCATGAGGTAAGCAATATTCAAGGTTGTGCACTATTTCTAATGAAATGTGCTAATATTTCACTCCTATTATTTTGTCAGAAATAACATTTTCAAAAAAACCAGCTGTATTGAATCACATAAAACCAGAGCTCTAGTAATTTTGTACATGTCCTGCAAATATGCCCGTTTGTGATTGTTAATGAAGGTCAACATTACACCAGCAGGGGGAGCAGTGTGGCTGCTTTTACGAAATCGCATGCATGCCAAACACCAGCATAGCGCGCGCTTTACCTGTGAGGCTTGTGTGCTAGAGGAACACAGGCCGTTGGAGAACGCTTGGCAGTTTAGAGGTGTCTGGGAGAAGGACGGCTCTTCAGAGAAGGCCAGTTGCACATGAGTTGGAGACACCGTCTGGGAATTCAGTCTGGAGTCCACCGGACAGCGCTGGACTCGTGTTGACTGTAAACGTCAGAAACAGTTGTTGCAAAATGACAAGAAATAACAAGCTATTTATGTTTATTTACCACATAAGATTGTGACCCCTCAAATAATGAGACTGGGATGAGTAAGAGTTGAAAAGGCCCTTCTTTCTCAGCAAGACTAACTACAGTAGAATACGAATACATGTACTTAAAAATATTACACTGCATGTAATTATCTGTAAAGTGTTATTTTACTATTACTATACCATAATAGTTTTATTTAAGAAATACTTTGAAATATATTTATTTTAGTGATTTAAGTGATTTGATATGATTATTTGTGGAGTGTTATTTAAATATTACGTATCACACACATTATTATAATGTTTATGAAAAATTTTAATTAGCATTTCTAAATAGTGCATTATATATTTAATAATTATATATAAGTATGTAAGTTTTAGTTGGTAATTAAACAAAACATTTTATTTCAGTTAATTTCCCAAAAAAAGAAAACATTTTTAATTATCATTTTTCATCTGTTTTTATTTTTTTTATTTTTTTGCTTTATTCCAATTAACAAACCTTTTTTAAATATCATTTTAGTTAACAGTAACAAGTCAAAAGAGAACCATTGAAAAGCCTGCATACTAAACATTTAAAAACAGTACATCATTAAGTATACTTTGGTTTGGGATGCATTAAAAACAATCTTGTTTGTTAGTTTGAAAACTGGAATTCAGTCTAGGTTTGATACAAAGTATGGATAACTGCAAAAAAAGAGTCCTGAGTATTAACAAATTCCAGATGCTTGAAGACTCTCTTACCTCTGGATGGTCATCAATTGGGACCTGGCTGGGCAGGTAGAGAGAGGGCAAAGATGTGTTACAGGAGCGCAGACAGGGCAGTTTGTGTCGGTCGATAGAAGCTGAAGAATGGGGCCTTAGACCAACAACTGCTGAAAGAGGAGGTTTCATGCTACGGCCCAAACTGTTGCTCTTGCTCTCCCTTCTCTGGTACTCTATGGGCGACTGCAGGGCTGAAATACACACAAAATAAAATTGATTGCGAAAACACAAACAAAAACTGACTGTCCTTTTATCCATTTAAGCTTAATGTATATGTCTTTTAAATAAGGCAGCTACTTTGACAGAAGATTATATTATTTACATTAACTGCTGAAGGTCTCACCATTTAGGAAGTTACGTTGAGTCTCCAGTATTTGGCTCACATCACTGACCCAAGCCTTGCAGATGTCCAGCGATGGAGAGTGCAAGACAAATCGCACCGTGCTGCCATCAGCCCCCCGAGATGTCAGGGCAAAGCGATTCGGATCACCGTCTACACATGTCTCTACACCCAGACAACTTATCTGAAAGGAGAAGCCAAGTTAACACATGCAACACACTCCGAAATGTAGAAACCTTGATGATAACCTTGATAATATGATAAGTTCCTCAAACTCACCTTAATACTGTTCTTAAAAATATATCCAGGTAGAGAGAATCCTTTCTTCCTGTCTATTGGCTCACTGAAGATGACAAGCTGTTCAAACAGGAAGACTCGCCTTTCTTTAGCACGGGAAAGGATGCTGCTGTCCTGTTCTGCAACTGTAAATGTGTCTTGTTGGAGAAGTTTTCCTTGTGCCGTGATCTTCCCCTGTAAAAGACAGAAAATATGGTTTTAGGGGCAAGGCTTTTCAAACCATTTGGGACCCCATAATATGATGATTCTTTTCTTAAAATATAAACACAGCTAACTGTGTTTGTGTATATACATGTAATTCTATTATATATACATAACCAGAATAAAATGTTTGCATAAACACATTTTTGCTGGCTTTTAGCTGTCATTGTGCCTAAACGTCTAAACAAAGTAGTAAAGTATTTGGAACATATTTAATCTGCATTGTCTAACTAAACCACAGTTTGTTTTCTTCTACCCATCCTAATTCTTATAATAAATATCATTCCAAATTATAGAAAATCATACAACCAGAGAACATGTTAAAGGCAAAACATACATAAATATGCTACATTGCAATGATACATGTGTGTGTGTCTCATGCTCAAAAGTCTAAATTTTTTCGATAGAAAATACTAATAAAATGGTAATATTGTGAATTATTACAACAATTCAAAGATTATTTGTTATTGTTATTATCATTAATGAAAACAGTTGTGCTGCTTAATATTTTGTGGAAACTGACCATTTTGTTCTGGATCCTATGAGGAATAAAAGTTTATATTTACTAATATAAAAACCTGAATTTAAATTCAAATTCACGTTTTGTGACAAAGTAAAAATCTTTGATTATTTGAATGCACCTCTGCTGAATATATATGTGTGTGTGTATATAAACATACAGTTTACACTTAAAATCCACATTTTTTGTTTATTTTTCAGTTTCTCTTGCACTCTTTTGCTTCAGGGGATCAGAGTCTCTCCCGGTATTTCCACAGCCAGACAGCTTTAAACCACAGCCTGCTTCTGGCGCCATACCTCAAAGCCTTGCAGCCGACCCACGTTCATCATGTCATTGCAGCGCTTCGGAACAAAACACATCACCTCCACTGCTTTCTGTTCCAGAGTGAAAGAAAGACAGAGAAAGATGAAAAAGGACAGAATGCGCGATAGAGCAATGCGTTGGAAACTGACCTCAATTCCTTACTAAAGCCTATGAGCAAGTACAGTATTACTGATTTCCGGCTCAAACTGACACCAAAGTGAAGAAAAAAATATGTTGACAGTCAATTAGTCACACAATGTTCCTTGGTGGGATTATATGTTTCTGGTCTTGAGAAATAATACTTGTCTGAGTGACTCATACCTCCAGCTCTTCAGTGTCCATCCCAGCCTTTGTGTAGTACTTGAAGAAATCCTGTTGCAAGACACACAGCGTGAGCTCTAGAATGTTCTATTTTTGTATCAGGGTCTATTTGTACTTTTCTTTGTTACTAATTGAGTTCATTCTAAGGAGTAAGCCAGTGGATCCTTGAACATGAGAAATGTACTGTACAGTATGTGGGTGACTTTACAGTTACAAAGCAGCTAAGAAAAACCATTAAGATTTCAATTAAAGTTAAACGTATGGCAGTCAGCATTGGCAGCATTTTACTTATTATTCTTCCATAAACTTCAGATATGTTGTGAACAGTAACAAGTCTGAGGTGTTACTGATATATTTCAAAACAAAGGAATGGCATACAAAGAAAGCATTTCTTTTCTCAAGTGATTGCCAACCAGGGCAGAATATAATAACACATATATAATACTGTTAGAAGTTTCAGGTCAATAAAAGCTACTTTTTGATCAAAAGTTTAACAATAAGAAACTTTTGTAAAGTAGTAGCTCAATTTTTAGCATATTTATATAAATGTAATATAGAAAAATAGCAAAACTTTGAGTGGTCCACATATAAAGTGTTGCATTTTTCTTAGTTTTTTACTCCTAAAATCAAATACATCTCCATCAATGTTTTAACAATAATTTGATATTCTAGTTTTATTTGTGGTGTAGAATTGATTAGACATGGTCCACAACACTCCTAACAGAACGAGCCATGACTGCACAAGAATGTGTGTGATTTGTGTACGTCTGTGTGTTGCACACTCTTTCACCTTCAGAAGCAGCTGGTACTTCATGATCCTCTGCACTGGTTTGATGAGCAGGTCGTTCAGCTGCAGCCTGTGACCCAGCTGTTGTTTCAGTTCCTGCACACAAACACACACAAACATTCACCTCACTGACTGAATTATGCACAAAGAAAGAAAGTCAGCGGGGCCAGCATACTACAATATAGCCATACTTTCTTTTAAATCTTGTTGTTTTTTTGCAGTACACATGTGTGTAGTATAAAATGGTGCACCCAGAAGAGCTATTTCATTAGCGAATGAGCGGAGAATGCAAATAAAGCATATTGCAATGAATATTTTATCCCTTTAACATCTTTTTCTTGACACATCATATGATGTGACTGCCAAAAATGGGGTTAAATTTTTTTTTATTTTACATACTGTTTCAAATACTAAAAAATGGTAGGCAGTATGCAGTATATACTATACAGTATGCATTAAGCTTATGCTGGTATTCTACTCCAAACATAGCCAAACACTCTCCTTGGTCCATTATCCCGCAATGCCCTGCAATCCCAATCTATAAAACCTAAAGTAACGCCAGCTATCAAATCCTCTAAATGTTTTGGCACAGCTCTGGGAAGAATCCATTAAGTGTCAAACTTTTCGATCAAGTAGCTCCCTGTTTTGTCTGTTCCAAGAATTGATGGGTCAGTCGGGGCCTTCATGTCCACTGAATGATTACACACACAGTGCAAATGGAAAGAGAGCAAGTCTGCCTTGAGATATTTACACAGATGGGCTTGCGTGGCCAAAACAGCCCCCCACTCTTAACCTGTACATCTTTGAGGACTCCACTTGAGTATGTATGCATGTGTTTGTGTGCTTGCACTTCATATGCACTTACCTCAAAGTAAGTCTCAATGTATTCCGACACAATGTGCTCCGACTTAGGTTTGTTCTGGCAATATACCACGTACATGTGAAGCCGTCTTTCCTGTGGTTTGTGCAAACAGCAAGGGCAGACTGAATTAGCGCAGCAGAGTGGTTATACAGTAAAGTATTTATAGTTATAATGAGTATTAATAGTTGCATGTTGCATAAGAAGTATTTAGACACTTAAACTGCATAAAAAATTTAATTTAATAATTTAACAGTAAAATAATAGACACACATCATTCGTTTGCAGAATCCATCTAGTTAGATTTTTTAAATTATTTTAATGACATTCATGTATGTGTCTTATGTGAGTGCCTTACATGTCTGAAAATGGCTTTTAAGGGATAATATTTACCCAATATACAGTCATTAAGTACAATCTAATATCCAGAAATCCTATTAGTAAAGTAAATAGTTGCCAATGAGAATAAACAGTAACTGTTATGGAAATATGTCAGAGAGTTAAGAATTTAAGATTGATAAGTTGGTCACTACCGGTAGTTTATCTGATATTTATATAACTTCTTTCCTGATCCTACTGTATATGTAAATACAGCTAGGAAAAAAAACAAGGGTGGCGGTGGACTTGTATCATGATAGAGGTGATTTAACAAAAAGCTGCTGTAAGTGTTCAAGAAGTTTGACTTTGTCTGCAGTATAAGAGCAGCATGCTGTCATGGCATAGAGAGATCACACAACACGGAGGAGCATGAGCAGAAGGCCATGTATAATTCAGCCCAATTATCCTGAATGTAATCAGAGCCCCATTCTCCCTCACACACACACTCCATTCAGGTAGTAGGATGTTACAGCTGGACACTACCTCACACACACAGAAATAAACACTCATACACACTGAATAAGTTGCCTAGAGACAAGCCTAATTGGTAGACGTCAAAGCATGAATGGTTCTAAAAGCAGAGTGTTAGAAGAGCTTCATATGGACACTGCGCAAAATTCATAATCAGGATTCATATGATCAAGAATTATGAATGAACAAGAATTAACAAAGGCCAATAGGAAATATATCAATTAAATGTATTACATTTGCATTTAAATTAAAACAACACATTAATATGCCTTAAATAATGTTAATAACTTTACCATATAGTAAATTAACTTCACTTATTTCCTACTTTTATGCGTAAAACTATTCTTTGTGTTATTTATTTTTAGAATTGAAAATAACAAATGTTATTTGTGTAATATATGTGGGTTTTTTAGTAGAAGTGAATTCCTTTTCATGTCCTCATAAGACCGTCCGAGACCAGCTGAAAGATTTTGCAAGCCATCATCTTAATTTATCTACGTTAAGCATCAATGACTTGAATTCCTGACATAACTTCAGTGTCTAATAACTTTGTTATGCACTGTATGAGTTAAAAGAGAGGGGAAGAGCATACTGAGGAAACTGTGACGAGAAAGAGAAGGGGAAGGTCTTGTTTTTGAAAGGAAAAAAAGTGTCTGGCCCTCACTCACCCCCGTTACTGTTTCTCATTACCAACCGATTTCCCACTACGCTTGTTTTACAGTTTGACTCAACCTTTAGATTTTTGTTATAAGTTTCTTTATTCCCCTCAAGCCTTTTTAAGTTACTACCCAAAGGGCTCAGGCTCATTAAACGGTAGAAAGGGCAAACGTTGGCAGACGGCAGTTCGTACAGAAACTCTTTGCTTTTTATTTAAGCAAATGCTTTGATTCACCACAAAAACTTGTATCACAGCATGTGGTAGCTTTTAACAAATTACTGCGAAGTACTTCCACGACTGTAAATCTGTAAATTTTAGTTTTTAACGCGTGGGTGTTGGTGACGGGAATTGTGTTGTATCTTCTTGCCAATTTATTTGTGTGTGGACGTCCAAAACGTACGACTGAACTCCAGAAATAGACACGGCGTGTAAGGCAGTAGTGTTATCAAAGGACGGAGCTGTAATTGTTGTTCCTCCTCTTACTTTTCCCGCCTCTTTTTCCCTTGTGGTTGTGAGCCAATGGACACAACACAAGCAAACACACAGCCTTAAATGGGCCAGTAACAGGGTGTCTGAGGGGGGACAGAAATGGAGTGGGATGATGGGAGAATAAATGGGGTGTTAAAACATGCGTGCGTTTTCTCAGCTCTTTTTACTCAATGCAGGAGGAAGTTCTGTTCAACCCTGCTAGAAACAAACAGACAGATGAAAGCGAGAATGATAAAGAGACTTACATGTTTGATAAAAAGTTGTGCAAGTCTTTCGGGCTCAGCCACACATTTCTCCAGCTCACCCAGGAAATAACTGAGACAAGAACAGAGGGGAGAATCAGACATTGAGCTCATCATAAGTCATCAGCAGGACCATATGGAATCTGCATGTACTAAATTCCACAGATATTCCCCCCAAAAATCAGTGTAGAAAATGCAAGGACAAAGGTTTAAGAATATACTTAAAGGATTACTCCACCCCTAAATGAAAACCACTGATGACAGATGGAGTTTTCTGATGATATCTTTTATACTTTTCTGATATGAAATAAAGGAACAAAGGCTTTCACTGTGGTGGTATCTTTTCAAAAAGTACACTTTTGTACCTATTAGGTTCAAATATGTACACTTTAAGAACTAATATGTACCTTTAAGGCATGAAAATTGATTATTACAAACATGTACCTTTTGAAAAGGTTCCACCCAATGACAACTTTTGTTCCTTTATTTCTGAGACTGTGGGGGTAAGTGATTCATGACAAATGTAAATTTTTGTGTGGAGTATCCCTTTAAAGTCAAGAGTTGTGATATATACACAAAAACAGAAAAACCTACTCTTTATGCCAGTCGTAGATCTGATGAATATTCCCGAACACTATTTTGTCTTTTCCCTTCATATCTTCTGGAACTCCTTTTGCATTCATGGAAGCCATGTAGCCCTTTGACAGACAGAACATGATGAACTTCCAAAGCTCATGACCCATAAAATTCTCTTTTATTATTAAATCCGAGGCATTTCAAGTGTGATAAAATATCATTTTCATGTAGATCATCATATTCCAAACATTTAAAATCCAGGCACCATTACTTTGATTTATACTGTGATCAGTATTACGGCTGAGAGGAATTCAGGTCAGCTGATGATGCATCAAATCTAATTCTGCGGTGATTAAATGCTCTGAAATGCATTCGAGTCATTCTAAGATTACAGGAAAATTGATAGCATTCCGTAACAGAGTTGATCAAATCCACATGTGATTTGTTAATAGATATTTTAAGCTCACCTCCACAATAAGTCCAAGATCAGCTACATACAGCTTTTCCGTCTCTATCAACTCTTTTAGAACATACCTGCAGAAGAAAAGAGGTCAGTTTCACTGGTTTCATCAAGTCATTCCATACTTTGTCAATATCTGACAGCTCAAAACATGTGCTGCGAGTAATACATGGTGTAATATTAGCAGAGCTCTGACTGACGCAGCATATTAATAATCTGGGAGCTATTTGTGGACCAGATGAAGGGCCTTTATAACGAAATATTCCTAAAGGAAAATCCAGTTTATGACTGTAGTTGTGCTTTGAAACACAGCAGCTGGTTTCTAGCTGCACACAGATGCTCCTTAATTGGTCCAAACTGACCTTTAGCTTATCTAAAAGTGTAATTAATTGAATTAGTAAGATTATCTTTACCTGGATTCAGATCATCTTAAACTAATCTCTAGCTGGTTAATGTGGTCATTAGTGGTCCAAGTTGGTCAAAAAAACAAACCTAAAATGTCTATAGCTGGATTATGTTTAGCTGGTTTAAGATTGTCTTTAGCTGGTACAAAAAAATAGTTTCACCTGTAAGACCAGCTGGTTTCTAGCTAGGTAAAATGGTCATTAGTTGATCCATGCTGGTCATTTGATTATCTTTAGTCAGTTTAAGATGATCTTCATCTTGTCTAGCAGCTATCGTGTTTTAAAAAAGCAGTTTAACCTGGTCAATGGGTAGCTGGTTTATAGCTTGTAAAGTTGGTTAGTAGCTGGTCAAAGCTAATCATTAGCTAATTTAAGATGGTCATTAGCTGGTCTAAGGTAATCTTTAGCTAGGTTAAGATATTTTTAGCAGGTCTACCAAAAAATAAAAAACAGTTTGACCTGTGTTGAACATCTGGTAGCTGGTTTCTAGTCATTGGTAAAAATTGGTCTAAAAGTTACTACGCTAAAAAAAAAGTTAATTAACAGATTAGATAGTCATAACAGGTCCGATTTTGTCACAGCCTATCTAATTACTATGTTAGACTAGCCAAAGATGGTCACGATCCTCCAGCTACCATGATCCAAAAACCAGCTTTATCTCCTTAAGCTATTGTGACTAGTCTACCAGCTTGAACCAGTTAATGACCACCTACTGGCTCAAACTGGATTTTCCTTCAGGGATGACGTGATTGTGGCATACTAATGAACATCTGATGTCTGCTCTGTTAAATATTGCAACAGAAATCTCAAAGTAGTACCACATCAAAAAAAAATTTTATGAAGCATTTCTGTTACATAAGCAGTCTAAAAAAAGAAGTTCCAATGTTACGTAACACAAGTTGCAAATAAAGGAGATTTCACACACACATGCTTTTTTCTAAGGCACTCTTCCGATCTTCTTCACTGTCTATGGTGGCTGATGATTGGCTGGAGTTGTCATCCATCAACGCAGAGCCATTGTCGTCAGCTTGTAGGCTGGTGCACTGAGTGATCTGCAGACACAGAGGAGGAAAACTGTGAAGAGATATAATGCTGAAATGTTATTCACTCCAGGGATAGCTGCAGGGACGGAGGCGAGAGAGTGAATTGGGAAGATATGAGCTGTTGTAATAGCTCAGGTTGCCTAGGTGACAGGAAAAGAGCATGCTGGGTCTGCTTCTGACAGTGACTGAATGATAACAGGAATTCAGCACTCACCAATAATCATGACACCAATGAGACAGAGGAGATGCACTGTCCTAAATCTCAATAATACTAACCTTGTGAAGCAACAATGTTCTAAGGAGAAACTCATGTCAAATTGTTTTGGTTCAAGTGGACCATTGTTTTAGTAGAGGAGAGATGTGCATACAGCCCCCCCAAGTTGTTCAATAATTTGAGACGGAAAGAGGAAGTCTGAAGACGTCCTGTCTTTGTTAATGTGTTTGTTAACCACATCAGAGGTAAAACTAGGTCATAAACTATGTTTTAAATCCTCACACTTGGTCACATCCCTTACAAGTGTTTGTAGTCATGCTTGTTATTTCTACAAAGCGTTAAAATCTCAAAAGTATCTTTCGCACACTATTTGTGCAACAGAGATGAATAATACATCAAATCATGCAACTTATTGTGAAATGGTGTTCTTTTATAACTTGTAAAATTGAAATGCAAAATTGTGCAACTGCTTAGCATTGTGCTAAAATCACTAAGATATGTTCAACGCTTCACACTAACATTTCTGTTTCATAAAATCAAACACTTTGGTGACCAGCTTTTGTTGTATGGACAAAGAAATAAAACTCACTGTCACATTTGCTAAAATAAGTTTTTATTGTTTTTATATCCAAGTTGTTATTGTTAACCTAAACTGATTGTTTGCTGCCTGTCCTGATCCCTGCCCGAGTACCGAACCTATTCAGCTGGGATTCACTCACTTGACACCCGACGAGTGAGAGCGCCATCTGCAAAATCAGCTCTGCCTCTACTGGGGACAGGCAGGCCACATTAAAGCATTTAGGCCGGTGCGTCCATCCTCCGGTTCCCGATTGGTGAGTGAGCAAATTCATCCCCTTCCCCCGCTTTTATTAATGAACTGCCAGTTACGTTAACCGTTCGGGCTAAATCCATTGAAACCATGACCTTCTTGGACTCGGTGGTGGCCGGTAACTGTGTTTGTGCTGAATTTGCTTTGTTAACACAAACTCGGACTAACCCCCTGTAATTCCTCTTTAGCAGTGGAGGTGCTAGACGGTTGTCCCTTTGGAGAGGGAACGATTCTATGTCTCACTGAAGAAGTCCAACGTCAACTTGGGACATTGCATAGAGAAACCATACAGTTCTATGTCATCCGCTCGCCCAACTACCCACTCATCCTCGGTCCACCCTGGCTACGAACCCACGATCCACTCATCTCTTGGAGGCAGGGAGAAATCCTTCAATAGGGGCCAACATGCCAAGAGCGCTGTCTGTTCAAAGTGTTCAAGTAACAGAGTGAATCACCCTCATGCCCTAGCATCAGCACAGAGGGACCATCACTGCCACCTGAATACACCGATCTCGCTGAGGCTTTCAGCAAGAAAAAAGCAACTCAACTCCCTCCTCATCACCCAGTTGATTGCGCCATTGAGCTCATACCTGGCAAGGTGCCCCCTAAAGGAAGAAGCTTCCTTCTGTCCCAACCCGAGACTGCCGCCATGAACATCTGCATTGAGGAGGAACTGGTAAAGGGATTTATCCAAACATCCACATCCCCTGCATCAGCGAGTTTCTTCTTCGTGAAAAAGAAGGACAGCGGATTACGGCCTTGCATAGACTACAGAGGGCTCAATGACATTACAATAAAGTTCAGGTATCCACTGTCCCCTAAGTACCTGGTTATGTCATTTGGCCTCGAAAAAACAGCCCTTCAGTTTTTCAATACAAGTCAGTGCAGTGCTAGATTTCAGTTCACTGTAACTTACAGGCCGGGTAGAAGATCCCGGCAGGTTCACACTCAACTGCACCACCTGCCATACTGCGAAAGCCCCACAGCAACTTCCCGCCAGGCTGTTTCAACCTCTACCCACACCCCAGCGACCCTGGTCATAGACTTTATCCCTGACCTACTCAATTCAAAAGGCAACACGACAATACTCACCATTATCGACCGCAGAATGAATGCCAGAATTCTTATTTTTGGTGGAAATTATGCCTTTAAGCCATCAATAATCACATTAATTTAAGCATTTGGTAACAATGTAGGCAAATTGCACCCAAACACAACAGTGCTTGTCATCTAACTCACACAGAATGTTCTTTCTAGCATATATTGTTATGCATCATCAATGTTGTATAACAAAAGCAATGGCAGACTTGAAGAAAGTCACAGGTAATGAAGAAATGATTATTCTAAAGGGGGAAAAGCCACATCAAATAACCTACCAACAAAAACAACCACTTGTCATTGTTTTCCCTGCTGTGTGTCTGCAGGAGTGTACTGTACATCAACAGACATATTACTTCTCAGAAGCATCTCTACAAACAACCAAAACAAAAAAAAGCAATTGAACCCATTTATTGCGTTTCCCTGCTCCTTAAATGCACTAAGTCCCTGATAAGATCTGCCCTTTAACCAAAGCTGTTTAGCTGTTTGGTTAACGTCATAGTCAAATGTGAAGCATCACTTTATCTTCATTCTCAGGACCCTGGTCTCTCATTCTCTTTCTCTCTCTCTCTCTCTCTCTCTCTCTCTCTCACACACCCAATGCACTCCTTCCAATATAACTTCACACATCCTCCTCAAAGCAAGGATTTCTTTGCCCAGAGCTTGTCATAGAGAGCATCTCTATCCATCTATTATGATATTGCTTTTCCCTACTTTGTTTGCTTACAGGAGCTTTACAAAGCACTTCCTGTGCTTATAAGAGTGTTATTGTGTTGTGTGTGAGAAAAATGTGACACAATCTAATCCAAAATAGATTGATCATTTGCTCACCCTTGTTTCACTCAAAATTTGTGCAATTTCCTTTTTTTCAGTGGAACACAAAAGGAGATGTTTTGAATAATATACTGGTTGCTCTTTTCATTCAGTTACAAGAAAAATGCCCATATATCAAAGGGCCATACAAAAGAATCTTAAAGTGGTTCATATTAGTTTTGCACTGAATTCCATGTATTCTGAATTGCTTTGTTGAAAAGAGAGGCTGAATCTTCAAATTAATTACTAAAAATCTTGACATGTTTTAGATCTCCTTGCTAAATACATTACGGTACAAAATCGTTCACAAAACTCTAATTATTTCATTAATAAAACCATGCTCAAATAAAACAAATAGTTTTTTTTTTAGTTCAGATCACTGCAACTTTA